>JALJCO010005120.1:72500-284542 GCA_023101725.1 Atherinomorus stipes
TAAAAGTAGTTCCAGGGTGACGTTTACCATTGTGTAGTAACACGTCTGTAAAAAGTAGTTCCAGGGTGACGTTTACCATCGTGTAGTAACACGTCTGTAAAAGTAGTTCCAGGGTGATGTTTACCATCATGTAGTAACACGTCTGTAGAAAGTAGTTCCAGGGTGATGTTTACCATCGTGTAGTAACACGTCTGTGAAAGTAGTTCCAGGGTGATGTTTACCATCGTGTAGTAACACGTCTGTAGAAAGTAGTTCCAGGGTGATGTTTACCATCGTGTAGTATCACGTCTGTAAAAAGTAGTTCCAGGGTGACGTTTACCATCGTGTAGTATCACATCTGTAAAAAGTAGTTCCAGGGTGATGTCTACCATCGTGTAGTAACACGTCTGTAAAAAGTAGTTCCAGGGTGATGTTTACCATCGTGTAGTAACACGTCTGTAAAAAGTAGTTCCAGGGTGATGTTTACCATCGTGTAGTAACACGTCTGTAGAAAGTAGTTCCAGGGTGATGTTTACCATCGTGTAGTAACACGTCTGTAAAAAGTAGTTCCAGGGTGATGTTTACCATCGTGCAGTAACACGTCTGTGAAAGTAGTTCCAGGGTGATGTTTACCATCGTGTAGTAACACGTCTGTAAAAAGTAGTTCCAGGGTGATGTTTACCATCGTGTAGAAACACGTCTGTAAAAAGTAGTTCCAGGGTGACGTTTACCATCGTGTAGTAACACGTATGTAAAAGTAGTTCCAGGGTGACGTTTACCATCGTGTAGTAACACGTCTGCAAAAAGTAGTTCCAGGGTGATGTTTACCAGCGTGTAGTAACACGTCTGTAAAAAGTAGTTCCACGGTGATGTTTACCATCGTGTAGTAACACGTCTGTAAAAAGTAGTTCCAGGGTGACGTTTACCATCGTGTAGTAACACGTCTGTAAAAGTAGTTCCAGGGTGACTTTTACCATCGTGCAGTAACACGCCTGTAAAAAGTAGTTTCAGGGTGACGTTTACCATTGTGTAGTAACACGTCTGTAAAAAGTAGTTCCAGGGTGACGTTTACCATCGTGTAGTAACACGTCTGTAAAAGTAGTTCCAGGGTGACGTTTACCATCGTGTAGTAACACGTCTGTAAAAAGTAGTTCCAGGGTGACGTTTACCAGCGTGTAGTAACACGTCTGTAAAAGTAGTTCCAGGGTGACGTTTACCATCGTGTAGTAACACGCCTGAAAAAAGTAGTTCCAGGGTGACGTTTACCATCGTGTAGTAACACGTCTGTAAAAAGTAGTTCCAGGGTGACGTTTACCATCGTGTAGTAACACGTCTGTAAAAAGTAGTTCCAGGGTGATGTTTACCATCGTGTAGTAACACGTCTGTAAAAAGTAGTTCCAGGGTGATGTTTACCATCGTGTAGTAACACGCCTGTAAAAAGTAGTTCCAGGGTGATGTTTACCATCGTGTAGTAACACGCCTGTAAAAAGTAGTTCCAAGGTGACGTTTACCATCGTGTAGTAACACGTCTGTAAAAGTAGTTCCAGGTGACGTTTACCATCGTGTAGTAACACGTCTGTAAAAAGTAGTTCCAGGTGACGTTTACCATCGTGTAGAAACACGTCTGTAAAAAGTAGTTCCAGGGTGACGTTTACCATCGTGTAGTAACACGTCTGTAAAAAGTAGTTCCAGGGTGATGTTTACCATCGTGTAGTAACACGTCTGTAAAAAGTAGTTCCAGGGTGATGTTTACCATCGTGTAGTAACACGTCTGTAAAAAGTAGTTCCAGGGTGACGTTTACCATCGTGTAGTAACACGTCTGTAAAAAGTAGTTCCAGGGTGATGTTTACCATCGTGTAGTAACACGTCTGTAAAAAGTAGTTCCAGGGTGATGTTTACCATCGTGTAGTAACACGTCTGTAAAAAGTGAGTGATCCAGGGTGATGTCGTTACTCATCGTGAGTGAAGATGATGCTGGATTAGTAAAAGATGTGATGTAGATGATGCTGGATTAGTCGTCAGCAGAGGAGATGAAGATGATGCTGGATTAGTCAACTAGGAGTGTGAGAGGATTTGATTATTCATAAAGAGAGAGTTTTTGGAAGAAAATCAGTAGAGGAGATGTGATGAAGATGATGCTGGATTAGTCGTCAGTAGAGGAGATGTGATGAAGATGATGCTGGATTAGTCATCAGTACAGAGAAAATTATATTAAGATTTTTTTTTTTTCAGGAGACGTGATGAAGATGATGCTGGATTAGTCGTCAGTAGAGGAGATGAAGATGATGCTGGATTAGTCATCACTAAAGGAGACGTGATGAAGATGATGCTGGATTAGTCATCACTAGAGGAGACGTGATGAAGATGATGCTGGATTAGCTGTCAGTAGGGGAGGAGACGTGATGAAGATGATGCTGGATTAGTCGTCAGTAGAGGAGACGTGATGAAGATGTATGCTGGACTAGCCGTCAGTAGAGGAGATGTGATGAAGATGATGCTGGATTAGCCGTCAGTAGAGAAGACGTGATGAAGATGATGCTGGATTAGCCGTCAGTAGAGATGTGATGAAGATGATGCTGGATTAGTCGTCAGTAGAGGAGACGTGATGAAGATGATGCTGGATTAGTCGTCAGTAGAGGAGACGTGATGAAGATGATGCTGGATTAGCCGTCAGTAGAGATGTGATGAAGATGATGCTGGATTAGCTGTCAGTAGAGGAGATGTGATGATGATGATGATGATGATGCTGGATTAGTCGTCACTACACGAGATGTGATGAAGAGGATGCTGGATTAGTCATCACTACACGAGACGTGATGAAGAGGATGCTGGATTAGTCGTCAGTAGAGGAGATGTGATGAAGATGATGCTGGATTAGTCGTCAGTAGAGGAGACGTGATGAAGATGATGCTGGATTAGTCATCACTACACGAGACGTGATGAAGAGGATGCTGGATTAGTCGTCAGTAGAGGAGATGTGATGAAGATGATGCTGGATTAGCTCGTCAGTAGAGGAGACGAGATGAAGATGATGCTGGATTAGTCGTCAGTAGAGGAGACGTGATGAAGATGATGCTGGATTAGCCGTCAGTAGAGATGTGATGAAGATGATGCTGGATTAGCTGTCAGTAGAGGAGATGTGATGAAGATGATGCTGGATTAGTCGTTAGTTGAGGAGATGTGATGAAGATGATGCTGGATTAGTCGTCAGTAAAGGAGATGTGATGAAGATGATGCTGGATTAGCCGTCAGCAGAGGAGATGTGATGAAGATGATGCTGGATTAGTCGTCAGTAGAGGAGACATGATGAAGATGATGCTGGATTAGTTGTCAGTAGAGGAGACATGATGAAGATGATGCTGGATTAGCCGTCAGTAGAGTAGACATGATGAAGATGATGCTGGATTAGTCGTCAGTAGAGGAGACATGATGAAGATGATGCTGGATTAGCCGTCAGTAGAGGAGATGTGATGAAGATGATGCTGGATTAGCCGTCAGTAGAGTAGACATGATGAAGATGATGCTGGATTAGCCGTCAGTAGAGGAGACGAGATTAAGATGATGCTGGATTAGCCGTCAGTAGAGGAGACGAGATGAAGATGATGCTGGATTAGCCGTCAGTAGAGATGTGATGAAGATGATGCTGGATTAGCCGTCAGTAGAGGAGACGTGATGAAGATGATGCTGGATTAGCTGTCAGTAGAGGAGACGTGATGAAGATGATGCTGGATTAGCCGTCAGTAAAGGAAACATGATGAAGATGATGCTGGATTAGCCGTCAGTAGAGGAGACGTGATGAAGATGATGCTGGATTAGCCGTTAGTAGAGTAGACATGATGAAGATGATGCTGGATTAGCCGTTAGTAGAGTAGACATGATGAAGATGATGCTGGATTAGCGTGTCCCTGACGTTCTGCACTGTCCTCAGCTCTCGTCCCAGAACTGGAAGCAGAGGTCAGAGAAGAACCACCTGGATCTCGTAGATCTGAGCCATGAAGATCCGGTTCAACCTCGGCTTGGTACCAACTCAGCGGATGTCCGGGTCTGATCTAGCAGCATAGAGAGCTGGACATTCGGTCGTTGGATATGTCCCCTCTTGGACATGTCTCCTTTTGGACGTTTCCTCTTTTGGACATGTCCACTCTTGGATATGTCCCCTTTTGGACATGTCCCCTCATGGAAGTCCCTCTTGGACATGTCCCCTTTTGAACATGTCCTCTCATGGAAATGTCCCCTGTTGGATATGTCCCCTTTTTTATATGTCCCCTCGTGGACATGTCCTATCTTGGAAATGTCACCTCTTTGACATGTCCCCTCTTGGACGTCCCGCCTTCAACATGTCCTCTTTTGGACATGTCCCCCTTTGGACATGTCCTCTCTTGAACATGTCCCCCCTTGGAAATGTCCCCTCTTGGACGTCACCACTTGGATATGTCCCCTCTTGGAAATGTCCCGTCTTGGACGTCACCACTTGGATATGTCCCCTCTTGGAAATGTCCCGCTTGGACGTCACCACTTGGATATGTCCCCTCTTGGAAATGTCCCGTCTTGGACGTCACCCTTGGATATGTCCCCTCTTGGAAGTGTCCCGTCTTGGACGTCACCACTTGGATATGTCCCCTCTTGGAAGTGTCCCGTCTTGGACGTCACCACTTGGATATGTCCCCTCTTGGAAATGTCCCATCTTGGACGTCACCACTTGGATATGTCCCCTCTTGGAAGTGTCCTGTCTTGGACGTCACCACTTGGATATGTCCCCTCTTGGACGTCAGAGTTGGACGTAATCTGCTGATTCACCACCAGGTGTCACCAGAGCCTCCATGATGATTATGAACCCCTTCACACCCGACAAACCACCTCTGGCCTTTTTGAAAAAAGGAAATTATTTTCTTTTTATCTTTTATTAATTTTATAAATTCAATTGTTTGTTTTTATTTACTTTCATTTATTTATTTCATATTACTGGTTTATCATTTCATTATTTATGTCTTCTTTAATTGTTTATCATTTTATTTTTTTATGTTTTCTGTGATTTGTTTCATATAATAATTTATTTTTCCATAATAATAAATAAATTCAGACGTTCAGGGGTTTGAACTGTTTTCATGTCCCCCGGTATGAAGCAGAAAATAGTTCATCTCTGTTTGTGTTTATCTGATGACTTGTACCAGAACAAACTCAGAGCCTGATAGAATATAATCTTAATAGAATATAATCTGGAATATAATCTGGAACGTGTTAATAGAAATTATTTAAATGATATTTTAATTCATTTAAAGTCTTTGAATTGATTAAACAGCTGTTTTCTTTGTTCTAATAGTAAAAACGATTGAAATGCTGATGACATCAGAAGCAGGTGGAAGAACGGTTTGAGCTCATAAACCTAAATCCATGTCCCGAATGATGATGTCATCATTACGCCTCTTTGCTGGTCATGTGACCAGGTCACCGGCAGCTTTCCAGAAACTTTGTGAGTCAAACACCTGATGCAGGAGCAGTAAGAGAAGCCACTCACCGCTCATCACCCGCGCCGTGTCCAGCTGGAGCAGCCCCGTCGCCGTGACGACGCCCAGCATCAGCAGCATCTCTGGAGCAGAAGTCATGTTTCCTCGGAGACAACGTGGAGTCCTGCAGCCGTCAGCGTCTCATGGTGCTCTGCTTCGCTCTGATGTGGAGCCGAGGAAGAGGAGGGTCCTCGCTGCCTCCTCCTCCCTCATCGATCAGAGCCCCAGCTGCACCCTCCTCTTCATTAAACCCCGGGGGGCCACGCACACACCCACTCACAGTTTAATTCACTTACCGGGAGCTGGTGTGATTGGCTGCAGCGGAGCAGCTGATCGATGGAAGAGCGCCGGTTCTGGTCTCTGCAGTGATGAGCAGGAATCCTCATTCTGATACTGATGAGGGGGGGCTGCCCTGACGCTGACACCCTCCCTTACATCCAGACACCGGTACGGGTCACCGGGATGACTGGGGGGGGCAGCAGGACGGAACTCTGCAACAACAACAACGTCGTTGCGGACTGATTATGGACATGGACGCGGTCCTGCAGTTAGAGAAGACCAGGAGTCAGAGGACCCCCATCAGAACCAGAACCAGAGAGAAAACCCCCATCAGAACCAGAACCAGAGAGAAGACCCCCATCAGAACCAGAACCAGAGAGAAAACCCCCATCAGAACCAGAACCAGGGAGGAAAACCTCCATCAGGACCAGAACCAGGAGAGAAAACCTACATCAGGACCAGAACCAGGAGAGAAAACCTCAATCAGAACCAGAACCAGAGAGAAAACCCCCATCAGGACCAGAACCAGAGAGGAAAACCTCCATCAGAACCAGAACCAGGGAGGAAAACCTCCATCAGAACCAGAACGAGGAGAGAAAACCTCCATCAGGACCAGAACCAGAGAGAAGACCCCATCAGAACCAGAACCAGAGAGAAAACCTCCATCAGAACCAGAACCAGAGAGAAAACCCCATCAGGACCAGAACCAGAGAGAAAACCCCCATCAGGACCAGAACCAGAGAGAAAACCTCCATCAGAACCAGAACCAGAGAGAAAACCCCCATCAGGACCAGAACCAGGAGGAAAACCTCCATCAGAACCAGAACCAGGGAGGAAAACCTCCATCAGAACCAGAACGAGGAGAGAAAACCTCCATCAGGACCAGAACCAGGAAGAAGAACCTCCATCAGGACCAGAACCAGGAGAGAAAACCTCCATCAGGACCAGAACCAGAGAGAAAACCCCCATCAGAACCAGAACCAGAGAGAAGACCCCCATCAGAACCAGAACCAGAGAGAAGACCCCCATCAGAACCAGAACCAGAGAGAAAGCCCCCATCAGAACCAGAAGCAGGGAGAAGACCCCCATCAGAACCAGAACCAGAGAGAAGACCCCCATCAGAACCAGAACCAGAGAGAAAACCTCCATCAGAACCAGAACCAGAGAGAAAACCCCCATCAGGACCAGAACCAGGAGGAAAACCTCCATCAGAACCAGAACCAGGAGGAAAACCTCCATCAGAACCAGAACGAGGAGAGAAAACCTCCATCTGAACCAGAACCAGAGAGAAAACCCCCATCAGAACCAGAACCAGAGAGAAAACCCCCATCAGAACCAGAACCAGGAGAGAAAACCCCCATCAGAACCAGAACCAGAGAGAAAACCTCCATCAGAACCAGAACCAGGAGAGAAAACCCCATCAGAACCAGAACCAGAGAGAAGACCCCCATCAGAACCAGAACCAGAGAGAAAGCCCCCATCAGAACCAGAAGCAGGAGAGAAGACCCCCATCAGAACCAGAACCAGAGAGAAGACCCCCATCAGAACCAGAACCAGGAGAGAAAACCTCCATCAGAACCAGAACCAGGAGAGAAAACCTCCATCAGAACCAGAACCAGAGAGAAAACCTCCATCAGAACCAGAACCAGAGAGAAAACCCCCATCAGAACCAGAACCAGAGAGAAAACCTCCATCAGAACCAGAACCAGGAGAGAAAACCTCCATCAGAACCAGAACCAGAGAGAAAACCCCATCAGAACCAGAACCAGAGAGAAAACCCCCATCAGAACCAGAACCAGAGAGAAGACCCCCATCAGAACCAGAACCAGAACCAGAGAGAAAACCTCCATCAGAACCAGAACCAGAACCAGAGAAAAAACCCCCATCAGAACCAGAACCAGAGAGAAGACCCCCATCAGAACCAGAACCAGAGAGAAAACCCCATCAGAACCAGAACCAGAACCAGAGAGAAAACCTCCATCTGAACCAGAACCAGAGAGAAAACCTCCATCAGAACCGGAACCAGAGAGAAAACCTCCATCAGAACCAGAACCAGAGAGAAAACCTCCATCAGGACCAGAACCAGGAGGAAAAACCTCCATCAGAACCAGAACCAGAGAGAAAACCTCCATCAGAACCAGAACCAGGAGAGAAAACCTCCATCAGAACCGGAACCAGAGAGAAAACCTCCATCAGAACCAGAACCAGGAGAGAAAACCTCCATCAGAACCGGAACCAGAGAGAAAACCTCCATCAGAACCAGAACCAGAGAGAAAACCTCCATCAGGACCAGAACCAGGAGAGAAAACCCCATCAGGACCAGAACCAGGAGAGGAAAACCTCAAACATTTGTGGATCTCTGAGGTAGAAGTGTAGCAAAAATCACGTGTGTGAAGAAGCTGCTTGACTTGTAACCAAGGATTTGTCTGTATTTCTGGCTCTTGTACCAGATATACTGAAGACATTCACGTCTCTGTGTGTATTTACAGATTGGTCCACACATTTGCAGATCTTAGTACACATTTACAGACATTTATACAGATTTGTGGATTTTTTACGCATTTGCAAACATGATTATACACATTCAAGTGGTTTTACACATTTGCAGGTTCTTGTACAGACACACAAATCTCATCACAAACTTACAGATTCATTTACACATGTGCAAATCTGACTGCGCACACACAAATTAAGATACAGACACACAACTCTCCACACACATTTGTAAATAACATTGCTACAATAAAACCCCCATAAAAATGTTCCTCTGGGCGGTGGGGGTGGGGCGGTTGAGCCCCCTGCAGGCTCTCCGTTTGTCCTCCGTCGTGGAGTGTCGGCCACCAAAGAGGTGGAGGTGTTTAGATGCGGGGGTGGGTGTCATTGCTGCACCGCACCAAACAGGTGTTCTGTCGCTCTGACACGGCGTTTTCTACGTTCCACAGTGACGTCTGGAACAGACATCTGTGACATCATCATCATCACAACACACTGCATCAGCAGACTTTCCGTCATCTGTGATTCCTGTGACGCCCAAATAAAATGTTTCTGTGAGGCTCCGCCTCCAACCAGCTCCTCCACTTCAGGCTCCGCCTCCAACCAGCTCCTCCACTTCAGGCTCCGCCTCCAACCAGCACCTCCACTTCAGGCTCCGCCTCCAGGCTCCGCTTCCAACCAGCCCTCCCTAGGCTCCGCTCCACAGCCCTCACTTCAGGCCCGCCCCAGGCCCGCCAACCAGCCCCCCCAGGCCCGCCCCACCAGCACCTCCACTTCAGGCTCCGCCTCCAGGCTCCGCCTCCAACCAGCACCTCCACTTCAGGCTCCGCCTCCAGGCTCCGCTTCCAACCAGCTCCTCCACTTCAGGCTCCGCCTCCAACCAGCTCCTCCACTTCAGGCTCCGCCTCCAGGCTCCGCTTCCAACCAGCTCCTCCACTTCAGGCTCCGCCTCCAACCAGCACCTCCACTTTAGACTCCGCCTCCAACCAGCAACTCCACCTCAGACTCCGCCTCCAACACAAACTTTTGGGAATGGGCGTACGTAGAGTATAAATGAGTCCCCTGGTGTTTATGTGTGAAGACGTCTTTGTAATCTGACCAACTGGAAAAGCTGAGTATCATCTGCATAGCTGTGAAAGTTTATGTTAAGCTGTCTGATATTTTTACCTTGGGGAAGTGTGAACAATGTGAAAAGTATCCGAGTACAGAACCCTGAGGAACTCCATGACTTCCTCAGCTGACTCGTCATTTAGTGCAGAAATATTGTTGTTCTGTTTGTTAGAGGAGTGTCTGAAAAACTGAAGGATCTTCTCCAAACTCCACATCATGTTACAACTCTAGGGATGGGCGATATTTTATCGTGTGCGATATATCGTCAAAGAAAATCCCCACAATGATAATTTGAATTTATCATTTTTATCGTGAGATGACAATTTATCAGGTTGTGTTTGCAGTTGCACTACTTTGGTTTTTTTAAATAAACCAAGTTAGTTTTGCCGTTTCTATCGTTTGAATAAATGTGAAATTGTTCTCATATTTCAGATTGGTTTCACTTCAGTTTTGCAGTACAGGTGCTCCACTAACCTGGTATAGTTTAGAGGCTTCTAGTATTTTGTAGGGCTTTAAAGTGATAGATTTATAATACAAAATATTTTGCTGTTAGTTTTCATCGTCACTTATCGTTACCATGATAAATAAGAGAAATTATCGCAATACATTTTTTAGTCCATATCGCCCATCCCTATACAGCACCACCCTCAGACAGAGGCTGCTTCACCTGAGGGAGAAAACGCACAAACACAGGCTGAGATGTGATGCAGTGAGTAAAATCCACTTCACAAACATGTGGAGCAACACAGTATGCAGAAAAACAAGTACCAAATACTACTTTTAGAGGTACAATGGATTGTCAATGGGGTAGTACCCTCAAGGGTACTGCTGGTGGACCCTCTGCTGGTGTACCCTCTGTTGGTGTACCCTTTGCTGGTGGACCCTCTGCTGGTGGGCCCTCTGCTGGTGGACCCTCTGTTGGTGGGCCCTTTGCTGGTGGACCCTCTGTTGGTGGGCCCTCTGCTGGTGTACCCTCTGTTGGTGGACCCTTTGCTGGAGGACCCTCTGCTGGTGTACCCTCTGCTGGTGTACCCTCTGTTGGTGGGCCCTCTGCTGGTGTACCCTCTGCTGGTGGACCCTTTGCTGGTGGACCCTCTGTTGGTGGACCCTCTGCTGGTGGGCCCTCTGCTGGCGGACCCTTTGCTGGTGGACCCTCTGCTGGTGGACCCTTTGCTGGTGGACCCTTTGCTGGTGGACCCTCTGTTGGTGGACCCTCTGTTGGTGGACCCTCTGCTGGTGGACCCTCTGCTGGTGGACCCTCTGCTGGTGGACCCTCTGTTGGTGGACCCTCTGCTGGTGGACCCTCTGTTGGTGGGCCCTCTGTTGGTGTACCCTCTGTTGGTGGGCCCTTTGCTGGTGGACCCTCTGTTGGTGGACCCTCTGTTGGTGGACCCTCTGATGGTGGACCCTTTGCTGGTGGACCCTCTGTTGGTGGACCCTCTGCTGGTGGACCCTCTGCTGGTGGACCCTCTGCTGGTGGACCCTCTGCTGGTGGACCCTCTGCTGGTGGGCCCTTTGCTGGTGGACCGTCTGTTGGTGGGCCCTCTGCTGGTGGACCCTCTGCTGGTGGACCCTCTGTTGGTGGACCCTTTGCTGGTGGGCCCTCTGTTGGTGGACCCTCTGCTGGTGGGCCCTCTGCTGGTGGACCCTCTGTTGGTGGACCCTCTGCTGGTGGACCCTCTGTTGGTGGACCCTCTGCTGGTGGGCCCTCTGTTGGTGGACCCTCTGTTGGTGAACCCTCTGCTGGTGGACCCTCTGCTGGTGGACCCTCTGCTGGTGGACCCTCTGCTGGTGGACCCTCTGCTGGTGGCCCTCTGTGGTGGACCCTCTGCTGGTGGACCCTCTGCTGGTGGACCCTCTGTTGGTGGACCCTCTGCTGGTGGACCCTCTGTTGGTGGACCCTCTGTTGGTGGACCCTCTGCTGGTGGACCCTCTGCTGGTGGACCCTCTGTTGGTGGACCCTCTGCTGGTGGACCTTTGCTGGTGGACCCTCTGTTGGTGGACCCTTTGCTGGTGGACCCTCTGTTGGTGGACCCTCTGCTGGTGGACCCTTGTTGGTGGACCCTTGCTGGTGGGCCCTCTGCTGGTGGACCCTCTGCTGGTGGACCCTCTGCTGGTGGGCCCTCTGCTGGTGGACCCTCTGCTGGTGGACCCTCTGCTGGTGGACCCTCTGCTGGTGGACCCTTTGCTGGTGGACCCTCTGCTGGTGGCCGTGGTGGCTTGCTGGTGGGCCCTGCTGGTGCCGGGGGCGGGCGGGAGGGGGCTGCTGGGGCCCTGCGGTGGACCTAGCGGGGCCCTTGCTGGTGGCCCTCGCTGGTGGCCCTTGCTGGTGGCCTCTGCTGGTGGACCCTTGCTGGTGGACCCTCTGCTGGGGACCTTGCTGGTGGACCCTCAGCTGGTGGACCCTTTGCTGGTGGACCCTTGTGGTGGCCCTCTGTGGTGGACCCTCTGCTGGTGGACCCTTTGCTGGTGGACCCTCTGCTGGTGGACCCTCTGTTGGTGTGGACCCTCTGCTGGTGGACCCTCTGCTGGTGGACCCTCTGCTGGTGGACCCTCTGCTGGTGGACCCTCTGATGGTGGACCCTCTGATGGTGGACCCTCTGCTGGTGAACCCTCTGCTGGTGGACCCTCTGATGGTGGACCCTCTGATGGTGTACCCTCTGTTGGTGAACCCTCTGTTGGTGGACCCTCTGTTGGTGAACCCTCTGTTGGTGGACCCTCTGCTGGTGGACCCTCTGTTGGTGGACCCTTTGCTGGTGGCCCTGTGGTGGACCTCTGCTGGTGGACCCTCTGTTGGTGGACCCTCTGTTGGTGGACCCTTTGCTGGTGGACCCTCTGTTGGTGGGCCCTCTGCTGGTGTACCCTCTGTTGGTGGGCCCTCTGCTGGTGTACCCTCTGTTGGTGTACCCTTTGCTGGTGTACCCTCTGCTGGTGGACCCTCTGCTGGTGGACCCTTTGCTGGTGGACCCTCTGCTGGTGGACCCTCTGCTGGTGGACCCTTTGCTGGTGGACCCTCTGTTGGTGTACCCTCTGCTGGTGGACCCTCTGCTGGTGGACCCTTTGCTGGTGGACCCTCTGCTGGTGGACCCTTTGCTGGTGGACCCTTTGCTGGTGGACTCTCTGTTGGTGGACCCTCTGCTGGTGGACCCTCTCTTGGTGGACCCTTTGCTGGTGGACCCTCTCTTGGTGGAACCTCTGTTGGTGGACCCTCTGCTGGTGGACCCTCTGTTGGTGGACCCTCTGTTGGTGGACCCTTTGCTGGTGGACCCTTTGCTGGTGGACCCTCTGTTGGTGGACCCTCTGTTGGTGGACCCTCTGCTGGTGGACCCTTTGCTGGTGGACCCTCTGTTGGTGGACCCTCTGCTGGTGGACCCTCTGCTGGTGGACCCTTTGCTGGTGGGCCCTCTGCTGGTGTACCCTCTGTTGGTGGGCCTTCTGCTGGTGTACCCTCTGTTGGTATACCCTTTGCTGGTGGACCATCTGCTGGTGGACCCTCTGCTGGTGGACCCTTTGCTGGTGGGCCCTCTGCTGGTGGACCCTCTGTTGGTGGGCCCTCTGCTGGTGTACCCTCTGTTGGTGGACCCTCTGCTGGTGGACCCTCTGCTGGTGGACCCTCTGTTGGTGGGCCCTCTGCTGGTGTACCCTCTGTTGGTGGACCCTCTGCTGGTGGACCCTCTGCTGGTGGACCCTCTGCTGGTGGACCCTCTGCTGGAGGACCCTCTCTTGGTGGAACCTCTGCTGGTGGACCCTCTGCTGGTGGACCCTCTGTTGGTGGACCCTTTGCTGGTGGACCCTCTGTTGGTGGACCCTCTGCTGGTGGACCCTCTGCTGGTGGACCCTCTGCTGGTGGACCCTCTGTTGGTGGACCCTCTACTGGTGGACCGGTGGACCCTCTGCTGGTGGACCCTCTGCTGGTGGACCCTCTGTTGGTGGACCCTCTACTGGTGGACCGGTGGACCCTCTGCTGGTGGACCCTCTGCTGGTGTACCCTCTGTTGGTGGGCCCTCTGCTGGTGGACCCTCTGTTGGTGGGCCCTCTGCTGGTGGACCCTCTGCTGGTGGACCCTCTGTTGGTGGACCCTCTGCTGGTGGACCCTTTGCTGGTGGACCCTTTGCTGGTGGACCCTCTGTTGGTGGACCCTCTGCTGGTGGACCCTTTGCTGGTGGACCCTCTCTTGGTGGACCCTCTGCTGGTGGACCCTCTGCTGGTGGACCCTCTGCTGGTGGACCCTCTGCTGGTGGACCCTCTGATGGTGGACCCTCTGATGGTGGACCCTCTGCTGGTGAACCCTCTGCTGGTGGACCCTCTGATGGTGGACCCTCTGATGGTGTACCCTCTGTTGGTGAACCCTCTGTTCATCCAGAATATTCATCTCGTCTTCTGTGTGATACTTCTTGACTTTTTTTCTTTTTTAAAGACAAATGGTTTCAGCTTGTTCTTACCTTGACAGTTTCGGCTGTCACTTCAGCCTTCATCAGAAGTGGTCGGACTTCCTGGTGTGACGTGTCTATGTAGACAGCTGACCGGGAATTCCGACGTGACGTGTCAGGAGAACAGCTGACCGGGCACGGCAACTTACAATGAAGTGCTCGTGCCCGGTCTCGTCTGTCCTCCTCCGGCCCCCCGCTGCTGGTGACTGATGATGGAGTCCCAGGTGTGTGGGAGCTGGTATGCCCCCTCGTGCCCGGTCAGCTGTTCTCCTGACACGTCACGTCGGAATTCCCGGTCAGCTGTCTACATAGACACGTCACACCAGGAAGTCCGACCACTTCTGATGAAGGCTGAAGTGACAGCCGAAACTGTCAAGGTAAGAACAAGCTGAAACCATTTGTCTTTAAAAAAGAAAAAAAGTCAAGAAGTATCACACAGAAGACGAGATGAATATTCTGGATGAATTACGAGGAAGATATGGACAAGGATGTGTCGCGGCCCTCCGTTGCGTTGAAAGACTGAAATTAAAGCTCGCACGCCAGAAGAACCACCTGAGATTTAACCTCCGATGCAAACAAGAAGACGTAACGCCGTCAAGCTTAAACATCAAAAGTCCCATCCCAACCAAAAACGGGGAAAAAATCATCAAGAAAGCAATAAAAGGACTCATTAAAGAACGCATAAGAACGACTTCAAATAAAATAGACATCATCACCGCGGAAATAGACCAACATAGGCACAAGTTCAGGACACAATACCAACCGGACCGGGACATGGAAGACAAGATCGATACTCATCTAACCGAACAATACGAACGAGAATTCACCAAGACAAAGCAACGACAGATCAAAAAACTAAACAAACTCATAGAGAGCAAACAGAGAAAAAAACAAAAACACAACGAGGAAGGAAAAAAATGGATTTGCAACTTATCAAAGCGGACATTAACAGACTCGGAACAAGCAGTCCTGGCCAGGGGACTTAACTTCGCCACCACACCGCAAACAATTCCATATGAAGAATACATCTTGGCAACAGAGCTGGCTTGTCATAAACTCCAAAACCAAGGGCAGAAGGCCGACCTTCGAAACACGGTAGCAGGCATCCTCAAAACAGCAAAACTCCCACAAAGTAACATCTCAAAAGAAGAACAAAAAGCAATAAAATCACTAAAAATGGACAAAAACATCACCATCCTCCCAGCAGACAAAGGACGAACAACGGTCATCATGGACACAGAAACATATGAAAAACAGATGAAAGAAATGCTTCAAGACGACAACACATACGAAATATTAAAGAAAGATCCAACAGAAGAAAAGAAAAGGATATTAAAGTCACTCCTCAAACCACTTTTAGATGCAAACAAAATAACACAGGAAAACTACAATTACTTAATCCCAACAGCGAACATCATCCCCCGCATATATGGTACACCAAAGATTCATAAGAAAAACACACCACTACGACCCATAGTTGACTGTATAGGGTCTCCAACATACAATTTATCGAAAGCAATAGCAGAAATCATCAGCCCCCTCCTCGGACTGACAGACCATCATTGTAATAATTCAAAACAGTTGGCAGAAGAACTCCATAACATCACAATAGACAAAGACGACATCTTCATATCACATGACGTAGTTTCACTATTCACAAAGACCCCCGTAAATGAAACCATACACATAGTAACAGAAAGACTCCGACAGGACAAGACACTAAAAAGACGCACAAATCTAACAGTAACGGACATCACTACACTGCTTCAGTTTGTAGCCAAATCCACTTACTTTCAATACAAATCAGTAATATACCGGCAAAAAGAAGGTTTCGCCATGGGTGACCCACTTTCAGCAACAATGTGCAATTTTTTCATGGAAGACCTGGAACAAAAAGCAATACAAACAGCACCCCCGCAATGCAAACCAACATTCTGGAAACGCTACGTAGACGACATCCTAGAAATAGTAAAACCTGGACACTCACAAGAACTCACCGATCACCTCAATACCATAGACCCCACCGGAAACATTCAGTTCACATACGAAGAGGAAACAAATCAATCCATAGCATTTCTGGACATGAACATCCATCACAAAGACGACGGCACCATAGACATGTCAGTACACAGGAAACCCACACACACCGATCAATACCTTCTCTGGACATCTGAGCACCCCATCGCACACAAACTCTCTGTAGTAAGAACACTGTACAACCGGACCAGCATCATAACAGATCAGATTAAAAGACAGGAGGAAGAGGAACACATAGAACAAGCACTCATTCACTGCCAGTACCCCAGATGGGCAATAAACAAAGGAAAACAACAAGCCAAAAACAGCGAAACAAGGCGAAAGGACCGGAAGGGAGGAAAAAAAAAAAACAAACACGCGACACCAACAAGAGAGAAATAATCATGCTGCCATACATTAGAGGAATTACAGAACCCATACAACGGACCATGAAAAAGCACCAGATAAACACAGCCATAAAACCCCACAGCAAACTAAGACAACAACTCGTCCATCCAAAGGACACAATAACGCCAGACAAGAAATGCAACGTCATCTACGAAATCCCCTGCAAATCGTGCAATAAAACATATATAGGAGAGACCGGACGGACATTCATAACACGAAAAGCAGAACACCGAAAAGAGTGCGACAAAGAAATGAAAGAAAAATTCACAAGGACAAAAAAACAAACAGCAGAACAAGAAAATAAGAAATCAGCTATAACGGATCATTGCAGAAGAAATAACCACATCATGGACTGGGACAGTAGCAAAATCATCACCACGGAAACCAATAAATTCAAGAGATGGATAAAGGAGGCAATTGAAATACGGCGACGAGAAGCGAACAGCATAAACAGGGACGAGGGGGCATACCAGCTCCCACACACCTGGGACTCCATCATCAGTCACCAGCAGCGGGGGGCCGGAGGAGGACAGACGAGACCGGGCACGAGCACTTCATTGTAAGTTGCCGTGCCCGGTCAGCTGTTCTCCTGACACGTCACGTCGGAATTCCCGGTCAGCTGTCTACATAGACACGTCACACCAGGAAGTCCGACCACTTCTGATGAAGGCTGAAGTGACAGCCGAAACTGTCAAGGTAAGAACAAGCTGAAACCATTTGTCTTTAAAAAAGAAAAAAAGTCAAGAAGAACCCTCTGTTGGTGGACCCTCTGTTGGTGAACCCTCTGTTGGTGGACCCTCTGCTGGTGGACCCTCTGTTGGTGGACCCTTTGCTGGTGGACCCTTTGCTGGTGGACCCTCTGTTGGTGGACCCTCTGTTGGTGGACCCTTTGCTGGTGGGCCCTCTGCTGGTGGACCCTCTGTTGGTGTACCCTTTGCTGGTGGACCCTCTGCTGGTGGACCCTTTGCTGGTGGACCCTCTGCTGGTGGACCCTTTGCTGGTGGACCCTCTGTTTGTGGACCCTCTGCTGGTGGACCCTCTGTTGGTGGACCCTTTGCTGGTGGGCCCTCTGCTGGTGGACCCTCTGCTGGTGGACCCTCTGTTGGTGGACCCTTTGCTGGTGGACCCTCTGCTGGTGGACCCTCTGCTGGTGGACCCTCTGCTGGTGGTCCCTTTGCTGGTGGGCCCTCTGCTGGTGTACCCTCTGTTGGTGGGCCCTCTGCTGGTGTACCCTCTGTTGGTGTACCCTGTGCTGGTGGACCATCTGCTGGTGGACCCTCTGCTGGTGGACCCTTTGCTGGTGGACCCTTTGCTGGTGGACCCTTTGCTGGTGGACCCTCAGCTGGTGGACCCTTTGCTGGTGGACCCTTTGCTGGTGGACCCTCTGTTGGTGGACCCTCTGCTGGTGGACCCTTTGCTGGTGGGCCCTCTGCTGGTGTACCCTCTGTTGGTGGGCCCTCTGCTGGTGTACCCTCTGTTGGTGTACCCTCTGCTGGTGGACCCTCTGCTGGTGGACCCTTTGCTGGTGGACCCTCTGCTGGTGGACCCTTTGCTGGTGGACCCTTTGCTGGTGGACTCTCTGTTGGTGGACCCTCTGCTGGTGGACCCTCTCTTGGTGGACCCTTTGCTGGTGGACCCTCTCTTGGTGGAACCTCTGCTGGTGGACCCTCTGCTGGTGGACCCTCTGTTGGTGGACCCTCTGTTGGTGGACCCTTTGCTGGTGGACCCTTTGCTGGTGGACCCTCTGTTGGTGGACCCTCTGTTGGTGGACCCTCTGCTGGTGGACCCTTTGCTGGTGGACCCTCTGTTGGTGGACCCTCTGCTGGTGGACCCTCTGCTGGTGGACCATTTGCTGGTGGGCCCTCGCTGGTGTACCCTCTGTTGGTGGGCCCTCTGCTGGTGTACCCTCTGTTGGTGGACCCTTTGCTGGTGGACCCTCTGCTGGTGGACCCTCTGCTGGTGGACCCTTTGCTGGTGGACCCTCTGTTGGTGGACCCTCTGCTGGTGGACCCTTTGCTGGTGGGCCCTCTGCTGGTGGGCCCTCTGCTGGTGGACCCTCTGCTGGTGGACCCTCTGCTGGTGGACCCTTTGCTGGTGGACCCTATGCTGTTGGACCCTTTGCTGGTGGACCCTCTGCTGGTGGACCCTCTGCTGGTGGACCCTCTGCTGGTGTACCCTCTGTTGGTGGGCCCTCTGCTGGTGGACCCTCTGTTGGTGGGCCCTCTGCTGGTTGACCCTCTGCTGGTGGACCCTCTGCTGGTGGACCCTTTGCTGGTGGACCCTTTGCTGGTGGACCCTCTGCTGGTGGACCCTCTGCTGGTGAACCCTCTGTTGGTGGACCCTCTGTTGGTGAACCCTCTGCTGGTGGACCCTCTGATGGTGGACCCTTTGCTGGTGGACCCTTTGCTGGTGGACCCTCTGTTGGTGGACCCTCTGCTGGTGGACCCTTTGCTGGTGGGCCCTCTGCTGGTGTACCCTCTGTTGGTGGGCCCTCTGCTGGTGTACCCTCTGTTGGTGTACCCTCTGCTGGTGGACCCTCTGCTGGTGGACCCTTTGCTGGTGGACCCTCTGCTGGTGGACCCTGTGCTGGTGGACCCTTTGCTGGTGGACTCTCTTTGGTGGCCCCCTCTGCTGGTGGACCCTCTCTTGGTGGACCCTTTGCTGGTGGACCCTCTCTTGGTGGAACCTCTGCTGGTGGACCCTCTGCTGGTGGACCCTCTGTTGGTGGACCCTCTGTTGGTGGACCCTTTGCTGGTGGACCCTTTGCTGGTGGACCCTCTGTTGGTGGACCCTCTGCTGATGGACCCTTTGCTGGTGGACCCTCTGTTGGTGGACCCTCTGCTGGTGGACCCTCTGCTGGTGGACCATTTGCTGGTGGGCCCTCTGCTGGTGGACCCTCTGTTGGTGGGCCCTCTGCTGGTGGACCCTCTGCTGGTGGACCCTTTGCTGGTGGACCCTCTGCTGGTGGACCCTTTGCTGGTGGACCCTCTGCTGGTGGACCCTCTGCTGGTGGACCCTTTGCTGGTGGACCCTCTGTTGGTGGACCCTCTGCTGGTGGGCCCTCTGCTGGTGGACCCTCTGCTGGTGGACCCTCTGCTGGTGGACCCTCTGTTGGTGGACCCTCTGCTGGTGGACCCTTTGCTGGTGGACCCTCTGCTGGTGGACCCTCTGCTGGTGCACCCTCTGTTGGTGGGCCCTCTGTTGGTGTACCCTCTGTTGGTATACCCTTTGCTGGTGGACCATCTGCTGGTGGACCCTCTGCTGGTGGACCCTCTGCTGGTGGACCCTTTGCTGGTGGACCCTCAGCTGGTGGACCCTTTGCTGGTGGACCCTTTGCTGGTGGACCCTCTGTTGGTGGACCCTCTGCTGGTGGACCCTTTGCTGGTGGGCCCTCTGCTGGTGTACCCTCTGTTGGTGGGCCCTCTGCTGGTGTACCCTCTGTTGGTGGACCCTCTGCTGGTGGACCCTCTGCTGGTGGACCCTTTGCTGGTGGACCCTCTGCTGGTGGACCCTCTGCTGGTGGACCCTCTGCTGGTGGACCCTTTGCTGGTGGACCCTCTGTTGGTGGACCCTCTGCTGGTGGACCCTCTGCTGGTGGACCATTTGCTGGTGGACCCTCTGCTGGTGGACCCTCTGCTGGTGGACCCTTTGCTGGTGGGCCCTCTGCTGGTGGACCCTCTGCTGGTGGACCCTCTGCTGGTGGACCCTTTGCTGGTGGACCCTCTGATGGTGGACCCTTTGCTGGTGGACCCTCTGCTGGTGGACCCTTTGCTGGTTGGCCCTCTGCTGGTGGACCCTCTGCTGGTGGACCCTCTGTTGGTGGACCCTTTCCTGGTGGGCCCTCTGCTGGTGGACCCTCTGCTGGTGGACCCTCTGTTGGTGGACCCTCTGCTGGTGGACCCTTTGCTGGTGGACCCTCTGCTGGTGGACCCTTTGCTGGTGGACCCTCTGCTGGTGGACCCTCTGCTGGTGGACCCTTTGCTGGTGGGCCCTCTGCTGGTGTACCCTCTGTTGGTGGGCCTTCTGCTGGTGTACCCTCTGTTGGTATACCCTTTGCTGGTGGACCATCTGCTGGTGGACCCTGTGCTGGTGGACCCTTTGCTGGTGGACCCTCAGCTGGTGGACCCTTTGCTGGTGGACCCTTTGCTGGTGGACCCTCTGTTGGTGGACCCTCTGTTGGTGGACCCTCTGCTGGTGGACCCTTTGCTGGTGGGCCCTCTGCTGGTGTACCCTCTGTTGGTGGGCCCTCTGCTGGTGTACCCTCTGTTGGTGTACCCTCTGCTGGTGGACCCTCTGCTGGTGGACCCTTTGCTGGTGGACCCTCTGCTGGTGGACCCTTTGCTGGTGGACCCTTTGCTGGTGGACTCTCTGTTGGTGGACCCTCTGCTGGTGGACCCTCTCTTGGTGGACCCTTTGCTGGTGGACCCTCTCTTGGTGGAACCTCTGCTGGTGGACCCTCTGCTGGTGGACCCTCTGTTGGTGGACCCTCTGTTGGTGGACCCTCTGTTGGTGGACCCTTTGCTGGTGGACCCTCTGTTGGTGGACCCTCTGTTGGTGGACCCTCTGCTGGTGGACCCTTTGCTGGTGGACCCTCTGTTGGTGGACCCTCTGCTGGTGGACCCTCTGCTGGTGGACCATTTGCTGGTGGGCCCTCGCTGGTGTACCCTCTGTTGGTGGGCCCTCTGCTGGTGTACCCTCTGTTGGTGGACCCTTTGCTGGTGGACCCTCTGCTGGTGGACCCTCTGCTGGTGGACCCTTTGCTGGAGGACCCTCTGTTGGTGGACCCTCTGCTGGTGGACCCTTTGCTGGTGGGCCCTCTGCTTGTGGGCCCTCTGCTGGTGGACCCTCTGCTGGTGGACCCTCTGCTGGTGGACCCTTTGCTGGTGGACCCTATGCTGTTGGACCCTTTGCTGGTGGACCCTCTGCTGGTGGACCCTCTGCTGGTGGACCCTCTGCTGGTGTACCCTCTGCTGGTGGGCCCTCTGCTGGTGGACCCTCTGTTGGTGGGCCCTCTGCTGGTGGACCCTCTGCTGGTGGACCCTCTGCTGGTGGACCCTTTGCTGGTGGACCCTTTGCTGGTGGACCCTCTGCTGGTGGACCCTCTGCTGGTGAACCCTCTGTTGGTGGACCCTCTGTTGGTGAACCCTCTGCAGGTGGACCCTCTGATGGTGGACCCTTTGCTGGTGGACCCTTTGCTGGTGGACCCTCTGTTGGTGGACCCCTCTGCTGGTGGACCCTTTGCTGGTGGGCCCTCTGCTGGTGTACCCTCTGTTGGTGGGCCCTCTGCTGGTGTACCCTTTGCTGGTGGACCCTCTGCTGGTGGACCCTCTGCTGGTGGACCCTTTGCTGGTGGACCCTCTGCTGGTGGACCCTGTGCTGGTGGACCCTTTGCTGGTGGACTCTCTTTGGTGGCCCCTCTGCTGGTGGACCCTCTCTTGGTGGACCCTTTGCTGGTGGACCCTCTCTTGGTGGAACCTCTGCTGGTGGACCCTCTGCTGGTGGACCCTCTGTTGGTGGACCCTCTGTTGGTGGACCCTTTGCTGGTGGACCCTTTGCTGGTGGACCCTCTGTTGGTGGACCCTCTGCTGATGGACCCTTTGCTGGTGGACCCTCTGTTGGTGGACCCTCTGCTGGTGGACCCTCTGCTGGTGGACCATTTGCTGGTGGGCCCTCTGCTGGTGTACCCTCTGTTGGTGGGCCCTCTGCTGGTGGACCCTCTGCTGGTGGACCCTTTGCTGGTGGACCCTCTGCTGGTGGACCCTTTGCTGGTGGACCCTCTGCTGGTGGACCCTCTGCTGGTGGACCCTTTGCTGGTGGACCCTCTGGTGGTGGACCCTCTGCTGGTGGGCCCTCTGCTGGTGGACCCTCTGCTGGTGGACCCTCTGCTGGTGGACCCTCTGTTGGTGGACCCTCTGCTGGTGGACCCTTTGCTGGTGGACCCTCTGCTGGTGGACCCTCTGCTGGTGCACCCTCTGTTGGTGGGCCCTCTGTTGGTGTACCCTCTGTTGGTATACCCTTTGCTGGTGGACCATCTGCTGGTGGACCCTCTGCTGGTGGACCCTCTGCTGGTGGACCCTTTGCTGGTGGACCCTCAGCTGGTGGACCCTTTGCTGGTGGACCCTTTGCTGGTGGACCCTTTGTTGGTGGACCCTCTGCTGGTGGACCCTTTGCTGGTGGGCCCTCTGCTGGTGTACCCTCTGTTGGTGGGCCCCTCTGCTGGTGTACCCTCTGTTGGTGGACCCTCTGCTGGTGGACCCTCTGCTGGTGGACCATTTGCTGGTGGGCCCTCTGCTGGTGTACCCTCTGTTGGTGGACCCTCTGCTGGTGGACCCTTTGCTGGTGGACCCTCTGTTGGTGGACCCTCTGCTGGTGGACCCTCTGCTGGTGGACCATTTGCTGGTGGACCCTCTGCTGGTGGACCCTCTGCTGGTGGACCCTTTGCTGGTGGGCCCTCTGCTGGTGGACCCTCTGCTGGTGGACCCTCTGCTGGTGGACCCTTTGCTGGTGGACCCTCTGCTGGTGGACCCTTTGCTGGTGGACCCTCTGCTGGTGGACCCTTTGCTGGTGGACCCTCTGTTGGTGGACCCTCTGCTGGTGGACCCTCTGTTGGTGGACCCTTTCCTGGTGGGCCCTCTGCTGGTGGACCCTCTGCTGGTGGACCCTCTGTTGGTGGACCCTCTGCTGGTGGACCCTTTGCTGGTGGACCCTCTGCTGGTGGACCCTTTGCTGGTGGACCCTCTGCTGGTGGACCCTCTGCTGGTGGACCCTTTGCTGGTGGGCCCTCTGCTGGTGTACCCTCTGTTGGTGGGCCTTCTGCTGGTGTACCCTCTGTTGGTATACCCTTTGCTGGTGGACCATCTGCTGGTGGACCCTGTGCTGGTGGACCCTTTGCTGGTGGACCCTCAGCTGGTGGACCCTTTGCTGGTGGACCCTTTGCTGGTGGACCCTCTGTTGGTGGATCCTCTGCCGGTGGACCCTTTGCTGGTGGGCCCTCTGCTGGTGGACCCTCTGTTGGTGGGCCCTCTGCTGGTGGACCCTCTCTTGGTGGACCCTCTGCTGGTGGACCCTCTGCTGGTGGACCCTCTGCTGGTGGACCCTTTGCTGGTGGACTCTCTGTTGGTGGACCCTCTGCTGGTGGACCCTCTGCTGGTGGACCCTCTGTTGGTGGACCCTTTGCTGGAGGACCCTCTCTTGGTGGAACCTCTGCTGGTGGACCCTCTGCTGGTGGACCCTCTGTTGGTGGACCCTTTGCTGGTGGACCCTCTGTTGGTGGACACTCTGCTGGTGGACCCTCTGCTGGTGGACCCTCTGCTGGTGGACCCTCTGTTGGTGGACCCTCTGCTGGTGGACCGGTGGACCCTCTGCTGGTGGACCCTCTGCTGGTGTACCCTCTGTTGGTGGGCCCTCTGCTGGTGGACCCTCTGTTGGTGGGCCCTCTGCTGGTGGACCCTCTGCTGGTGGACCCTCTGCTGGTGGACCCTTTGCTGGTGGACCCTTTGCTGGTGGACCCTCTGTTGGTGGACCCTCTGCTGGTGGACCCTTTGCTGGTGGACCCTCTCTTGGTGGACCCTCTGCTGGTGAACCCTCTGCTGGTGGACCCTCTGCTGGTGGACCCTCTGCTGGTGGACCCTCTGATGGTGGACCCTCTGCTGGTGGACCCTCTGTTGGTGGACCCTCTGCTGGTGAACCCTCTGTTGGTGGACCCTCTGTTGGTGAACCCTCTGTTGGTGGACCCTCTGCTGGTGGACCCTCTGATGGTGGACCCTCTGCTGGTGGACCCTCTGCTGGTGGACCCTCTGTTGGTGAACCCTCTGTTGGTGGACCCTCTGTTGGTGAACCCTCTGTTGGTGAACCCTCTGTTGGTGGACCCTCTGCTGGTGGACCCTCTGTTGGTGGACCCTTTGCTGGTGGACCCTTTGCTGGTGGACCCTTTGCTGGTGGACCCTCTGTTGGTGGACCCTCTGTTGGTGGACCCTTTGCTGGTGGGCCCTCTGCTGGTGGACCCTCTGTTGGTGTACCCTTTGCTGGTGGACCCTCTGCTGGTGGACCCTCTGCTGGTGGACCCTTTGCTGGTGGACCCTCTGCTGGTGGACCCTTTGCTGGTGGACCCTCTGTTGGTGGACCCTCTGCTGGTGGACCCTCTGTTGGTGGACGCTTTGCTGGTGGGCCCTCTGCTGGTGGACCCTCTGCTGGTGGACCCTCTGCTGGTGGACCCTCTGTTGGTGGACCCTTTGCTGGTGGACCCTCTGCTGGTGGACCCTCTGCTGGTGGACCCTCTGCTGGTGGTCCCTCTGCTGGTGGGCCCTCTGCTGGTGTACCCTCTGTTGGTGGGCCCTCTGCTGGTGTACCCTCTGTTGGTGTACCCTGTGCTGGTGGACCATCTGCTGGTGGACCCTCTGCTGGTGGACCCTTTGCTGGTGGACCCTTTGCTGGTGGACCCTCAGCTGGTGGACCCTTTGCTGGTGGACCCTTTGCTGGTGGACCCTCTGTTGGTGGACCCTCTGCTGGTGGACCCTTTGCTGGTGGGCCCTCTGCTGGTGTACCCTCTGTTGGTGGGCCCTCTGCTGGTGGACCCTCTCTTGGTGGACCCTCTGCTGGTGGACCCTCTGCTGGTGGACCCTCTGCTGGTGGACCCTTTGCTGGTGGACTCTCTGTTGGTGGACCCTCTGCTGGTGGACCCTCTGCTGGTGGACCCTCTGTTGGTGGACCCTTTGCTGGTGGACCCTCTCTTGGTGGAACCTCTGCTGGTGGACCCTCTGCTGGTGGACCCTCTGTTGGTGGACCCTCTGCTGGTGGACCCTCTGTTGGTGGACACTCTGCTGGTGGACCCTCTGCTGGTGGACCCTCTGCTGGTGGACCCTCTGTTGGTGGACCCTCTGCTGGTGGCCGGTGGACCCTCTGCTGGTGGACCCTCTGCTGGTGTACCCTCTGTTGGTGGGCCCTCTGCTGGTGGACCCTCTGTTGGTGGGCCCTCTGCTGGTGGACCCTCTGCTGGTGGACCCTCTGCTGGTGGACCCTTTGCTGGTGGACCCTCTGTTGGTGGACCCTCTGCTGGTGGACCCTTTGCTGGTGGACCCTCTCTTGGTGGACCCTCTGCTGGTGAACCCTCTGCTGGTGGACCCTCTGCTGGTGGACCCTCTGCTGGTGGACCCTCTGATGGTGGACCCTCTGCTGGTGGACCCTCTGTTGGTGGACCCTCTGCTGGTGAACCCTCTGTTGGTGGACCCTCTGTTGGTGAACCCTCTTTTGGTGGACCCTCTGCTGGTGGACCCTCTGATGGTGGACCCTCTGCTGGTGGACCCTCTGCTGGTGGACCCTCTGTTGGTGAACCCTCTGTTGGTGGACCCTCTGTTGGTGAACCCTCTGTTGGTGAACCCTCTGTTGGTGGACCCTCTGCTGGTGGACCCTCTGTTGGTGGACCCTTTGCTGGTGGACCCTTTGCTGGTGGACCCTTTGCTGGTGGACCCTCTGTTGGTGGACCCTCTGTTGGTGGACCCTTTGCTGGTGGGCCCTCTGCTGGTGGACCCTCTGTTGGTGTACCCTTTGCTGGTGGACCCTCTGCTGGTGGACCCTCTGCTGGTGGACCCTTTGCTGGTGGACCCTCTGCTGGTGGACCCTTTGCTGGTGGACCCTCTGTTGGTGGACCCTCTGCTGGTGGACCCTCTGTTGGTGGACCCTCTGCTGGTGGACCCTCTGCTGGTGGACCCTCTGCTGGTGGACCCTCTGCTGGTGGACCCTCTGTTGGTGGACCCTTTGCTGGTGGACCCTCTGCTGGTGGACCCTCTGCTGGTGGTCCCTCTGCTGGTGGGCCCTCTGCTGGTGTACCCTCTGTTGGTGGGCCCTCTGCTGGTGTACCCTCTGTTGGTGTACCCTGTGCTGGTGGACCATCTGCTGGTGGACCCTCTGCTGGTGGACCCTTTGCTGGTGGACCCTTTGCTGGTGGACCCTCAGCTGGTGGACCCTTTGCTGGTGGACCCTTTGCTGGTGGACCCTCTGTTGGTGGACCCTCTGCTGGTGGACCCTTTGCTGGTGGGCCCTCTGCTGGTGTACCCTCTGTTGGTGGGCCCTCTGCTGGTGTACCCTCTGTTGGTGTACCCTCTGCTGGTGGACCCTCTGCTGGTGGACCCTTTGCTGGTGGACCCTCTGCTGGTGGACCCTCTGCTGGTGGACCCTTTGCTGGTGGACTCTCTGTGGTGGACCCTCTTTGGTGGCCTTTGCTGGTGGACCCTCTCTTGGTGGAACCTCTGCTGGTGGACCCTCTGCTGGTGGACCCTCTGTTGGTGGACCCTCTGTTGGTGGACCCTTTGCTGGTGGACCCTTTGCTGGTGGACCCTCTGTTGGTGGACCCTCTGCTGGTGGACCCTTTGCTGGTGGACCCTCTGTTGGTGGACCCTCTGCTGGTGGACCCTCTGCTGGTGGACCATTTGCTGGTGGGCCCTCTGCTGGTGTACCCTCTGTTGGTGGGCCCTCTGCTGGTGTACCCTCTGTTGGTGGACCCTTTGCTGGTGGACCCTCTGCTGGTGGACCCTCTGCTGGTGGACCCTTTGCTGGAGGACCCTCTGTTGGTGGACCCTCTGCTGGTGGACCCTTTGCTGGTGGGCCCTCTGTTTGTGGGCCCTCTGCTGGTGGACCCTCTGCTGGTGGACCCTCTGCTGGTGGACCCTTTGCTGGTGGACCCTCTGCTGTTGGCCTTTGCTGGTGGACCCTCTGCTGGTGGACCCTCTGCTGGTGGACCCTTTGCTGGTGGACCCTCTGCTGGTGGACCCTGTGCTGGTGGACCCTTTGTGGTGGTTTTGGTGGCTTGTGGTGGTTGTGGCCTTTGTGGTGGCCTCTCTTGGTGGACCTCTGCTGGTTGCCCTCTGCTGGTGGACCCTCTGTTGGTGGAACCTCTGTTGGTGGACCCTTTGCTGGTGGACCCTTTGCTGGTGGACCCTCTGTTGGTGGACCCTCTGCTGGTGGACCCTTTGCTGGTGGACCCTCTGTTGGTGGACCCTCTGCTGGTGGACCCTCTGCTGGTGGACCATTTGCTGGTGGGCCCTCTGCTGGTGTACCCTCTGTTGGTGGGCCCTCTGCTGGTGGACCCTCTGCTGGTGGACCCTTTGCTGGTGGACCCTCTGCTGGTGGACCCTTTGCTGGTGGACCCTCTGCTGGTGGACCCTCTGCTGGTGGACCCTTTGCTGGTGGACCCTCTGTTGGTGGACCCTCTGTTGGTGGACCCTTTGCTGGTGGGCCCTCTGCTGGTGGACCCTCTGCTGGTGGACCCTCTGTTGGTGGACCCTCTGCTGGTGGACCCTTTGCTGGTGGACCCTCTGCTGGTGGACCCTTTGCTGGTGGACCCTCTGCTGGTGGACCCTTTGCTGGTGGGCCCTCTGCTGGTGCACCCTCTGTTGGTGGGCCCTCTGTTGGTGTACCCTCTGTTGGTGTACCCTTTGCTGGTGGACCCTCTGCTGGTGGACCCTCTGCTGGTGGACCCTCTGCTGGTGGACCCTTTGCTGGTGGACCCTCAGCTGGTGGACCCTTTGCTGGTGGGCCCTCTGCTGGTGTACCCTCTGTTGGTGGACCCTCTGCTGGTGGACCCTCTGCTGGTGGACTTTGCTGGTGGGCCCTCTGCTGGTGTACCCTCTGTTGGTGGACCCTCTGCTGGTGGACCCTTTGCTGGTGGACCCTCTGTTGGTGGACCCTCTGCTGGTGGACCCTCTGCTGGTGGACCCTTTGCTGGTGGACCCTCTGCTGGTGGACCCTCTGCTGGTGGACCCTTTGCTGGTGGGCCCTCTGCTGGTGGACCCTCTGCTGGTGGACCCTTTGCTGGTGGACCCTCTGCTGGTGGACCCTTTGCTGGTGGACCCTCTGCTGGTGGACCCTCTGCTGGTGGACCCTTTGCTGGTGGACCCTTTGCTGGTGGACCCTCTGTTGGTGGACCCTCTGCTGGTGGACCATTTGCTGGTGGACCCTCTGCTGGTGGACCCTCTGCTGGTGGACCCTTTGCTGGTGGACCCTTTGCTGGTGGGCCCTCTGCTGGTGGATCCTCTGCTGGTGGACCCTCTGCTGGTGGACCCTTTGCTGGTGGACCCTCTGCTGGTGGACCCTTTGCTGGTGGACCCTTTGCTGGTGGACCCTCTGTTGGTGGACCCTCTGCTGGTGGACCCTTTGCTGGTGGACCCTCTCTTGGTGGACCCTCTGCTGGTGAACCCTCTGCTGGTGGCCCTTTGTGGTGGACCCTCTCTGGTGGACCCTCTGTGGTGCCCTTGTGGTGGCCCTCTGTTGGTGGACCCTCTGCTGGTGGACCCTCTGCTGGTGGACCCTCTGATGGTGGACCCTCTGTTGGTGAACCCTCTGTTGGTGGACCCTCTGCTGGTGGACCCTCTGCTGGTGGACCCTCTGCTGGTGGACCCTCTGCTGGTGGACCCTCTGCTGGTGGACCCTCTGTTGGTGGACCCTCTGTTGGTGAACCCTCTGTTGGTGGACCCTCTGCTGGTGGACCCTCTGTTGGTGGACCCTTTGCTGGTGGACCCTTTGCTGGTGGACCCTCTGTTGGTGGACCCTCTGTTGGTGGACCCTTTGCTGGTGGACCCTCTGTTGGTGGACCCTTTGCTGGTGGACCCTCTGCTGGTGGACCCTCTGTTGGTGTACCCTTTGCTGGTGGACCCTCTGCTGGTGGACCCTTTGCTGGTGGACCCTCTGCTGGTGGACCCTTTGCTGGTGGACCCTCTGTTGGTGGACCCTCTGTTGGTGGACCCTTTGCTGGTGGACCCTCTGCTGGTGGACCCTCTGCTGGTGGACCCTCTGTTGGTGGACCCTTTGCTGGTGGACCCTCTGCTGGTGGACCCTCTGCTGGTGGACCCTCTGCTGGTGGTCCCTTTGCTGGTGGGCCCTCTGCTGGTGTACCCTCTGTTGGTGGGCCCTCTGCTGGTGTACCCTCTGTTGGTGTACCCTCTGCTGGTGGACCCTCTGCTGGTGGACCCTTTGCTGGTGGACCCTCTGCTGGTGGACCCTTTGCTGGTGGACCCTTTGCTGGTGGACCCTCTGTTGGTGGACCCTCTGCTGGTGGACCCTCTGTTGGTGGACCCTTTGCTGGTGGACCCTCTCTTGGTGGAACCTCTGCTGGTGGACCCTCTGCTGGTGGACCCTCTGTTGGTTGACCCTTTGCTGGTGGGCCCTCTGCTGGTGTACCCTCTGTTGGTGGACCCTCTGCTGGTGGACCCTCTGTTGGTGGACCCTCTGCTGGTGGACCCTCTGTTGGTGGACCCTCTGTTGGTGGACCCTCTGTTGGTGTACCCTCTGCTGGTGTACCCTCTGCTGGTGGACCCTCTGCTGGTGGACCCTTTGCTGGTGGACCCTTTGCTGGTGGACCCTCTGTTGGTGGACCCTCTGTTGGTGGACCCTTTGCTGGTGGACCCTCTGTTGGTGGACCCTTTGCTGGTGTACCCTTTGCTGGTGGACCCTCTGCTGGTGGACCCTCTGCTGGTGGACCCTCTGTTGGTGGGCCCTCTGTTGGTGACCCTCTGTTGATGTACCCTCTGCTGGTGGACCCTCTGTTGGTGGACCCTCTGTTGGTGGACCCTCTGTTGGTGGGCCCTTTGCTGGTGGACCCTTTGCTGGTGGACCCTTTGCTGGTGGACCCTCTGTTGGTGGACCCTCTGCTGGTGGACCCTCTGCTGGTGGACCCTCTGTTGGTGGACCCTTTGCTGGTGGACCCTCTGTTGGTGGACCCTCTGTTGATGGACCCTCTGTTGGTGGACCCTCTGTTGGTGGACCCTCTGCTGGTGGACCCTCTGTTGGTGGACCCTCTGTTGGTGGACCCTCTGCTGGTGGACCCTCTGCTGGTGGACCCTCTGCTGGTGGACCCTCTGTTGGTGGACCCTCTGTTGGTGGACCCTCTGCTGGTGGGCCCTCTGCTGGTGGACCCTCTGCTGGTGGACCCTCTGCTGGTGGACCCTCTGCTGGTGGACCCTCTGTTGGTGGACCCTCTGCTGGTGGACCCTCTGCTGGTGGACCCTCTGCTGGTGGACCCTCTGCTGGTGGACCCTCTGTTGGTGGACCCTCTGTTGGTGGACCCTCTGTTGGTGGACCCTCTGTTGGTGGACCCTCTGCTGGTGAACCCTTTGCTGGTGAACCCTCTGCTGGTGTACCTCCTGTTGGTGTGCCCCTAACAGTTAGTACATTTGTGCTTTGGAACATAAATGTACCTTTCAGGCTCCCAGATATCGGTGCCTGGAGGTCCACTTATGACCCTTACATAAATTCAAATTATTTTTGACAGTGTAGAGAAGATCTTTCAGTTGGGACGTCCTCCAGAACCAGGACCAGAACCAGTTGGGTGCTGGTCTTACCGTCAGGACCAGCACAGCTGTGGTCGTGTGGATGAAACCTCACGCTTCCAGCTGCTGATCTTCCTCCCTCATGTAGACCTGCAGCCCTCAGGTGTTCGGTGAAGACGAACCGTGCAGCCATAAACTAAAACCTCCATGACAGCAGCACTGCCTGATGCTCTCTGAAATGACCCCGGGGGGCCGTTAGCACCCTGGGGAGAACGGCCGTGTGAGGCGATGGATGGTCCGGGACCTCACTGTCGTGTCATATTTAACGTGACGAGTGGATGTGATGATGTGTTTGATGAGCGTGAAGCGGATGGAAATGGAAAACGTGCACAGCAATGTGACAGCAGCATTTATTATTCCTCTGATGAGAACAGAAATCAATACGAGCCTGAGATGCTGTCAGACACGCTCACTAGTCTGCATCGACCTGCGCCCACCGTCCCTGAACGCAGCACGGAGACACCCCTGTTCTTCGTGTTCATCTGTCCATCGTTCAGTCTATGCACACACATTTATTTATAACTAACACTGAGCAGTGCTGCAGTCAAAGTAGCCCCCAAAGAAAAAGCCATCAAGAAAAGACTAAAGACAAAAATAAACATACAAATGTAATAAAATTTCATTTATCTGACTGACTTTTGTGCAATGTATCGGATAATTTATTAAAGATGTTAGCTACAAGTTTAATTCCTCCTCACCAGTAGGTGGTGCGCTAACACTCGCTTACTCAATTAGCATTAGCAACATTACAGAGCCAGCTAGCCGTTAATAAGCATTAGCAAATGTTTAAGTACATGTCCAGGAGGAAAGCAGCAACCTCCGCGGGGCTTTTGAGCCCCTTTGTTACCTTCACCCTCATCCTGCTTCGTTTTTTGTCCGCTTGATTTTGAGAAATGTAACAAGGAAGATGCTATTTCTTCACAAAGCAATCAAGCTAGCAACTCCTGAGCTAATGCTAATGGAAAAGAATCAAATATAAATAGTTATTTTTTAGACCCGTCAAGATTGATAAAAGAATCATTTCTACTGTGTTCTATAAGAAAATTTGGGAGTAAAATTAATACTTTTATTCTGATGTTCTTCTGTGGATGTTTTATTTTTGAAAAAATTGTTTTGATGCTAAAAAGTTGTAGCTTTCATCTTTAACATAAAACTAAAAAGGAGCAGGCCTGAAAAACTGGAAATAAAATCCACATGGAAACTGAGTACGTTCTTCGTTATCACCCTCTGTTTCATCCATGTCCTCAGGTTCTTTCTTTTGGAAAACTTGTTTCATAGTCAGAGACGGTTACCATGGCAACCAGGAAAGTAGAGGAGAAGCTTATCTGGCTGTTTAGAAACCACCTTCCAGACAGTCAGTGGGGGGAGGGGGGGGGGGGGGTGTTAAAGTATCAACATGGATGGGAGCCATCAGATAATTTTACGACACACTTAGAACCTGAAACCCGACCCGACGAAATCTGGACTTAATTCAGTTTGAGGAACAGAAGAATCACACAGTGGTTCAGGAGATGGAGGAGGTAAGAGACCAGGTCTGAGAGCCTGAACCCAGTGTCTGAGAGTCCCGGTCTGAGAGTCTGAACCCAGGTCTGAGAGCCTGAACCCGTGTCTGAACCCCGGTCTGAGAGCCTGAACCCAGGTCTGAGAGTCTGAACCCCGGTCTGAGAGCCTGAACCCAGGTCTGAGAGTCTGAACCCAGGTCTGAACCCCGGTCTGAGAGCCTGAACCCAGGTCTGAGAGTCTGAAACCCGGTCTGAGAGTCTGAACCCAGGTCTGAGAGTCTGAACCTGGGTCTGAGGTCTGAACCCCGGTCTGAGAGTCTGAAACCAGGTCTGAGTCTAAACCCGGGTCTGAACCCAGGTCTGAGAGCCTGAACCCGGGTCTGAGAGTCTGAACCCAGGTCTGAGAGTCTGAACCCCGGTCTGAGAGCCTGAACCCGTGTCTGAACCCCGGTCTGAGAGTCTGAACCCAGGTCTGAACCCCGGTCTGAGAGTCTGAACCCAGGTCTGAGAGTCTGAACCCAGGTCTGAGAGTCTGAACCCAGGTCTGAACCCCGGTCTGAGAGTCTGAACCCCGGTCTGAGAGCCTGAACCCAGGTCTGAGAGTCTGAACCCAGGTCTGAACCCCGGTCTGAGAGTCTGAACCCAGGTCTGAGAGCCTGAACCCGGGTCTGAACCCAGGTCTGAGAGTCTGAACCCAGGTCTGAGAGCCTGAACCCGGGTCTGAGAGCCTGAACCCAGGTCTGAGAGCCTGAACCCGGGTCTGAACCCGGGTCTGAGAGCCTGAACCCGGGTCTGAACCGGGATCTGAGAGCCTGAACCCAGGTCTGAGAGTCTGAACCCAGGTCTGAGAGTCTGAACCCAGGTCTGAGAGTCTGAACCCAGGTCTGAGAGCCTGAACCCCGTTCTGAACCGGGATCTGAGAGTCTGAACCCAGGTCTGAGAGTCTGAACCCAGGTCTGAGCTGAAGGTCTGAGAGTCTGAACCCCGGTCTGAGGTCTGAACCCGGGATCTGAGAGTCTGAACCCAGGTCTGAGAGTCTGAACCCAGGTCAGAGAGCCTGAACCCGGCTCTGAACCGGGATCTGAGAGCCTGAACCCGGGTCTGAGAGCCTGAACCCGGGTCTGAACCGGGATCTGAGAGCCTGAACCCCGTTCTGAACCGGGGTCTGAGAGCCTGAACCCAGAACTTTTTTGTTGTTGTGACTACCACACACGCACACACACATTTACTGTTTACCAACAGGTGTTTTACATCATAAACACACACACTGACCTGTTAGATCTCTGTCCATTCCTCGTATTGATCTCCGTATTGATTGGCTGCAGGCGGCTGATCGTCTCGGTCCAAAAATACAACCCACTTACTGCTGATTACCTCAGACACACACAGTTAACAGGCAGTGTGTGTTGCTGCAGATTCTTCTCATACAGAGTAATAGATTACTGATTAGTGATCGTCAACAGCTGATCGGATTCTGCGTCTGTTCCCACTCAGGATGCTGAACATCAGACTCGTCAACGTTCAGCTCCGTCATCTTTCTGTACCGAACTGATGCCTTCTGCTGAGAAGACTTACCCAGGACTGGATCTGGATCTGACTCCTTCCTGGATCTGGACTCTGACTCCTCCTGGATCCTGCGATCTGACTCCTTCCTGGATCCGGATCTGACTCGTCTGTCCTGGATCTGGATCTGACTTCCTGTTCTGGATCTGCTCTCTGATCCTGGATCTGGATCTGACTCCTTCCTGGATCTGGATCTGGATCTGACTCCTTCCTGGATCTGGATCTGACTCCTTCCTGGATCTGATCTCCCGGTTTCTGGATCTGACTCCTCTCCTGGATCCGGATCTGCTCGATCCTGGATCTGACTCCTTCCTGGATCTGGATCTGGATCTGACTCCTTCCTGGATCTGGATTCTGACTCCTTCCCTGGATCCGGATCTGGATCTGACTCCTTCCTGGATCTGGATCTGACCTTCCTTCCTGGATCTGGATCTGGTACTCCTTCCTGGATCTGGATCTGACTCCTTCCCCTGGCCTGGATCTCTGTCCTTCCTGGATCTGACTCCCTTCCTGGATCCGGAGCTCCTGGCTGACTCCTTCCTGGATCCGGATCTGAACTCCTTCCTGCTGATCTGACTCTCCTTCCTGGATCTGGATCTGACTCCTTCCTGGATCCGGATCTGGATCTGACTCCTTCCTGGATCTGACTCCTTCCTGGATCCGGATCTGGATCTGACTCCTTCCTGGATCTGACTTTTCTGGATCTGACTCCTTCCTGGATCTGGATCTTGACTCCTTCCTGGATCTGACTCCTTCCTGGATCTGGATCTGACTCCTTCCTGGATCTGACTCCTTCCTGGACTTCTCTCCTTCCTGGATCTGGATCTGACTCCTTCCTGGATCTGACTCATCCTCCTGGATCTGACTCCTTCCTGGATCTGGATCTGACTCCTTCCTGGATCTGGATCTGACTCCTTCCTGGATCTGACTCCTTCCTGGATCTGGATCTGACTCCTTCCTGGATCCGGATCTGGATCTGACTCCTTCCTGGATCTGGATCTGACTCCTTCCTGGATCTGATCTGACGTTCCTATCCTGGATCCGGATCTGGATCTGACTCCTTCCTGGATCTGATTCTTTGGGTTGTGTTTCGATTCTTTATTAATTTAAATGCTTCAGTATGGATTTGGTAAGAAGTACGAACTCTGCTGTAGATTTTTAAATATTTATTTTCATGCCCATGTGACCAGATGTGGGATGTCATCTCATATTTTGGGGTAATTTTGCCATTTTGGTGTTTTATGATGATACAGTATAACGTAAATAACGCGCACAGCTCCCCCCACTGGTCAGGAGGTGAACTGATTTCATACTGAATTGCACAGGTACGTACTGCAATGCATCAATTAATCAATATGTTAACCCCCCCCCCCCCTTACCACTAACGTTTCGGGCGGGCGGGCAGACCAGACAAATGGGGCAAGATGAGGTGGGGTCTGAGGATGCTGCGGTCTGACCAGATGGACGTTGTGGTGGCGGGTTACTGGACACCAGAAACCGACAGGTGAGCTGCTTTGATGGGATCAGCAGCCACGGTGAGACTTTTCTGATTCTATATCGGATTATGTATCAGTCATATGTGTGAATACTCTGATAATTAGAAATGAATAGTGAGAAAACTAAAGTTATGATATTTGGACACAGAAAAGGCAACAGAAACCCTGTTTGATCTTTTTGTTGTGTGCCTGTGAAATGTGGGGGTTTGAAAAAAACTAATATTCTGGAAAGATTACACCTTCGATTTTTGAAATACATCTTAAAGTGAAAATGGCCACTTATAATAATATGGTGTACGGAGAACTGGGCGGATATTCCATCAGCATAGCTATTCAAAAACGGATGATTGGGGGAAGACTTGTCCAGGGTAAAGACTGTAAATTCACCACACAGGGGAACACGTCTCCCCGTGGCTCCAGCAGGTAAAGGATATTTTGGATAATTGTGGTCTGTCGTATATCAGAACTAATGAACTTCCCAACAATGTTAGCTGGCTTAAACTGTGTAGCGACTCTGAAAGATCAGTATGTACAAAAATGGCAGAGTGAAATCAGGAATACCTCTTCATGTGATGTTTATGCTGGAATTAAATCAGAGTATAGAATTGAAAAAATATTTATGTGAAAATCTCAGCTATAGAAAGGCAATTTGTAATTTTAGAACAAATAACACAAGAATTCCCTAAAATAACCGGTCGATAAAACGGCCAAAGAGAAGCAGGAGAATTGGTCCTTTGTGCTGTGATGGTTGTCACATTCAAATGAAACATGAATTTCATCTCCGACACAATGTTTTAGTTGCTGAATATAGATTAAAGTATTTGCCAAGATGTTATTGGTATTATCTATCAATGTACTCATAATGCTTCTTCAGTCTGACCAACGAAGATAATATACAGTTGTGTGCAAAAGTGTTTGCCCCTGTTGAAAGGTGGCGTAGCCAAAGGATGCAGTAAGCGGAGGTCTTCTAAAAAAAGTATCAGGTTATTTCACAGAGGTGCATGTAAGAAAATATATCTAGAAAAAAAAGGGGGAATCTGCAAATAACTTCCCATGCCCATTACAAAGTGGCCACCCCAAGCACCGACCACTTCCCCAGTTAACCCTTTCCTCCTCACTATAAAGGAGTAACTTCAGTTCAGCTTTACACACATGTAACACGCATGGGCCAACTCAAACCATCATTACCAGATACCATGCGAGACTGAAGGTGAAAAAGGAACCTCACAGTTTGTACCATTCAATAGAGACCCCCCCCTCTCTTAGATTTGGTCCCTTCCAGTGACATCACAAATTAGGCCAAACAAGATAAATACAGGATACTGCTTTTCCACCTTTTGCTCCTGAAACACATGGTAGGTGTGGTAAGTAGCACAATCAGGTTAATTATTTAACTAAACAGTTTTAACCAAATAAACAGAACTAGATGTCAGAATCCTGATTTATTTTTTACATGTTTGTCACTTAAACGTTTCAGATCATCAAACACATTTAAATATTACACAAAAATAACAAGTAAACATAAAATGCAGTTTTTGTATGAAGGTTTTTATTATTAAGGGGGTAAAAGTCCAAACCTCCATGTCCCTGTGTGAAAAAGTGATCTTCCCCTAAATCTAATAACTGGTTGTTCCACCTTAGCAGCAACAACTGCATCAAGCGTTTGTGATAACTGGCAGTGAGTCTTCTACAGCGCTGTGGAGGAATTTTGTTCCACTCATCTTTGCAGAATTGTTGTAATTCAGCCACATTGGAGGCTTTTCCAGCATGAACCGCCTTTTTAAGGTCATGCCACAGCATCTCAATGGGATTCAGGTGGGGGCTTTGACTAGGCCACTCCAAAGTCTTCATGTTGTTGTTCTTAAGCCATTCAGAGGTGGACTTGTTGGTGTGTTCTGGATCATTGTTCTGCTGCAGAACCCAAGTGCGCTTCAGCTTGAGGTCACCAACAGATGGCCGGACGTTCTCCTTCAGGATTTTTGGTAGAAGCAGAATTCATGGTTCCATTTACCACAGCAAGTCTTCCAGGTCCTGAAGCAGCAAAGCAGCCCCAGACCATCACACTACCACCACCATGTTTTACTGTTGCTATGATGTTCCTTTTCTGAAATGCCGTGTTACTTTTACGCCAGATGTAATGGGACCTCCACCTTCCAGAAAGTTCCACTTTTGTCTCGTCAGTCCACAGAGTATTTTCCCAAAAGTCTTGGGGATCATCAAGATGCTTTCTGGCTAAACTGAGACGAGCCTTTATGTTCTTTTTGCTCAGCAGTGGTTTTGGTCTTGGAACTCTGCCATGCAGCCATTTTTGCCCCCCAGTCTCTTTCTGATGGGGGAGTCATGAACACTGACCTTCATTGAGGCAAGTGAGGCCTGCAGTTCTTGGATGTTGTTCTGGGGTCTTTTGTGACCTCTTGGATGAGTCGTCGCTGTGCTCTTGGGGTCATTTTGGTCGGCCGGCCCCTCCTGGGAAGGTTCACCACTGTTCCATGTTTTCACCATTTGTGGATAATGGTTCTCACTGTGGTTCTCTGGAGTCCCAAAGATATAGAAATGGCTTTGGAACCTTTTCCAGACTGATAGATCTCAATGACTTTGTTTCTCATTTGTTCCTGAATTTCTTTGGATGGCAGCATGATGTCTAGCTTTGGAGGATCTTTTGGTCTACTTCACTTTGTCAGGCAGGTCCTATTTACGGGATTTCTGATGGAGAACAGGTGTGGCAGTAATCAGGCCTGGATGTGGATAGAAACTGAACTCAGCTTTCCAAAGATGATAAACCACAGTTCATTTATGTTTGAACAGGGGGGGGATCACTTTTTCACACAGGACCATGGAGGTTTGGATACGTTTCCTCCCTTACTAATGAAAATCTTTATTCAAAAACTGCATTTTGTGTTTACTTGTGTTATCTTTGACTCACATTAAAATGTGTTTGATGATCTGAAACATTTCAGTGACAAACATGCAAAAAAAATAAGAGATCAGGAAGGGGGCAAAAACTTTTTCACACAGCTTTATAAGTTGGGTGCTTTCTTGAAACGGGTCTTACCTCTTTTTTTTAATGAGTTCTGCCATTGTTGAATGTATATCTTTTTTATGATGTGAAGTTTGTGCTTTATAACGTGTACTTGGTGATCAGCAAAAAGAAATTAAATGAAAAAAACAGATGGTCAGGGTTGGCAATGAGCATCACACACACACATCGTTGTACTTCTGGGCATCTTTTTGTGCACATTCATTGACATAACGCATTCCGTTGCCCTCTACCCGAACCAAAGCCTAAATGTAACCTAAAGTCTAAAACCAAATCTTGGCCCTCAAAAAATGGGTTTTTCCTAGACTTTTTTCAGTGAGGACCAGCCAAAATGTCCTCACTTTGTTGGTTAAACATGCAAAATGGTCCTTACAATGTGGCAAGTACAGGAACACACACACACACACAGTGGTCTGTTAAAGACGAGCCGATCAATAAAGTTTCTCTGCTTCTGTAAATGTGGTTTTATGAGGCCGATTCAATCCAAGCGTCCAATCAGGCGGCAGCTGCTCAGACTGCATGATGACACATTAACCCGTCAGACTGTTTGTCTGTCGGTGTGAGGACCGGACGAAGCCAAACACAAACACGTCAAACACGGGAAACGTTTAGTCTGCAGCTCATGGAGATTAAAGCCGTCGGTATCTTCAGGTACCGACGCCGACGGTGTGTGACCATGCTGACAGAGATGTTCGGTCACTTTTAATCTGCCCTGCATCTTAGTCTGACCTCTTTTTCCAACTCCATTTGGATCTGGTGTGTTATTATGCTGATTATCTTGATTTTGAAGAGTTTTCTCAGTTGAACACACAAACTCTTTCATTGCCATGGAGACTCATCAAAACGAGTCTGGAAAGAGCCAAAAGTATGTCACGGTCCACGGGGGTGTGTTTGTTCATCCGCCATGTTTCCGTTTTTTCCTCTTTTCTGTGTGCGGTTCCCGTTTTCCACGAATCTGCAACACGAGCTTCTAGTTTCCTCGTTCGTCCCTCTGTATACAGCTGCGAAAAAGCGTTTCCTCCTTCCTGATCTTTGTTTTTTGTATGTTTGTCACACTTTTCTGTTTCAGATCAACAAACAAATTTAAATGTGTCAAAGATAACAAGTAAACACAAAATGCAGTTTTTAAATGAATATTTTTATCAGTAAGGGGAAAATCCAAACCTCCATGGTCCTGTGTGAAAAAGTGATCGCCCCAAGTCCACCTCTGAATGGCTTAAGAACAACAACATGAAGACTTTGGAGTGGCCTAGTCAAAGCCCCCACCTGAATCCCATTGAGATGCTGTGGCATGAGCTTAAAAAGGCGGTTCATGCTGGAAAAGCCTCCAATGTGGCTGAATTCCAACAATTCTGCAAAGATGAGTGGAACAAAATTCCTCCACAGCGCTGTAGAAGACTCACTGCCAGTTATCACAAACGCTTGATGCAGTTGTTGCTGCTAAGGTGGAACAACCAGTTATTAGGTTTAGGGGAAGATCACTTTCTCACACAGGGACATGGAGGGTTGGATTTTCCCCCCTTACTGATAAAAACCAGCTGTACATACTCCAGGTTTTCGGTTGCTCCTTTGCCGCACAGCCTTGTGATCGTCTCCCTAATGTTCCCGCTTAGTTTTAAAGAGTAAGACCTCTTGTCCTGCATTTGGGTCCCTGTCCTCCGTCGTGCACCGTGTCCATTCGTGACGAGCACAGCCTCCAAACCAGAGTGAAAAATCCTCGGACAGAACTAATGGGACAGCTGTGCTTAGAAAAACAAAAACATGGTAGTTAAGACATCGCTGCTAAAATCTGCTGCCATCAGCAGGCACATCATTTTTTTCTTTTTTCTTTTAAGCACTCCGACACAAAGAACCAGGACCTGGTGGACTTGTTCTCTGCACAGCACTGGCATCTGCTGGTCATCTGCTGGAACTGCACCGGTGTGACGTGGAGGCTCAGACCACACCGAGGGAACCGGCACTGGCATCTGCTGGGGAGGGTCAGACCACACCGAGGGAACCGGCACTGGAAATGAGATTTCATTCAGCTTTAAGCTGCGTTTTAAAGTAAGGGTCCCTTCGTTGGGACAACGGGACCTCCGTGCCTCGTCTTCACTGCTGGACAACACAAAATTAAAGTCCCAACAAGTGAGGACGGAAACCATCAGCTCCTGGGTGGTTCCAGCCCACCAGGGGGGACGAGCTCAGCGCCCCCCAAATAAAAACACAAACACAAACAATCCACTGGTTTGTTTATTATTTACAAACAATGAGAAATGTTACAAAACGTGAAGGTGATGCGGGGGGGGGGGGGGGGACACAACTGGACTTCTCCGGCCTGGTTCTGTACGAGGTTCTAGTCCCCGTCTGAAAGGTTCCTCAGTTCTAACTAGTCTGTAGGTTCTGCTTTGGGTTAACCTGGAGGGGGGGTCCCGGCTCCATTAGAGGCGGGGGTGGGCGAATTCCCCCCACCAGGAGTTCCTTTATCATCTCACAGTGAAAACGAGGATCTGTCATTTTCAAAAGTCAGAAATTTGAATAAATGCTGAATTTGTTCTCATTTTTCAGACTTTCAGTGTGTTCAGACCAAGCGCGATTTGGGCGTCAAGGGCGTCAGGTTTACATGCAAAGTCAATGGCCGACGCGCGTCGAGGAGGCGTCGAAAAACCTGCGGCGCGTCGAGTTTTGAGATTTTGAGCGTTTGACGCCCTTGACGCCCTTGACGCGCGTCAAGGGCGTCAGACGCCGGAGTTGGAAAATCTGAACTTTGGCGTCTTGACGCGGGGCGTCGACCAATCAGAGCGAGTCATTTCACAGACACACTTTTTCTGACAGGAGAGGAAACACAGAAAAACCAAGGGAATCTCCTCTCTATCTGAAGACAGAGGAGGATAAACTGTGATCTGTGTCCGGTCCCGGTTTCTGAACGGTGGTTTGATGACCTGCTGTCCTGATGGGATTTACTGGGCTGATAATGCTACCTCGCATCGGGACAGCGGGACGTTAAACTGGGCCGGATCAGACGGCTGAAAGTGCCGCTCGCCAGCAGCTCCTGAAGTAATGATGAAACTCATCACAGTCAGAACACCTGGAATCATTTTGTGGACCGGACACAGAGCAGAGATGTCCGACGACGACGTTCCCTGCTTTATTTATCACATAAAGCCGAGCCGCTCTCTCTCCTGCACCTGCCATGGTGCAGAGAGAGCAGTGAAAGGGAAAAGAGAAAGGAGAGGCTCCTCCCACGGCGCGGCGAGCGCGGCTTGGCTGGACATCTCTCGCCGCGTGTCAGGGGCGTCAAGACGCTGGAAATCAAGCGTCTGACTTTTTAGTGACCAAGCGTCCAACTTTGGGCGTCAGGCGCGATTTTGACGCCCAAATCGCGCTTGGTCTGAACACACCGTTTGATTCGTGTCTCTAAAGTTCTGCAACAGCGGAGTTCTGACACTTCACTCGTAGTTTAAGCCCCGTTTCCACCCGCGGGTCCGGTCTGGTTCTGGGTCGGTTCTGGGTCTGGGTCTGGGTCTGGGTCGGGTCTGGTTCGGTTCTGGGTCGGGGTCTGGGTCTGGGTCGGGTCGGGTCTGGTTCGGTTCTGGTTGGGTTCTGGGTCGGGGTCTGGTTCGGTTCTGGTTGGGTTCTGGGTCGGGTCGGGTCTGGGTTGGGGTCTGGTTCGGTTCTGGTTCGGTTCTGGTTGGGTTCTGGGTCTCGGTCTGGGTCAGGGTCTGGTTCTGGGTCTGGGTCTGGGTCGGGGTCTGGGTCGGGTCGGGTCTGGGTCGGGGTCTGGTTCGGTTCTGGGTCTCGGTCTGGGTCTGGGTCGGGTCTGGTTCGGTTCTGGGTCAGGGTCTGGTTCGGTTCTGGGTCTGGGTCTGGGTCAGGTCGGGTCTGGTTCGGTTCTGGGTTGGGGTCTGGGTCGGGTCGGGTCTGGGTCGGGGTCTGGTTCGGTTCTGGGTCGGGTCGGGTCGGTTCTGGGTCGGGTATGGTTGGGTTCTGGTTGGGTTCTGGGTCGGGTCGGGTCTGGGTCGGGGTCTGGTTGGGTTCTGGTTGGGTTCTGGGTCGGGGTCTGGTTCGGTTCTGGTTCGGTTCTGGGTCGGGTCGGCTCTGAGGATCCTGCAGTGGAAACACGGGGAAGAAAACCGCGTCGCTTCCAGAAACATATTTACAGGGTCAACTTACGAGAGCCAATCACAGCAGAGCATAAACACCGGGTCGCCCGCCGCCCCTGAACACACCACCAACCCATCTCCTCCTGCAAAGGATTGTGGGTATCAGAGCAACGAGGGCGTATCGGTAAAGTTTCCCTGAATGATGACGAAGCTCCGGATGGAGTTCGAAACGTTTCCTGATGATGAAGCTGCTCCGAGTCTCGGATCAGACCTGAAACTGGATCTGCAGAGGCGCGGTGGACGCGGTTCTGATCCGAAGACGAGGTCCAGGTGAGGAAACGACCTCGTTAAAAACACGGCTGCAGGCGTGACGGCGGCGTGACGACGGCGTGACGACGGCGTGACGGCGGGAAGGGGGGTAAAAAAAAAAAAAGTGAGAGGGGTAAAAAGGGAAGGGGGGGGAAGGAGGGAAAAAGGGGAGGAGGGGGGGGGGCGTGACGACGATCCCGGAGTCGGCGACTCTCAGGATCAGTTTAAATAAAAACAAAGGCTGCCATGTAAAGACGACGTGTTAAAAGCAGCAGCGCCCCCCTGTGGCCATGATGTGATGCTGCAGTCTGTCCTTCCAGAAGGTTTCCAGGATTTTCCAGGATTTTCCAGGACGTTTAAAACCCAGAGATGATAAAATGATCCGAATTCTTCCGGAAACTAAAACATTTAAAACATTTTCTTCCTGATTGTCTAAAAACAAACGCATCCTCCTCCTCATCTTCCTCGTCCTCCTCATCCTTCCAGCTGCCACTGCTGCTCCTGCGAGGCATCACATATTGCCATGGAAACGTACCCCTTCGGCCCGATTGGCTGGGAGGCTGCGAGACACTGACCCACAGAGACCTGGTAGAGCCGGTTAGACTTCTACAGGAGAGAGAGAGAGATGGTTACCATCGTCGTCTCTGTGGAAACCCCCCCAATCCTCATCCTCCGAGTGCCGGTCTCACCCCCAGGCTCCACTGCTGAGACCCCCCCGAGCCATGACACTTCATCAGTCTGGGGGGGTCAGAGGTCCGGACCTCCGATACGTCCAGGCACAGCAGACCCGCCAGAACCAGCTGCCCGTCTTCATCATAGGCCCAGTCCTGCACACACGGGTCACATAATCAGATCACATGATCAGGTCACATGATCAGGTCATGTCACATGATCCGGTCACATGATCAGATCACATGATCAGGTCATGTCACAATAAAAAAAAAAAAAAAAAAAAAAAGATCAGATTACATGATCAGATCGTGATCAGGTTGCATCACATGACCAGGTCATGTCACATGATCAGATCACATGATCAGGTCACATGATCAGGTCACATGATCAGGTCATGTCACAAGATCAGATTACATGATCAGGTCACATGATCAGGTCATGTCACATAATCAGATCACATGACCAGGTCACATGATCAGGTCATGTCACAAGATCAGATTACATGATCAGGTCACGAATAAAAATGATCGAATCACATGATCAGGTCACGTGATCAGGTTGCATCACATGACCAGGTCATGTCACATGATCAGATTACATGATCAGGTCTCGTGATCAGGTTGCATCACATGACCAGGTCATGTCACGTGATCAGGTCACATGATCAGGTCATGTCACAAGATCAGATTACGTGATCAGGTCACGTGATCAGGTCACATGATCAGGTCACATGATCAGATCACGTGATCTGATCACGTGATCAGGTTGCATCACATGATCAGGTCATGTCACATGATCAGATTACATGATCAGGTCACGTGATCAGGTTGCATCACATGATCAGGTTATGTCACGTGATCAGATCACATGATCAGATCACATGATCAGGTCATGTCACAAGATCAGATTACATGATCAGATCGTGATCAGGTTGCATCACATGACCAGGTCATGTCACATGATCAGATTACATGATCAGGTCTCATGATCAGGTTGCATCACATGACCAGGTCATGTCACATGATCAGGTCACATGATCAGATCACATGATCAGGTGATGTCACAAGATCAGATTTGGTCCGGATAGATCTAAGTGAAATGAATGAAGAGATACACATGATCAGATCACGTGATCAGGTTGCATCACATGACCAGGTCATGTCACATGATCAGGTCACATGATCAGATTACATGATCAGGTCACGTGATCAGGTTGCATCACATGACCAGGTCATGTCACATGATCAGATTACATGATCAGGTCACGTGATCAGGTTGCATCACATGACCAGGTCATGTCACATGATCAGGTCACGTGATCAGGTCATGTCACAAGATCAGATTACATGATCAGGTCACGTGATCCGGTTGCATCACATGATCAGGTCATGTCAAATGATCAGATTACATGATCAGATCATGTGATCAGGTTGCCTCACATGATCAGGTTATGTCACATGATCAGATTACATGATCAGGTCACATGATCAGGTTGCATCACAAGTATCACATGTCAGTCTGATCAGGTTATGTCACATGATCAGATTACATGATCAGATCACGTGATCAGGTTGCATCACATGATCAGGTTATTTTACATGATCAGATTACACTGATCAGATCACGTGATCAGGTTGCCTCACATGATCAGGTTATGTCACATGATCAGATTACATGATCAGATCACGTGATCAGGTTGCATCACATGATCAGGTTATTTTAAATGATCAGATTACATGATCAGATCACGTGATCAGGTTGCCTCACATGATCAGGTTATGTCACATGATCAGATTACATGATCAGATCACGTGATCAGGTTGCATCACATGATCAGGTTATGTTAAATGATCAGATTACATGATCAGATCACGTGATCAGGTTGCATCACATGATCAGGTTATGTCACATGATCAGCGGAAAAGCTGTCGCACAGATACTAAATGTGTGTGTTTGTTTCACCTGTTCAGAGTCTCGGGAGTCACACGGTCGCAGGACGACGGCTCCACCTTTCTGACTCGCTCGGCCCTGAGCCACCAGACAACGACCAGTTGCCAGGTTACGGAGCTGAAAGATGGCACAAAGCATGAGAATGTGGAGGCACGATCTAGAGTTATACAAACAAAGTCCAGCCTCTTTAACCCTTAAATATCCAAGATGTATTTCAAATAGAAAAATTCAAGTACAAAGCAGACCCCTTTAATCCCAGTCAGAATCCAGAACCTTTAATCCCAGTCAGCGTCAGAACCTTTAATCCCAGTCAGCATCAGAACCTTTAATCCCAGTCAGCGTCAGAACCTTTAATCCCAGTCAGCGTCAGAACCTTTAATCCCAGTCAGCGTCAGAACCTTTAATCCCAGTCAGCATCAGAACCTTTAATCCCAGTCAGCGTCAGAACCTTTAATCCCAGTCAGCATCAGAACCATAGACTGTATATAATGACTGGACGTAGCTTCCGGTCTCTTCTGAATAGAGACATGTGAAGCCAGGTGGGCGTGTCTTCCGTCGCCATCTTGCCGTGTCACGTACGTCGTCACTCCAGGAAAATACTAAATGGTAAATGGACTGTACTTATATAACGCTTTTCCAGTCATACTAACCGCTCAAAGCGCTTTACACTACATATCCCATTCACCCAGTCACACACATTCATACCCCGATAGGCACATCGGAGGCACTTGGGGTTCAGTGTCTTGCCCAAGGACACTTTGGATGTGTCTGGGAGCCTGGATTGTCCCCCCCGGTTGAAGGCGACTGCTCTTCCACCTGAGCTACAGCCGCCCCAAAAATGGGCACATCATCAGAATCTTTAATCCCAGTCAGCATCAGAACCTTTAATCCCGGTCAGCATCAGAACCTGTAATCCCAGTCAGCATCAGAACCTTTAATCCCAGTCAGCATCAGAACCTTTAATCCCGGTCAGCATCAGAACCTGTAATCCCAGTCAGCATCAGAACCTTTAATCCCAGTCAGCATCAGAATCTTTAATCCCGGTCATCCTCAGAACCTTTAATCCCAGTCATCATCAGAATCTTTAATCCCAGTCAGCATCAGAACCTGTAATCCCAGTCATCATCAGAACCTTTAATCCCAGTCATCATCAGAACCTTTAATCCCAGTCATCATCAGAATCTTTAATCCCAGTCAGCATCAGAATCTTTAATCCCAGTCAGCATCAGAACCTTTAATCCCAGTCAGCATCTAGAACCATTAATCCCGGTCAGCATCAGAACCTTTAATCCCAGTCACTATCAGAACCTTTAATCCCAGTCAGCATCAGAACCTTTAATCCCAGTCATCATCAGAATCTTTAATCCCAGTCAGTATCAGAACCTTTAATCCCAGTCAGCATCAGAACCTTTAATCCAAGTAGGCATCAGAACCTTTAATCCCAGTCAGCATCTAGAACCTTTAATCCCAGTCAGCATCAGAACCATTAATCCCAGTCAGCATCAGAACCCTTAATCCCAGTCAGCATCAGAACCTTTAATCCCAGTCAGCATCAGAACCTTTAATCCCAGTCAGCATCAGAACCTTTAATCCCGGTCAGCATCAGAACCTTTAATCCCAGTCAGCATCAGAACCTTTAATCCCAGTCAGCATCAGAACCTTTAATCCCAGTCAGCATCAGAACCTTTAATCCCAGTCAGCATCAGAACCTTTAATCCCAGTCACCATCTAGAACCTTTAATCCCAGTCAGCATCAGAACCTTTAATCCCAGTCAGCATCTAGAACCTTTAATCCCAGTCAGCATCTAGAACCTTTAATCCCAGTCAGCATCAGAACCTTTAATCCCAGTCAGCATCAGAACCTTTAATCCCAGTCAGCATCTAGAACCTTTAATCCCAGTCAGCATCAGAACCTTTAATCCCAGTCAGCATCTAGAACCTTTAATCCCAGTCAGCATCAGAACCTTTAATCCCAGTCAGCATCTAGAACCTTTAATCCCAGTCAGCATCTAGAACCTTTAATCCCAGTCAGCCTCAGAACCATTAATCCCAGTCAGCATCAGAACCTTTAATCCCAGTCAGCCTCAGAACCATTAATCCCAGTCAGCATCAGAACCTTTAATCCCAGTCAGCATCAGAACCATTAATCCCAGTCAGCATCAGAACCTTTAATCCCAGTCAGCATCTAGAACCTTTAATCCCAGTCAGCATCCAGAACCTTTAATCCCAGTCAGCATCAGAACCTTTAATCCCAGTCAGCATCTAGAACCTTTAATCCCAGTCAGCATCTAGAACCTTTAATCCCAGTCAGCATCAGAACCTTTAATCCCAGTCAGCATCAGAACCTTTAATCCCAGTCAGCATCTAGAACCTTTAATCCCAGTCAGCATCAGAACCTTTAATCCCAGTCAGCATCTAGAACCTTTAATCCCAGTCAGCATCAGAACCTTTAATCCCAGTCAGCATCAGAACCTTTAATCCCAGTCAGCATCAGAACCTTTAATCCCAGTCAGCATCAGAACCATTAATCCCAGTCAGCATCCAGAACCTTTAATCCCAGTCAGCATCTAGAACCTTTAATCCCAGTCAGCATCAGAACCATTAATCCCAGTCACCATCTAGAACCTTTAATCCCAGTCAGCATCTAGAACCTTTAATCCCAGTCAGCATCAGAACCTTTAATCCCAGTCAGCATCAGAACCTTTAATCCCAGTCAGCATCAGAACCCTTAATCCCAGTCTGCATCTAGAACCTTTAATCCCAGTCAGCATCAGAACCTTTAATCCCAGTCAGCATCAGAACCTTTAATCCCAGTCAGCATCAGAACCTTTAATCCCAGTCAGCATCTAGAACCATTAATCCCAGTCAGCATCAGAACCTTTAATCCCAGTCAGCCTCAGAACCTTTAATCCCAGTCAGCATCAGAACCATTAATCCCAGTCAGCATCAGAACCTTTAATCCCAGTCAGCATCAGAACCTTTAATCCCAGTCAGCATCAGAATCTTTAATCCCAGTCAGCATCTAGAACCATTAATCCCAGTCAGCATCAGAACCTTTAATCCCAGTCAGCATCAGAATCTTTAATCCCAGTCAGCCTCAGAACCATTAATCCCAGTCAGCATCTAGAACCTTTAATCCCAGTCAGCATTAGAACCTTTAATCCCAGTCAGCATCAGAACCTTTAATCCCAGTCAGCGTCAGAACCTTTAATCCCAGTCAGCATCAGAACCTTTAATCCCAGTCAGCATCAGAGCCTTTAATCCCAGTCAGCATCAGAACCTTTAATCCCAGTCAGCATCAGAACCTTTAATCCCAGTCAGCATCAGAACCTTTAATCCCAGTCAGCATCAGAACCTTTAATCCCAGTCAGCATCAGAACCTTTAATCCCAGTCAGTATCAGAACCTTTAATCCCAGTCAGCATCAGAACCTTTAATCCCAGTCAGCATCAGAACCTTTAATCCCAGTCAGCCTCAGAACCATTAATCCCAGTCAGCATCAGAACCTTTAATCCCAGTCAGCATCCAGAACCTTTAATCCCAGTCAGCATCAGAACCTTTAATCCCAGTCAGAATCAGAACCTTTAATCCCAGTCAGCGTCAGAACCTTTAATCCCAGTCAGCATGAGAACCTTTAATCCCAGTCAGCATCAGAACCTTTAATCCATATCTTCATGCTACACTTAAACACAGCAGGTTGCGTTCAGGTACCCGTCCTCGCTGCAGGACTTTTGGCCGTCTCAGGCCTTTGTTGATGAACAGCGGCTGCTGCTTGTTGCCGTTGGCGACGGTCTGCATCTCAGGGTAGATGGTTTCCAGGTACCAGCGAAAGGAGTGACACTGCAGCCGCTTCCTCAGCGCCACGCGCTCGCCGATGTCGCCGTAGCTCCGCTCGCGCAGCTCCGGCCGCAGAGACAGATACTGCTCCTGATTGGAGCAGAGAAAGGCGGGCGTTAGGTCAGAAAACGCTGCAACATAAGGCGCTTTCGGACTGCAGGAACCTTCTGGAGTTCCTAGAACCTTTTCAGGAACCAGGCCGGTTTTTTTGGTGCATTCAGACACATAGGAACCGGGAACCTCAGACCTCAGTTCCTAGAACCTTTTTAGCTCCTACTCCGAGGCAGGATCTTTTCAGGGTTCCATAGGAACTGAAATACTTAGTTTGGTGATTGGTAGAACTGGTAAGCCCCGCCCCTTGTGTGACCTCTGCTTCTTCCAGCCGCCATATTTAAAAAGTCTCACAGCTGTTTACCGAGATCATAACACCAAGAACTATTACAACAGGAGCGTACCAATTCATGATTAAATCCATCAGAATGGAACACGTCCCCAATCCAGAACTGTTCTGAAACGTCCAAAAGTGATTATTTTATACTAATTTATGACCCAGATACAGCTGAAAGTATCGCAGGAGAATCTGCGGCTGCCGCCCGGACACTTCAGTGGACGGTCCATCCACTAAACGTCTGTTTGCACTTCAACAAAAGGCAAACAAGGGAAAGCTGGTAAGCAGCTTTATAACAGCTCTGAATCACAGAGATGAGAAACCTCAGTTTGTATCAGATGATCTGGGGCATAAATGTGTCTGTCTCAGACGATTGTGTCCAACATGGTTCCTATCACGGTTCTCCCTCATTTAGGTTGCAATTAGGTTTTGGTTAGGGTTAGGACAAGGGTTAGGTTTAGGCAATCAGTGGTTAAGGTTAGGGAAAGCATAATGACCCCGTTCACATGAGAGTTTTAATTCCAAATAAAAGTTAATTCCACTTTAGGAAGACCATGTAGACCCTTAATTCCGAATTCAGTGGTCGGTTTGTTCCTCTCCTAATTCCGAACAACATCACATGTAAACGCTGATGCTGCTTTAGCCGAATCCCTGTCGTTCTGAGCACGCTCCGTGCTTTGTTCTGTTGTAATGGCGTTTGTGGAAGCGCACGTGAAACAAGCGTTGGACTCACGCCAGCTGGCGGAAATGAAGACGTATGTTAGCGTCGAGCTGCTGCTACAAAACCACAATCAAAATCCTGTAAAAATCTGTGTTATGTGGCTTTCATGTAGCAGCTGAAGCCAACAGGAGCAGGATCCGGCGTCTGTTACTTCCAGGTCGACGTAAACGGACGTAAATACGTCACGTCCGCCTCCTGTCCAATCAGAACGCTTGCCCACCCCCAGATCTAAAGCGGAATTAGATAAATGCGTTTTCCATGTAAACCTTAATTCAGAATTATTATTTCCATGTAAACACGAAGGAGAATTTCGGATTCTGAATGAAAAACATTGTGTAACCGGGGCCGACGCCGATGAATGTCCTCACTAAGACAGATGAACAGGAATGTGTGGACCTTGTACTCGTCCATCCAGACGTGCGCCAGCCGCAGGGAATTGTGGGCCATGGTGTCCTGTCCTCCTGGAGAGCCGTAGGGCCGTCTCTTCCTGAAAATATGGCCGACTCTGGAGCAGGGGATGATGAGCAGCTGCCCGCCACACATCCAGATCTGAGCGAGAGACATCCACACAGTCAGAGAGAGAGAGAGAGAGTTAGCGCTGGTTTCTGGTCTCAGAACGACACCTTCACTGACCCTCCGTTAAACGGACGTCTCACCCTGAAGGAGATCTCCAGGTTCTCCCCGCCCCAGATGTCCATGCCGGCGTCGTATTGGCCGAGCTCGTTGAAGTACTTCCTGTTCATGGCGAACAGCCCTCCGGCCATGGTGGGGGACCTGACGATGAGGAGGCGGAGTCAGAGGAAGACCCCACCCTGATCAGCTGGTCTCCTGATGGAGCCATCAGCCCCTTACCTGATTGGTCCAGACGCTCCGTCGGGTCCGCTGAGCTCGGAGGGGGGGACGGGGTCCCACTTGAAGTGCAGCCCCCAGTTGAAGCCCCCTCGGACGATGGGGGAGGGGGAGTAGGCGAGCGTGTCGGCGGAGATGATGTCGATGACGGGGCAGACCACGGTGTGGCGGTCCCTCTGGATGGGGGCCAGCAGGGGCTGCAGCCACGCCTGGTTCACCTCACAGTGGCTGTCCAGGAAGACCAGGACCTCACCTGCACACAGACCAGGACCGGTTTTACTGGGGGGGGGGACCAGGACCTGTGTCTGATCGGGAGTTGTGACTAATAGGATTACATCATAAATGTGTCTGATCGGTAGTTGTGACTCTAATAGGATTACATCATAAATGTGTCTGATCGGTAGTTGTGACTAATAGGATTACATCATAAATGTGTCTGATCGGTAGTTGTGACTAATAGGATTACATCATAAATGTGTCTGATCGGTAGTTGTGACTAATAGGATTACATCATAAATGTGGCTGATTGGTAGTTGTGACTAATAGGATTACATCATAAATGTGTCTGATCGGTAGTTGTGACTAATAGGATTACATCATAAATGTGTCTGATCGGTAGTTGTGACTAATAGGATTATATCATAAATGTGTCTGATCGGTAGTTGTGACTAATAGGATTACATCATAAATGTGTCTGATCGGTAGTTGTGACTAATAGGATTATATCATAAATGTGTCTGATTGGTAGTTGTGACTAATAGGATTACATCATAAATGTGGCTGATCGGTAGTTGTGATTAATAGGATTATATCATAAATGTGTCTGATCGGTAGTTGTGACTAATAGGATTATATCATAAATGTGTCTGATCGGTAGTTGTGATTAATAGGATTATATCATAAATGTGTCTGATTGGTAGTTGTGATTAATAGGATTACATCATAAATGTGTCTGATCGGTAGTTGTGACTAATAGGATTACATCATAAATGTGGCTGATCGGTAGTTGTGACTAATAGGATTATATCATAAATGTGTCTGATTGGTAGTTGTGATTAATAGGATTATATCATAAATGTGTCTGATTGGTAGTTGTGATTAATAGGATTATATCATAAATGTGTCTGATCGGTAGTTGTGACTAATAGGATTACATCATAAATGTGTCTGATCGGTAGTTGTGATTAATAGGATTATATCATAAATGTGTCTGATCGGTAGTTGTGACTAATAGGATTATATCATAAATGTGTCTGATTGGTAGTTGTGATAAATAGGATTATATCATAAATGTGTCTGATCGGTAGTTGTGATTAATAGGATTATATCATAAATGTGTCTGATCGGTAGTTGTGATTAATAGGATTATATCATAAATGTGTCTGATCGGTAGTTGTGATTAATAGGATTATATCATAAATGTGTCTGATCGGTAGTTGTGACTAATAGGATTACATCATAAATGTGTCTGATCGGTAGTTGTGACTAATAGGATTATATCATAAATGTGTCTGATTGGTAGTTGTGACTAATAGGATTACATCATAAATGTGTCTGATCGGTAGTTGTGACTAATAGGATTATATCATAAATGTGTCTGATCGGTAGTTGTGACTAATAGGATTACATCATAAATGTGTCTGATCGGTAGTTGTGACTAATAGGATTACATCATAAATGTGTCTGATTGGTAGTTGTGATTAATAGGATTATATCATAAATGTGTCTGATCGGTAGTTGTGACTAATAGGATTATATCATAAATGTGTCTGATTGGTAGTTGTGATTAATAGGATTACATCATAAATGTGTCTGATTGGTAGTTGTGACTAATAGGATTATATCATAAATGTGTCTGATCGGTAGTTGTGACTAATAGGATTACATCATAAATGTGTCTGATCGGTAGTTGTGACTAATAGGATTACATCATAAATGTGTCTGATCGGTAGTTGTGACTAATAGGATTATATCATAAATGTGTCTGATTGGTAGTTGTGACTAATAGGATTACATCATAAATGTGGCTGATCGGTAGTTGTGATTAATAGGATTATATCATAAATGTGTCTGATTGGTAGTTGTGACTAATAGGATTACATCATAAATGTGTCTGATCGGTAGTTGTGATTAATAGGATTACATCATAAATGTGGCTGATCGGTAGTTGTGATTAATAGGATTATATCATAAATGTGTCTGATCGGTAGTTGTGACTAATAGGATTACATCATAAATGTGTCTGGATGTGGTCGTGCTGAGGTCAGAAACATAACTGCTGCTGTAATAATGACAGAAGTCAGCGGCTGCTGGTCGCTGCATTCAGGCAACATCCACGTTTCCATCATTTACTCTCCACTGTCTTTCTGCCTCGTGTAGTAGACGTTCAGATAAACTTTATTTCATGTATGATCTCTACTGAGTGTTATCTGTATCTCACAGTAACAGTCCTGTAAGTACAGTAATGATTACATCAGTGATGATGAAGCTCAGAGGAAACACCACTGCAGCAGCTTCTGGAGCATCTGCAGGACTTTCTCAGTAAATCCAGATGTAGAGTTTCCTGTTACTGCTGCAGCTGACAGGCTGAAACTTACTGTCACGTGTTCAGCATCAGTTCTCATCAGCTGTGATTCTGCATCACTAGAACCTGAACAGTTCCACAGCAGCTGTGATTCTGCATCACTAGAACCTGAGCAGTTCCACAGCCGCTGCAGCAGCATCTGTGATTCTGCATCACTAGAACCTGAGCAGTTCCACAGCCGCTGCAGCAGCATCTGTGATTCTGCATCACTAGAACCTGAGCAGTTCCACAGCTGCTGCAGCAGCATCTGTGATTCTGCATCACTAGAACCTGAGCAGTTCCACAGTCGCTGCAGCATCTGTGATTCTGCATCACTAGAACCTGAGCAGTTCCACAGCCGCTGCAGCATCTGTGATTCTGCATCACTAGAACCTGAGCAGTTCCACAGCCGCTGCAGCATCTGTGATTCTGCATCACTAGAACCTGAGCAGTTCCACAGCCGCTGCAGCAGCATCTGTGATTCTGCATCACTAGAACCTGAGCAGTTCCACAGTCGCTGCAGCCATCTGTGATTCTGCATCACTAGAACCTGAGCAGTTCCACAGCCGCTGCAGCAGCATCTGTGATTCTGCATCACTAGAACCTGAGCAGTTCCACAGCCGCTGCAGCAGCATCTGTGATTCTGCATCACTAGAACCTGAGCAGTTCCACAGTCGCTGCAGCAGCATCTGTGATTCTGCATCACTAGAACCTGAGCAGTTCCACAGTCGCTGCAGCAGCATCTGTGATTCTGCATCACTAGAACCTGAGCAGTTCCACAGCATCTGTGATTCTGCATCACTAGAACCTGAGCAGTTCCACAGCCGCTGCAGCAGCATCTGTGATTCTGCATCACTAGAACCTGAGCAGTTCCACAGCAGCTGCAGCAGCATCTGTGATTCTGCATCACTAGAACCTGAGCAGTTCCACAGTCGCTGCAGCATATGTGATTCTGCATCACTAAAACCTGAGCAGTTCCACAGCCGCTGCAGCAGCATCTGTGATTCTGCATCACTAGAACCTGAGCAGTTCCACAGCCGCTGCAGCAGCATCTGTGATTCTGCATCACTAGAACCTGAGCAGTTCCACAGCATCTGTGATTCTGCATCACTAGAACCTGAGCAGTTCCACAGCCGCTGCAGCAGCATCTGTGATTCTGCATCACTAGAACCTGAGCAGTTCCACAGCCGCTGCAGCAGCATCTGTGATTCTGCATCACTAGAACCTGAGCAGTTCCACAGCAGCTGCAGCAGCATCTGTGATTCTGCATCACTAGAACCTGAGCAGTTCCACAGCCGCTGCAGCAGCATCTGTGATTCTGCATCACTAGAACCTGAGCAGTTCCACAGCATCTGTGATTCTGCATCACTAGAACCTGAGCAGTTCCACAGCCGCTGCAGCAGCATCTGTGATTCTGCATCACTAGAACCTGAGCAGTTCCACAGCAGCTGCAGCAGCATCTGTGATTCTGCATCACTAGAACCTGAGCAGTTCCACAGCAGCTGCAGCAGCATCTGTGATTCTGCATCACTAGAACCTGAGCAGTTCCACAGCAGCTGCAGCAGCATCTGTGATGCTGCATCACTAGAACCTGAGCAGTTCCACAGTCGCTGCAGCAGCATCTGTGATTCTGCATCACTAGAAGCTGAACAGTTCCACAGCAGCTGCAGCAGCATCTGTGATGCTGCATCACTAGAACCTGAGCAGTTCCACAGCAGCTGCAGCAGCATCTGTGATTCTGCATCACTAGAACCTGAGCAGTTCCACAGCAGCTGCAGCAGCAGCTGTGATTCTGCATCACTAGAACCTGAGCAGTTCCACAGTCGCTGCAGCAGCATCTGTGATTCTGCATCACTAGAACCTGAGCAGTTCCACAGCCGCTGCAGCAGCATCTGTGATGCTGCATCACTAGAACCTGAGCAGTTCCACAGTCGCTGCAGCATCTGTGATTCTGCATCACTAGAACCTGAGCAGTTCCACAGCAGCTGTGATTCTGCATCACTAGAACCTGAGCAGTTCCACAGCAGTTCCACAGCAGCTGTGATTCTGCATCACTAGAACCTGAGCAGTTCCACAGCAGCTGCAGCAGCATCTGTGATGCTGCATCACTAGAACCTGAGCAGTTCCACAGCAGCTGCAGCAGCATCTGTGATTCTGCATCACTAGAACCTGAGCAGTTCCACAGTCGCTGCAGCAGCATCTGTGATTCTGCATCACTAGAACCTGAGCAGTTCCACAGCAGCTGCAGCAGCATCTGTGATTCTGCATCACTAGAACCTGAGCAGTTCCACAGCCGCTGCAGCAGCATCTGTGATTCTGCATCACTAGAACCTGAGCAGTTCCACAGCCGCTGCAGCAGCATCTGTGATTCTGCATCACTAGAACCTGAGCAGTTCCACAGCCGCTGCAGCAGCATCTGTGATTCTGCATCACTAGAACCTGAGCAGTTCCACAGCTGCTGCAGCAGCATCTGTGATTCTGCATCACTAGAACCTGAGCAGTTCCACAGCAGCTGCAGCAGCATCTGTGATGCTGCATCACTAGAACCTGAGCAGTTCCACAGTCGCTGCAGCATCTGTGATTCTGCATCACTAGAACCTGAGCAGTTCCACAGTAGCTGCAGCAGCAGCTGTGATTCTGCATCACTAGAACCTGAGCAGTTCCACAGCAGCTGCAGCAGCAGCTGTGATTCTGCATCACTAGAACCTGAGCAGTTCCACAGTCGCTGCAGCAGCATCTGTGATTCTGCATCACTAGAACCTGAGCAGTTCCACAGCCGCTGCAGCAGCATCTGTGATTCTGCATCACTAGAACCTGAGCAGTTCCACAGTCGCTGCAGCATCTGTGATTCTGCATCACTAGAACCTGAGCAGTTCCACAGCCGCTGCAGCAGCATTTGTGATTCTGCATCACTAGAACCTGAGCAGTTCCACAGCAGCTGCAGCAGCATCTGTGATTCTGCATCACTAGAACCTGAGCAGTTCCACAGCAGCTGCAGCAGCATCTGTGATTCTGCATCACTAGAACCTGAGCAGTTCCACAGCCGCTGCAGCAGCATCTGTGATTCTGCATCACTAGAACCTGAGCAGTTCCACAGTCGCTGCAGCAGCATCTGTGATTCTGCATCACTAGAACCTGAGCAGTTCCACAGCAGCTGTGATTCTGCATCACTAGAACCTGAGCAGTTCCACAGTCGCTGCAGCATCTGTGATTCTGCATCACTAGAACCTGAGCAGTTCCACAGTCGCTGCAGCAGCAGCTGTGATTCTGCATCACTAGAACCTGAGCAGTTCCACAGCCGCTGCAGCAGCATCTGTGATTCTGCATCACTAGAACCTGAGCAGTTCCAAGCAGCAGCTGTGATTCTGCATCACTAGAACCTGAGCAGTTCCACAGTCGCTGCAGCAGCATCTGTGATTCTGCATCACTAGAACCTGAGCAGTTCCACAGCCGCTGCAGCAGCATCTGTGATTCTGCATCACTAGAACCTGAGCAGTTCCACAGTCGCTCAGCAGCATCTGTGATTCTGCATCACTAGAACCTGAGCAGTTCCACAGCAGCTGTGATTCTGCATCACTAGAACCTGAGCAGTTCCACAGCAGCTGCAGCAGCATCTGTGATGCTGCATCACTAGAACCTGAGCAGTTCCACAGCAGCTGCAGCAGCATCTGTGATTCTGCATCACTAGAACCTGAGCAGTTCCACAGCCGCTGCAGCAGCATTTGTGATTCTGCATCACTAGAACCTGAGCAGTTCAACAGCAGCTGTGATTCTGCATCACTAGAACCTGAGCAGTTCCACAGTCGCTGCAGCAGCATCTGTGATTCTGCATCACTAGAACCTGAGCAGTTCCACAGCCGCTGCAGCAGCATCTGTGATTCTGCATCACTAGAACCTGAGCAGTTCCACAGCAGCTGCAGCAGCATCTGTGATTCTGCATCACTAGAACCTGAGCAGTTCCACAGCAGCTGCAGCAGCATCTGTGATTCTGCATCACTAGAACCTGAGCAGTTCCACAGCCGCTGCAGCAGCATCTGTGATTCTGCATCACTAGAACCTGAGCAGTTCCACAGCCGCTGCAGCAGCATCTGTGATTCTGCATCACTAGAACCTGAGCAGTTCCACAGTCGCTGCAGCAGCATCTGTGATTCTGCATCACTAGAACCTGAGCAGTTCCTGCACAGCATCTGTGATTCTGCATCACTAGAACCTGAGCAGTTCCACAGCAGCTGCAGCAGCATCTGTGATGCTGCATCACTAGAACCTGAGCAGTTCCACAGCAGCTGTGATTCTGCATCACTAGAACCTGAGCAGTTCCACAGCAACTGCAGCAGCATCTGTGATTCTGCATCACTAGAACCTGAGCAGTTCCACAGTCGCTGCAGCAGCATCTGTGATTCTGCATCACTAGAACCTGAGCAGTTCCACAGCAACTGCAGCAGCATCTGTGATTCTGCATCACTAGAACCTGAGCAGTTCCACAGTCGCTGCAGCAGCATCTGTGATTCTGCATCACTAGAACCTGAGCAGTTCCACAGCCGCTGCAGCAGCATCTGTGATTCTGCATCACTAGAACCTGAGCAGTTCCACAGCCGCTGCAGCAGCATCTGTGATTCTGCATCACTAGAACCTGAGCAGTTCCACAGCCGCTGCAGCAGCATCTGTGATTCTGCATCACTAGAACCTGAGCAGTTCCACAGTCGCTGCAGCAGCATCTGTGATTCTGCATCACTAGAACCTGAGCAGTTCCACAGCCGCTGCAGCAGCATCTGTGATTCTGCATCACTAGAACCTGAGCAGTTCCACAGCCGCTGCAGCAGCATCTGTGATTCTGCATCACTAGAACCTGAGCAGTTCCACAGCCGCTGCAGCAGCATCTGTGATTCTGCATCACTAGAACCTGAGCAGTTCCACAGCCGCTGCAGCAGCATCTGTGATTCTGCATCACTAGAACCTGAGCAGTTCCACAGCCGCTGCAGCAGCATCTGTGATTCTGCATCACTAGAACCTGAGCAGTTCCACAGTCGCTGCAGCAGCATCTGTGATTCTGCATCACTAGAACCTGAGCAGTTCCACAGCCGCTGCAGCAGCATCTGTGATTCTGCATCACTAGAACCTGAGCAGTTCCACAGCAGCTGCAGCAGCATCTGTGATTCTGCATCACTAGAACCTGAGCAGTTCCACAGTCGCTGCAGCAGCATCTGTGATTCTGCATCACTAGAACCTGAGCAGTTCCACAGTCGCTGCAGCAGCATCTGTGATTCTGCATCACTAGAACCTGAGCAGTTCCACAGCCGCTGCAGCATCAGAGGAACTGCTTCATCACTCCGTTCGCCTCCAGCTGGACACATCAACCAGCTTCATGCCAGAAAAACTGCAGCTACCTCAACACGAGGCCTCCTCACCTTCTTAACACCGTTTCTTTGTGTTTATAAGTTGTTGACGTGACGTCTGTCATTATTCCCAGCGATGTGAGACGCGCCCCCGGTAACTCGTCCCTCCCTCTCTCTCCCGCTGGTCGGGCTGGTATCTCCGACCAGCTCAGTGAGTGATGAGATAAACCGCAGTAACTGGGACTGTTTCACTATTATTTTCTGTTTAAGACAAAGTTCCAGGAAAGGGAGATACTCACGCTCTGACATTAAGCAACTGGGTGTTTTATTTTTTCTTTCTCTCTTTCTTTCTCTCTCTCTCTCTCTTTCCTTCCTTCTGTTCGTTTGTGACTGCACGCTCACAGCGGCGTCCTTCATCTTCATCTTCATGGTCTATAGATGTCAAGAAGCAGCTGAGCTTCCTTTCCTGCTCTGAAGCTCCAGCTGACAGCGTGCACCCCCTCCGGCGTACCGCGCACGCTGGTACGCTGGAGGGGGTGTGAGAAGATGAGGGGGGGCCTAATCAGTAACGTGCCTCAGTTATTGATGATCATATCATTTACACATGCGTATATACAGAAAATGCATACTTGAATACATTTTCCACCATCGCCCCCCCCCCCGCGCGCCGTATGCTGCATACACCCTTTTTGTGCCGCTGCTCGTCATTCCTGCTGTTCTGCGTCGTTTCCTCTTGCTCCGCCCCCTTCGCTGCGGAGCGTCAACTCTCTGTGGGATGAATAAAGTTATTTTGTACCGGTGGCGTGCGAGGCTCCGATCATGCGTCCTCTGATGAGTCCTTCCCTCTTCTGGTTCCTCACCAGCCTCACTTTCCCCTGCAGCTCCTCCCTGACGTAGCGGTCCAGGTCGTCCTTCAGCTCGTCTGCAGCCACGCACACGTGCACGCGCACACACACACACACGCGCACACACTCGGCTCAGTGCACAGCTGTGTGACAGGCAGAGTCTGGACCAATCAGGCGGCTGTTACCGAGCTCGCTGTGGTCGTCCACCAGGATGATCTCGTGCAGCAGGTAGGCCGGCGTGCGGTCCAGCACGCTGTGGACCGTCCTCAGCAGGGCGGAGAACGCCTCGTTGAAGAAGCAGATCACTACGCTGGCGGAAGGTAGGGCCGGCGGGTACGACTTCTCTCTACAGCTGAGACAGACGGACACGGAGCCGGTCATGGGACTAGCCGGCAGGTTTACGCCTACACTCTGCAAACGGAGCTGAAGAGTCGTCACGTGACTGCGTTCACCCTTAAAAAAACGCATCGACCACTGCAGCTCCCCGTTAGCATATTCCTGCTCTAAAATAAAACTAGAACAGCTACAACCATCTGTTTTTATATGAAAGCTGAGACTCGCGCCTTTCAAGTTGTGGCGGTGACACGAGTCGATGATGTCATCGTTTGTCGCTACGTGCGGCGCAGTTTGGCCATATAAACACAAGGTGGCGCCAAGAAGTCACAACAGGAGTTCACTGCCAGAGACACTGACAATGGATAGAAAGACAAAGGAAAATAGAGGGGAGCATAGTTTATTCTGTAATTTTTATCGTGTTTTAGCAGGTTTCAACCAGTTTAAGCTGGTTTTAACTGGTTTTAGTTGGTCTTAGCTGGTTTTAACTGGTTTTAGTTGGTTTTAACCGGTTTTAGCTGGTTTTAATTGGTTTTAACCAGTTTTAGCTGGTTTTAGTTGGTTTCAGCTGGTTTAAACTGGTTTGAGCTGGTTTTAACCCGTTTTAGTTGGTTTAAGCTGGTTTTAGGTGGTTTTAACCAGTTTTAGCTGGTTTTAACCGGCTTTAACTAGTTGGTTTTAACTGGTTTGAGCTGGTTTTTATTGGTTCTAGGTGGTTTTAGCTGGTTTTAACCGACTTTAACTGGTTTAAGCCGGTTTTAACTAGTTTTAGCCAGTTTTATCTGGTTTTAGACAGTTTTAGCCGGTCTCAACTGGTTTTAGCTGGTTTTAACCCGTTTTAGCTGGTTGTAACTAGTTTTAACTGATTTTAGCTGGTTTTAGCCGGTTTTAGCTGGTTGTAGCTGGATTTTATCGGTTTTAGCTGCTTTTAGGTGGTTTAAGCTGGTTTTAACCGGTTTTAACTGGTTTGAGCTGGTTTTAACTAGGTAAAGTCAGTTTTAACTGGTTTTAGCTGGTTTTAACCAGCTTTAGCTGGTTTTAACTGGTCTTAACCAGTTTTAACTGGTTTTGACTGGTTTTAACCAGTCTTAGCTGGTTTTAACTTGTTTTAGCTGGTTTAAGTTGGTTTAAACTGGTTTTAGCTGGTTTAAGCTAGTTTTAACCAGTTTTAGCTGGTTTGAACTGGTTTAAGCTGGTTTTAGTTGTTTTTTTCAGCAGTTTTTTCCCAATCACAGTAACTAGTTTTGGCGTAGGCCTGTGAAGTTGCTTGTTTGTACCACAGATCTGCAGTAAATATTTAGCTTGAAGATACTTTATAATGAACTTTTTTGTTCATATTAGCAGGTAAAGCAGCCAGAAATGATCCATCAACGACACCACAGCAGAAAAACAACTTTGAAGCTTAAATCCATCAACAAAACATCTTTGTATTCTGCTACCAAAAAGGAGGGAATCTCAAAAACTGTAAGAGGTCTGGTCCTGGTCTACAGGTCCTGGTCTGGTCCTGGTCCTGTCCTGGTCTACTGCAGGTCTTGGTCTGGTCCTGGTCTACTGCAGGTCTTGGTCTGGTCCTGGTCTACAGGTCCTGGTCTACAGCATGTCTTGTTCTGGTCCTGGTCTACAGGTCCTGGACTGGTCTTGGTCTACAGGTCTTGGTCTACAGCAGGTCCTGGTCCGGTCCCGGTCTACAGGTCCTGGTCTACAGCAGGTCCTGGTCCGGCCCTGGTCTACAGGTCCTGGTCTACAGCATGTCTTGGTCCGGTCCTGGTCTACAGGTCTTGGTCTACAGCAGGTCCTGGTCCAGTCCTGGTCTACAGGTCCTGGTCTACAGCAGGTCCTGGTCCGGTCCTGGTCTACAACAGGTCCTGTCCTGGTCTACAGCAGGTCCTGGTCCAGTCCTGGTCTACAGGTCCTGGTCTACAGCATGTCTTGGTCCGGTCCTGGTCTACAGGTCCTGGTCTACAGCATGTCTTGGTCCGGTCCTGGTCTACAGGTCCTGGTCTACAGCAGGTCCTGGTCCGGTCCTGGTCTACAGGTCCCGGTCCTTACCGGGGGTCCCTGGTGTCGGGCAGCTCCCTGTGATGACCCAGCCGGGTGGAGATGAGGACGTTGAAGGCGTGTCGGTGGTACCCGGAGTCCCGGACCTCCTGATCCGCCTCGTTAAAAATCATCCCTGCAGAGACGGAGGCAGAGATGCACCATCACACCCCATACAGACACGTAAACAAGTAAACAGACACGTAAACAAGTAAACAGATACGTAAACAAGTAAACAGACACGTAAACAAGTAAACAGACACATAAACAAGTAAACACACACGTAAACAAGTAAACAGACATGTAAACAAGTAAACAGACACGTAAACGAGTAAACACACACGTAAACGAGTAAACAGACACGTAAACGAGTAAACAGACACGTAAACAAGTAAACAGACACGTAAACAAGAAAGCAGACACGTAAACAAGTAAACAGACACGTAAACAAGTAAACAGACACGTAAACAAGTAAACAGACACGTAAACAAGTAAACAGACACGTAAACAAGTAAACAGACACGGAAACAAATAAACACACACATAAACAAGTAAACAGACACGTAAACAACAGCCATGTAAACAGACTGTAAACAACCTAGAGCTGATCACAAACACCAGAATAGCTGTAGGCTCCATTTTTGTTTCCTTTTTCCAATTTCATCATTCTGCTTAAATTTTCAACAACAAAGTTAAATTAATTTCATCGTGACTAAAAATGATCGTTTGAATTATCGTGAATTCATTATTGACCAAATAATGTGAAAATGATTTTTTCCATCTTGGAGCAGCCGAACATCTACGTTCTCACAAAGAACAATGCGAGCTGACCCTGAAACCTGAACAAGCATCTCACGGCCGTTCATCGTAATCAGCGAAAGTGCTTTACGATGATTCCGTTTACGCGCTTCATGTCGCGACTGCTGCTTCGTACGTGTGCAGCTCGGCAGCGATTACCAACGTTACACGTCGGCCTCGTTTTCCTTCCTCCCTAACGGCCGTGAGCGCGACGCCTTCTCATGCTCGGTGGGGGCTACGCATCCTTCCAGCCAACGATCTGCTGACCCCTGAAATGATCCTGCCACCCACATGGGGGGCTTGAAAACCGCTGTGCTGAAGGTCGGCTGGAGTCAAAGCTGGCGAGATGTTGCTGCTCTGAACTCTCCACTCCGGTTGCAAACGTTTTTATGAAGCAGTTTCCAGAGAGAAGCTCCCACGTCCAGGAAGCCTCCATCGGGTTCTCTGACAGAGATCCAGCGTGGACGCGTAGCTGCACGCAGCAGCGCAGGTTTATGAAACGCTACTTCCAGCCCCCGCCGGCCCCGGCGTCAAACCCGCGACCACTTCCGCTTCGACCGGAACCGGCGGTTATTCACATGCTGGACGTTCGTGCTAATCCACATTATACGTGGGAACATCAGCTGTCACCGTTCAGACAGACAACGTAACATCCCTCATGCAACAGAGGAGGAGGAGGATGAAGATCTGGACAAAAATAAACAGTAGCATTATTAGCTACGTTAGCCACTTAGCTCGGTCACGCATCACTGTGAAGCAATGAGCAATCTGAAAAGCTTCAGAGCTCATCACTACCTTATTATTATTATTATTATTATTATTATTATTATTAATAATAATAATAATAATAATAATAATAATAATAATAATAATAGTAACAATAGCAATAATAATAATAATAACAATAATAGCAAAAATAATAATAGTTAACAATAGTAATAATAATAATAATAATATAACAATAATAATAATGATAATAATAACAATTGTAATATAAATAGTGAGAACGATATATAATAATAATAATAATAATAATAATAATAATAATAATAATAGCAAAAATAACAATAATAGTAAAAATATAACACTAATAATAGTAATAGTAATAATGATAATAATATAATAGTGATAACACCAATAATAGCAGTAATAATAATAATAATAACACTTATAATAATAATAGTAATACTACTACTACTAATATTAATAATAATAATGATAATGGTGATAATATTTATAATAATAATAGTAATACTACTACTACTAATAATAATAATAATAATAGTAATACTACTACTACTAACTAATAATAATAATAATAATAATAATAATAATAGTAATACTACTACTACTACTAATAATAATAATAATGATAATGGTTTTATGTTTATTGTTCTATGTATATGTTATTGGAATATTCATTTTGGGAGAATATTTTTTTTTGTAAAAGTTATTTTTTAAGTATATTTTTTTTTTTGTAAAAAAAATTTTAAAATTTTTTCATATTCAGTTTTGGAACACTAATGTTCTATGTATACGTTATTTTTTAACACTAATGTTCTACGTATACGTTATTATTGGAACACTCATGTTCTGCGTATACGTTATTTTTGGAACACTAATGTTCTACGTATACGTTATTTTTGGAACACTAATGTTCTGCGTATACGTAATTTTTGGAACACTCATGTTCTGCGTATACGTAATTTTTGGAACACTCATGTTCTGCGTATACGTAATTTATGGAACACATGTTCTATGTATATGTTACTTTTGGAACACTTATGTTCTATGTATACGTTACTTTTGGAACACTCATGTTCTATGTATACGTTACTTTTGGAACACTTATGTTCTATGTATATGTTACTTTTGGAACACTTATGTTCTATGTATACGTTACTTTTGGAACAGTAATGTACTGGATGAAAAAGTTGTATCATAAATGTGAAAACTACAATGATCAAACTGTGATAACTTGTTGTGAATGACTGGTAGCAGAAACCTCTACGGCTGACCCGGTCCGGTAACGGGTGAACGCTGAAGGAACACTAATGTTCTATGTATACGTTACTTTTGGAACACTAATGTTCTATGTATACGTTACTTTTGGAACACTCATGTTCTATGTATATGTTACTTTTGGAACACTTATGTTCTATGTATACGTTACTTTTGGAACACTCATGTTCTATGTATATGTTACTTTTGGAACACTTATGTTCTATGTATACGTTACTTTTGGAACACTTATGTTCTATGTATACGTTACTTTTGGAACAGTAATGTTCTATGCATGTTATTATTGGAACACTTATGTTCTATGTATGTTATTTTTGGAACACTTATGTTCTATGTATACGTTACTTTTGGAACACTCATGTTCTATGTATACGTTACTTTTGGAACACTAATGTTCTATGTATACGTTACTTTTGGAACACTAATGTTCTATGTATACGTTACTTTTGGATCACTAATGTTCTATGTATATGTTACTTTTGGAACACTCATGTTCTATGTGTACGTTACTTTTGGAACAGTAATGTTCTATGCATGTTATTATTGGAACACTTATGTTCTATGTATATGTTATTTTTGGAACACTCATGTTCTATGTATGTGTTACTTTTGGAACACTTATGTTCTATGTATACGTTACTTTTGGAACACTAATGTTCTATGTATACGTTACTTTTGGAACACTAATGTTCTATGTATACGTTACTTTTGGAACACTAATGTTCTATGTATATGTTATTTTGGAACACTAATGTTCTATGTATATGTTATTATTGGAACACTAATGTTCTATGTATATGTTATTATTGGAACACTAATGTTCTATGTATATGTTACTTTTGGAACACTTATGTTCTATGTATACGTTACTTTTGGAACACTAATGTTCTATGTATACATTACTTTTGGAACACTAATGTTCTATGTATATGTTATTATTGGAACACTAATGTTCTATGTATATGTTATTATTGGAACACTAATGTTCTATGTATATGTTATTATTGGAACACTAATGTTCTATGTATATGTTACTTTTGGAACACTTATGTTCTATGTATACGTTACTTTTGGAACACTAATGTTCTATGTATACGTTACTTTTGGAACACTAATGTTCTATGTATATGTTACTTTTGGAACACTAATGTTCTATGTATATGTTACTTTTGGAACACTTATGTTCTATGTATACGTTACTTTTGGAACACTAATGTTCTATGTATATGTTACTTTTGGAACACTAATGTTCTATGTATATGTTATTTTTGGATCACTAATGTTCTATGTATATGTTACTTTTGGAACACTAATGTTCTATGTATACGTTACTTTTGGAACACTAATGTTCTATGTATACGTTACTTTTGGAACACTAATGTTCTATGTATACGTTACTTTTGGAACACTAATGTTCTATGTATACGTTACTTTTGGAACACTTATGTTCTATGTATACGTTACTTTTGGAACACTAATGTTCTATGTATATGTTATTTTTGGAACACTAATGTTCTATGTATACGTTACTTTTGGAACACTATGTTCTATGTATACGTTCTTTTGGAACACTTATGTTCTATGTATACGTTACTTTTGGAACACTATGTTCTATGTTGCTTTGTGGGGGTTTTGGACCTATGTTCTTGGTTTGCATGTCTTGTTGTTGTGTACTTTTGGAACACTTATGTTCTATGTATACGTTACTTTTGGAACACTCATGTTCTATGTGTACGTTACTTTTGGAACACTTATGTTCTATGTATACGTTACTTTTGGAACACTTATGTTCTATGTATACGTTATTTTTGGAACACTAATGTTCTATGTATATGTTACTTTTGGAACACTAATGTTCTATGTATACGTTACTTTTGGAACACTAATGTTCTATGTATACGTTACTTTTGGAACAGTAATGTTCTGTGTATTTGTTACTTTTGGAACAGTTATGTACTGGATGAAAAAGTTGTATCATAAATGTGAAAACTACAATGATCAAACTGTGATAACTTGTTGTGAATGACTGGCAGCAGAAACCTCTACGGCTGACCCGGTCCGGTAACGGGTGAACGCTGAAGGAACACTAATGTTCTATGTATACGTTACTTTTGGAACACTTATGTTCTATGTATACGTTACTTTTGGAACACTCATGTTCTATGTATATGTTACTTTTGGAACACTAATGTTCTATGTATACGTTACTTTTGGAACACTAATGTTCTATGTATACGTTACTTTTGGAACACTAATGTTCTGTGTATATGTTACTTTTGGAACACTAATGTTCTGTGTATATGTTACTTTTGGAACAGTATGTCTTGTTTTTTGGATATGTTGTATTGTTCATAAATGTGAAAACTACAATGATCAAACTGTGATAACTTGTTGTAATGACTGGCAGCAGAAACCTGTACCTATGTATACGGGTGTACGCTTATTGGAACACTAATGTTCTATGTTGTTATTTTGGACAGTATGTTTGTGTATGTCTTTTGGAATATGTCTATGTTCGTTATTTTGGAACACTATGTTCTATGTATAGTTCTTTTGGAACACTATGTTCTATGTATAGTTCTTTTGGAACACTAATGTTCTATGTATATGTTCTTTTGGAACACTATGTTCTATGTATCGTTCTTTTGGAACACTAATGTTCTATGTATACGTTCTTTTGGAACACTAATGTTTATGTATACGTTATTTTGGACACTTATGTTCTATGTATACGTTACTTTTGGAACACTAATGTTCTATGTATACGTTACTTTTGGAACACTAATGTTCTATGTATATGTTACTTTTGGAACACTAATGTTCTATGTATACGTTACTTTTGGAACACTAATGTTCTATGTATACGTTACTTTTGGAACACTAATGTTCTATGTATACGTTACTTTTGGAACACTAATGTTCTATGTATACGTTACTTTTGGAACACTAATGTCTTGTATAGTTACTTTTGGAACACTAATGTTCTGTGTTCTTCTTTTGGACACTATGTCTGTGTTATGTTCTTTTGGAAAGTTGTCTGTGTATATGTTCTTTTGGAACAGTAATGTCTATGTATACGTTATTTTTGGAACACTAACGTTCTGTGTATTTGTTACTTTTGGAACACTAATGTACTGGATGAAAAAGTTGTATCATAAATGTGAAAACTACAATGATCAAACTGTGATAACTTGTTGTGAATGACTGGCAGCAGAAACCTCTACGGCTGACCCGGTCCGGTAACGGGTGAACGCTGAAGGAACACTAATGTTCTATGTATACGTTACTTTTGGAACACTAATGTTCTATGTATACGTTACTTTTGGAACACTAACGTTCTATGTATACGTTATTTTTGGAACACTAATGTTCTATGTATATGTTACTTTTGGAACACTAATGTTCTGTGTATATGTTATTTTTGGAACAGTAATGTTCTATGTATATGTTACTTTTGGAACACTAATGTTCTATGTATATGTTACTTTTGGAACACTAACGTTCTGTGTATACGTTACTTTTGGAACACTAATGTTCTGTGTATATGTTACTTTTGGAACACTAACGTTCTGTGTATATGTTACTTTTGGAACACTAACGTTCTGTGTATACGTTACTTTTGGAACACTAATGTTCTATGTATATGTTACTTTTGGAACAGTAATGTTCTATGTATACGTTACTTTTGGAACACTAATGTTCTATGTATATGTTACTTTTGGAACACTAATGTACTGGATGAAAAAGTTGTATAATAAATGTGAAAACTACAATGATAGAACTGTGATAACTTGTTGTGAATGACTGGTAGCAGAAACCTCTCTGGCTGACCCGGTCCGGTAACGGGTGAACGCTGAAGGATAATGAAGGTCTGATGGGTGGTCCGGGTCAGTGCGGGGGTTGGGGGATCGATTCAAACCAATAATTGATTTTTTTAACTCGGCGAACACGGCGTTGCTCTCATACGTGTAGTACATGGACTGGTTTTACTCTAACGTGCACACATCACCTCGTTATGACATGATCTTGATTCTGGTGCGGGCCGGAGGTCCAGCAGAAAACTGGTCCTGGTCCAGGTTTCAGACTTGTGATGAAGTCCAGCCTGTTTCCACTCCATCAGCTCTGACGACACTTATCTGCTTATAAAGCTAAAAAGGGAAAGCATGGCTTACGTGGACACGATAAAAACAAGCACCGCTTGCTTCCTCTCAGCCTGAACACTCACTACTTCTTATGGGGGGAACTTCCGGTTGGGACGGCACGGGGCAAGATGAAACGTACGGTACGAACAAAAAGCAGCAACCATTTGTCCTGGGTTTGTAAATGTCATCCTTCATCTGTGGGTGTGTTGGCTTTGACCCACGTCTGACGGGGACGTCACTTCTACACATACTTAGTCACAAAAAAAGAACATTTGTGGCTGATGACGTAGTAAAAGAGGTCACACTGCAAAAACTCACATCTCACCAAGTAGATTTTTCTCATTTCTGGTCAAAATATCTCATCACACTCAAAATAAGACAAAACCACCTACAGAGAAACATTTCAGTGAGATATAGGAACTTGTTTTGAGGCGATGCCTCTTATTTAAAGAAATCTTAGAAAAGATTTGCTTGTTCTATTGGGAGAAGTTCTTTTGTTTATTACAAGCAAAAGAAAAACTTGGTCACTCTTACAATAAGTTAAAAAAAAAGGATTTTTTTTACTTGTAATAAGCAAATAAATTCTGCCAATAGAAGAAGCTAAATTTTCTTGATAAGATTTCAAACCAGTTCCCTTACTGATGAAGTTTCTCTTTAGGTGATCTGATCTGGTTTTGAGTGTGATGAGATATTTTGACTGGAAATTTAAAACCTACGTTTTTGCAGTGCACAGCCAAAGCTGGCCGCTGCCGTCCCCGGTCGGGTCTTTCTACGCGTCATTCAAATGTTTGATGAATTTCCACTCTTCATCTGAAGTGCATGTGACCTGAGACGAGTGAGAAGTCCCGGTAAGAGAGGATTACTGCTGAGGATTTAACCCTCTTTCCACTTCACAACCTGAAATAGCAGCACGTGCAGGAGAAACCATCCTCCATCCACCGCTGCAGGACTTTCCACGTCCTCCCGCGCTTCTAACACCACGCCAGCAAACGGCATCGAGTCACCCACAGATGCCCTCAGCAACACGTCAGAGCCGCAAAACCGCACCAGGAGATCGGCCCATACAGATTCTTTTGAGGGCTCATACCGATATTTTCCTCATCTCAGCCGATGCAAGCTGCTGATATTTGGGGCCGATACAGCATTAAAGAAATAAAGGACACAATGACAAGTAATTCTACAACTCCTCTAAATAAACAAGAACAAACGCTTCAATAAAAATTAAATACAACATTAAACTTGTAATGATATTAGGGATGTTCGATATTGGCTTTTTTTTGGTTTGTTTGTTTGTTTGTTTGTTTTAACAAATATCCAAAATGTTTCAACTCTTAATTTCCAATATCATCAGATACTGATCTCTGCAGAGAAGATTGAGGTATATCTTCATATTCTGATCCGGGAGCAAAGATCTGATATAGATACTACCACATATCAGATACTAGCAGGTATTGGATACTACCATATATCAGATACTAGCAGGTATCAGGTACTAGCAGGTATCAGATACTACCATATATCAGATACTAGCAGGTATCGGATACTACCATATATCAGATACTAGCAGGTATCAGGTACTAGCAGGTATCAGATACTACCATATATCAGATACTAGCATGTATCAGATACTACCATATATCAGATACTAGCAGGTATCAGATACTAGCAGGTATCAGATACTACCATATATCAGATACTAGCAGGTATCAGATACTAGCAGGTATCAGATACTACCATATATCAGATACTAGCAGGTATCAGATACTAGCAGGTATCAGATACTACCATATATCAGATACTAGCAGGTATAAGATACTACCATATATCAGATACTAGCAGGTATTAGATACTACCATATTTCTTATCAGATAGTAGTAGCTATCAGGTACTACCATATATCACTGATGGTAGTAGCCTATCAGATTCTACCCTATATCAGATGGTGGTAGCCTATCAGATTCTAGCTTATGTGTCACATGATGGTGGTAGCCTATCAGATTCTAGCTCTGTATCACATGATAGTAGTAGCCTATCAGATTCTACCTTCTGTATCACATGATGGTAGTAGCCTATCAGATTCTAGCTTCTGTATCACATGATGGTGGTAGCCTATCAGATTCTAGGCTATTAGTATCAGATCTGCTCGGATACTACCATATATCAGATTCTAGCTTAGGTATCGGATGGTACCATATATCAGATTCTAGCTTCGGTATCACATGTGGTACTACCATATATCAGATACTAGCTTCGGTATTAGATACTAGTCCATATATCAGATACTAGCTTAAAAGATAAAAGGTATTAGATACTACCATATATCACTGATACTAGTAGCCTATCAGATTCTACCTTCTATATCACATGATACTAGCAGCTAGTAGATTCTACCATATATCAGATACTAGCAGGTATTAGATACTACCATATATCAGATACTAGCAGGTATTAGATACTACCATATATCAGATACTAGCAGGTATCAGGTACTACCATATATCAGATACTAGCAGGTAGTAGATACTACCATATATCAGATACTAGCAGGTAGTAGATACTACCATATATCAGATACTAGCAGGTAGTAGATACTACCAGATTCTATCTTCTGTGTCACATGATGGTGGTAGCCTATCAGATTCTAGCTTCTGTACCACATGATGGTGGTAGCCTATCAGATTCTAGCTTCTGTATCACATAAAGGTGGTAGCCTATCAGATTCTAGCTTCTGTGTCACATGATGGTGGTAGCCTATCAGATTCTAGCTTCTATATCACATGATGGTGGTAGCCTATCAGATTCTAGCTTCTGTGTCACATGATGGTGGTAGCCTATCAGATTCTAGCTTCTGTGTCACATGATGGTGGTAGCCTATCAGATTCTAGCTTCTGTGTCACATGATGGTGGTAGCCTATCAGATTCTAGCTTCTGTATCACATGATGGTGGTAGCCTATCAGATTCTAGCTTCTGTATCACATGATGGTGGTAGCCTATCAGATTCTAGCTTCTGTATCACATGATGGTGGTAGCCTATCAGATTCTAGCTTCTGTATCACATGATGGTGGTAGCCTATCAGATTCTTGCTTCTGTATCACATGATGGTGGTAGCCTATCAGATTCTAGCTTCTGTGTCACATGATGGTGGTAGCCTATCAGATTCTAGCTTCTATATCACATGATGGTGGTAGCCTATCAGATTCTAGCTTCTATATCACATGATGGTGGTAGCCTATCAGATTCTAGCTTCTGTGTCACATGATGGTGGTAGCCTATCAGATTCTAGCTTCTGTATCACATGATGGTGGTAGCCTATCAGATTCTAGCTTCTGTGTCACATGATGGTGGTAGCCTATCAGATTCTAGCTTCTGTATCACATGATGGTGGTAGCCTATCAGATTCTAGCTTCTGTATCACATGATGGTGGTAGCCTATCAGATTCTAGCTTCTATATCACATGATGGTGGTAGCCTATCAGATTCTAGCTTCAGTATCACATGATGGTGGTAGCCTATCAGATTCTAGCTTCTGTATCACAGGATGGTGGTAGCCTATCAGATTCTAGCTTCTGTATCACATGATGGTGGTAGCCTATCAGATTCTAGCTTCTATATCACATGATGGTGGTAGCCTATCAGATTCTAGCTTCTGTGTCACATGATGGTGGTAGCCTATCAGATTCTAGCTTCTGTATCACATGATGGTGGTAGCCTATCAGATGCCATGATGATGCTGCTCCTGTTAGTGACGATGATGATGAGTTTATAATAATCTGAACGTGTACTGAAGTATTCTGATAACTGACAGAAGTTTCTCATTTTATGTTTATTTTAACTCATCAATATAACTTATAATGGTTTTAAAAGTATTTCTCTGCATTACTTCTGTTTCAGGTTTTACTTGTATCTAGTTGTGCTCTTGCTTTTCAGACATGAAGGCAAACTGTACAATCATGGGATTTTCCTATAAGGGACAAAAAGTATCGGTATGATGAAGAAGTACCATGAAGTACTGGTAAGGTACAGACATGAGAAACTTGGCCATGGCCCCTCCCTGGAACACACCTGAGCCACTCACCCATCTCTGGCGACAGCTCTGCCCCCTTATTGGCTGGCAGGGGGCGGCGTCCCGTTCGGTGGTCGGACAGGCCCCTGGTGATTGGCTGGCTGCGGTGCTGCAGGGGGGTCCTGCCGCGGCCGGGCTCCGCCCCCAGAGAGAAGTAGAGGAAGAGGAGGACGGACCAGGTGGCCGAGGTGACGAGGCAGCCGTAGCAGAAGTACCGCAGCGTGACACTGGCCATGGTGGCCGAGCGAGCATGGCCTCACATTACACTGCTGCAGGGAGAGAGAGGAGGTTACAGGGACGCTGGCTTTGATCAAACCGGATCTGCTGCTCAAAGAAGACAAAGCTAAACATGCTTATTCCAACGTCAGGCTTGATGGACGGCTGCCATGACCACATGGACCGCAGCAGACTGGGCCACGGTCCTTAAAGGACCATTCCCCCCACAGAATGATGTAACTTTATCTTCCACCCCCCCTCATGGTGAGAAAGACTCTGCAGCACTTTTTTAATATCTCAAATGCAGCCGGTGATCAGGAAGCTTCTCGTTTCCCCCCAACTTTCATATAATGGAGTTCACCGGGGTCCGAGCCAAAAAGGTCCTTAAAGTCCACAAAAACGTGTCAATATTCCTCCATACTGCTCGTCCAATGTAATCCAAGTGTCCTGAGTGGGTAGCGTCCAGAATTTACCGGAAACCATCATTTAGTAGATATGTAGAGACTAATCAGTACTACATCAGTACTACATCAGTACTACATCAGTACGACATCAGTACTACATCAGTACTACATCTGTACTACATCAGCACTACATCAGTACTACATCAGTACTACATCACATCTCCTGCAAACACGCTGATGAACGTTCATGAAACTACAGAAGCTGCGGCAGACGAGATCACGCGTTCTCTTTTTCTTTCTTTCTTTGTTTTAAATCAACATCAACCCCTCTTGGACCCTCTTGTGTTTGTCCCGGTTTGTCTGCAGCTCTGTCGCTCTGAGCACAATGTAAACAGAGAATTTCTTCTTCTACACTTGTATTATTGGCAGAGTAGGCTCTGAACACCGAGGCTTCCATAGTTTCTTGAACGCGCATATGTGTGCTTCATGACAGTAAGATGTAGTACAGATGTAGTACTGATGTAGTACTGATGTAGTACTGATTAGTCTCTAAAAATCTACTAAATGACGTCGTTTCCAGTAAATTCTGGACGCTACCCACTCAGGACACTTGGATTACATTGGACGAGCAGTTTGGAGGAATACTGACACGTTTTTGTGGACTTTAAGGACCTTTTTGGCTCGGACCCCGGTGAACTCCATTATATGAAAGTTGGGGGAAACGAGAAGCCTTCCTGATCACCGGCTGCATTTGAGATATTAAAAAAGTGCTGCAGAGTCTTTCTCACCATGAGGGGGGTGGAAGATAAAGTGACATCATTCTGTGGGGGGACTGGTCCTTTAACGTAGCTGCTGTCAGACGTTTACTGCTGCTTCTCCGTCTCCTCTCTGGCCTTCACACCGACTATTCCTCTAAAATGATCTAAATTCAGATTTTTTTTTCAGTTTTTACGGCAATCTGGTGACTCCAGCAGGAAAATCCTTCACCTGCTCATGTGGCAGATCACCTGCGGGGTCAGAGGTCACCTGCGGGGTCAGAGGTCACCTGCGGGGTCAGAGGTCACCTGCGGGGTCAGAGGTCACCTGCGGGGTCAGAGGTCACCCATCCCAGCATGTCATGTCTGACTCAGCTCCAGCTTCCATTTAAATTCCTGAAAATACCAAGTTTGGTCCAGATGAATGATTGACGTGGTGGTGTGGGGTCAACACTCCTCTGTGTCCATAAAGAGTCGCAGCAGGAGCGCGTGACTGCACCTGAGGACAGGTGTTGGATGTCCCCCGCGGTTAATAATTCACCTCCAACAGCCGTAAACGCATCACTCATTCAGCCTCAGAGTCCGCGGAACCCAGCCGGACCTCCTCTCCAGGCTCACATCGGAGTCCCCGTCACTGGCTCACCTGTCCCCGTCTCTGGCTCACCTGTCCCCGTCTCTGGCTCACCTGTCCCCGTCACTGGCTCACCTGTCCCCGTCTCTGGCTCACCTGTCCCCGTCTCTGTCACCGGTGACAGGTGAGCCAGAGACGGTGACAGGTGAGCTGGGGGGCTGAAACTCCTAAAAACGCACCACGTCCATAAAAACAAACTCTGCTCACATCAGGAATAAGTGGAGGGTTTAACGGAACCGAAGCTCTGTGTAAAAACGCCTGATACCGGATCAAACCGGTCTGACGGGGGGGGGGGGGCTGAAAGCGCGTTAAATACACTAAAATGCGGCGTCCTGAAATTCACACCTGCGCATAAATTAACGGTTTCCAGGTGAGTCAGAAACTGCTGTCCGATAATGGAAACGGTTAGCTTAGCGACTGTTAGCTGCCCTCAAACATAGATTTCGCTGAATAGAATAACTTTCAGGTAAAAACGCAGCTATTCTCGCTGATAAAATGTTGGAAGCATCGGGCTCACGTACTGTAGCCACGGTCCGCTGGGTCGTAGCGGCTTGCTCAGCGGCACTCCGGCAGGATGCTGGTTAGCCGGCGCTGCTAAAATTGTTGGTTTTTCCAGCGGACTTCTGAATGCAGCTGCGGAGTTTCAGCTCAACAGCTCTGATTCAAGTTTCCTCCACACAGCCTGTCCTCACGCGCACAGGCGCGCATCAGGGCAGGCGACGACGAACACGTCACTTCCGATCTGAACTTTCACAAGAAGACCAACCGGAAACACAAAGCTTTCAGAGTAAAATGTCATGGTTTGCGGAGTTTTGTTTTTCGGTGTTTTTTTGAGGTAAATCAAACGTCTAAAGAATAAAAATCTACTTCTATGTTCAATGAAATGACAGAAAACAGCTTTTATTGTCAGAAACATGAGTTGGAGTTTATTTATTTTAAAAGGGACAGTACTGAACATAAAATGTAAATGCGCGTTAAAGTTCATTTCCATCCTTACTCACTTGACAGACAATAACTGGAGAGAAGTCTTTTTAAGAACATCCATTAAAATGTCACTTTTTAAAAACTTTTAAACATCAAAAATACTTTTTAAAGGGACGTGAGGCGAGATTAAGAAACGAAACTGGTGACTGGCGCTTCAGGTACCTGCAGCCCCCACCAAGCCGTCATGGAGCACAAACTGGAGCTATAATGTTGTTTATACGCTTTTTCTCCGTAGTTCCACGTTTTCGTGTCTTTCAGTTGATCTGGATCGTTTGCTGACGGCAGAAGAATCCATAACTATCACTTACAGTGTTTGAATTTACCGCGACCGTCTTCTTCCTGCATCACAACTGTGGATGTAGCATCAATGACGTCACGTCTGCAGCGTTAATGACGTCACGTCTGCAGGGTTAATGACGTCACGTCTGCAGCGTTAATGACGTCACGTCTGCAGCGTTAATGACGTCACGTCTGCAGCGTTAATGACGTCACGTCTGCAGCGTTAATGACGTCACGTCTGCAGCATCAATGACGTCACGTCTGCAGCATCAATGACGTCACGTCTGCAGCGTCAATGACGTCACGTCTGCAGCGTTAATGACGTCACGTCTGCAGCGTCAATGACGTCACGTCTGCAGCGTTAATGACGTCACGTCTGCAGGGTTAATGACGTCACGTCTGCAGCGTTAATGACGTCACGTCTGCAGCATCAATGATGTCATGCCGCATCAATGACGTCACGTCTGCAGCGTTAATGACGTCACGTCTGCAGCGTTAATGACGTCACGTCTGCAGCGTTGATGACGTCACGTCTGCAGCATCAATGACGTCACGTCTGCAGCGTCAATGACGTCACGTCTGCAGCGTTAATGACGTCACGTCTGCAGCGTCAATGACGTCACGTCTGCAGCGTTAATGACGTCACGTCTGCAGCGTCAATGACGTCACGTCTGCAGCGTTAATGACGTCACGTCTGCAGCGTTAATGACGTCACGTCTGCAGCGTTGATGACGTCACGTCTGCAGCGTCAATGACGTCACGTCTGCAGCGTTGATGATGTCACGTCTGCAGCGTCAATGACGTCACGTCTGCAGTGTTAATGATGTCACGTCTGCAGTGTTAATGACGTCACGTCTGCAGGGCAGCGCGGGAAATTCAGACACCGAATTGCAGCTTTATGCAGCACACAGCCTGTTCAAGGCAACGGAGAGAAACGTGGTGGAAACGTTATTTTGGTATTTAGAGCTTCATCACCCATTAGTATGAAAAACACGGACATGCATGTTTGTTTAAATTCCTGCTTCTGGTCCCTTTAAAGTTATTTTTACCTCATCAGCTTTGCCTTCTGTTTCCAGTAGCCAAGATGTTCAGTCTTTTTTTCCAGTTATAGTCAAGAACCAGAAAAAAGAATTTTGAAAGTCTGGTGTTCACCAAAATCATGCTTCACAAGACCGGAAAAGAAAAGATGGCACTCAGAAACCAGAAAGAGCTGTTTTTAAGACCAGAATACAATAAATCCTGATTTCCTGGGCCGGGGGTGTTGGGCCCGGTGCTGACCCATAGGTGTTGATCCAAGGTGGCCTGATTCTCCCAGATGTCGGATGGGGTCACTGCCAGGGTTTGAGGTTGGTTGCTGGTAGCCCATTGAGCAATACAGAGTTTTTCATTTATTTTATCACCTTGTGTTCTGACTATGAGCTCTGTGGAAAACTGCGTTCGACGTCATTCAGATGTGGCATTTGGATCTGCTACGGTTTTTACGTTGACTATGACCCTGATGGTAAGCCGCTACGGACAAAAGGACATTGGGTTAAAAAAGGCACAAAAATTTATTTTTTTGTGTTGAAAAAATATTGAACTGTGACACTAAAGTATCAAACTGAATCGTCAATTTTTTGTATCGTTGCACCCCTAATATATATAATATACATTTAACAAAAATATCTGTATTTTTGTTAAATGTATATGTTATTTATCCTGTGCAAGAAAATAAACCTGCAAAATACAGAACTGCAAAAAGTCATTCAAATCAGCTTGAGTCATAAAGAAGACATTTATTTATGAAATACATGTAGAAAAATGCTTGAATATAAAAAAGACTAGCTGCTACCGATCAAACTAGTAGTTACAATGAATATTTAATTAAAAACAACACAGGAAAAAGAAAGGAAAGAAAATAAACTCCATCCAGTCCACATCTGGGCCAAACTTCAGAAACACCCGTTCCAGCCCAGGGGATATTCCTGGGGAAGGATCTTTGCAGATATCCGAGCAGTACGCTCAGTACACGGTACAGTTTGCAGAGGAGCGCTGGGTGCAGAGGAAGTCGCTGGTGACCTCCCGATAACCTCTGGATTCAGTCAGACCACTACCTGTTCAAGCAATGACAAGAGAAACAAGCAGGATGAACAGAGATGAAGGAACATGGATTCTTCTGGAACCATCAACAACCTCGTCTCTATAAGGCCGATTTTTTCTGCCTCCTGACAGAAAATGAATGAAGTGCATCTTCGTAACAAAAATGGGATGTACGATTAATCTGGTCTGTACAGAAAGCTGAGACGTGAGATTACTACAGAACGTCACAACGCAGACACGTGATACTGTATCAGAGTAGATTAATGTAGAACACCGTAGAACATGGAAATGTTATCTCCCCCCGTAACATACGTATTATTACCCCGTAACATACGTAGAGCTCATTATGGATGACTATTATTACCCGTAACGTACGTAGAGCTCATTATGGATGACTATTATTACCCCGTAACGTACGTAGAGCTCATTATGGAAGACTATTATTACCCGTAACGTACGTAGAGCTCATTATGAATGACTATTATTACCCCGTAACATACGTAAAGCTCATTATGGAAGACTATTATTACCCCGTAACGTACGTAGAGCTCATTATGGATGACTATTATTACCCCGTAACGTACGTAGAGCTCATTATGGATGACTATTATTACCCCGTAACGTACGTAGAGCTCATTATGGATGACCATTATTACCCCCGTAACGTACGTAGAGCTCATTATGGATGACTATTATTACCCCGTAACGTACGTAGAGCTCATTATGGATGACTATTATTACCCCGTAACATACGTAGAGCTCATTATGGATGACTATTATTACCCCGTGACATACGTAGAGCTCATTATGGATGACTATTATTACCCCGTGACGTACGTAGAGCTCATTATGGATGACTATTATTACCCCGTAACATACGTAGAGCTCATTATGGATGACTCTTATTACCCCGTAACGTACGTAGAGCTCATTATGGATGACTATTATTACCCCGTAACGTACGTAGAGCTCATTATGGATGACTATTATTACCCCGTAACGTACGTAGAGCTCATTATGGATGACTATTATTACCCCGTAACGTACGTAGAGCTCATTATGGATGACTATTATTACCCCGTAACGTACGTAGAGCTCATTATGGATGACTATTATTACCCCGTAACGTACGTAGAGCTCATTATGGATGACTATTATTACCCCGTAACGTACGTAGAGCTCATTATGGATGACTATTATTACCCGTAACGTACGTAGAGCTCATTATGGATGACTATTATTACCCCGTAACGTACGTAGAGCTCATTATGGATGACTATTATTACCCCGTGACGTACGTAGAGCTCATTATGGAAGACTATTATTACCCCGTAACATACGTAGAGCTCATTATGGAAGACTATTATTACCCCGTAACGTACGTAGAGCTCATTATGGATGACTATTATTACCCCGTAACGTACGTAGAGCTCATTATGGATGACTATTATTACCCCCGTAACGTACGTAGAGCTCATTATGGAAGACTATTATTACCCCGTAACATACGTAGAGCTCATTATGGAAGACTATTATTACCCCGTAACATACGTAGAGCTCATTATGGATGACTATTATTACCCCGTAACGTACGTAGAGCTCATTATGGAAGACTATTATTACCCCGTAACATACGTAGAGCTCATTATGGATGACTATTATTACCCGTAACGTATGTAGAGCTCATTATGGATGACTATTATTACCCCGTAACATACGTAGAGCTCATTATGGATGACTATTATTACCCCGTAACGTACGTAGAGCTCATTATGGATGACTATTATTACCCCGTAACGTATGTAGAGCTCATTATGGATGACTATTATTACCCCGTAACGTACGTAGAGCTCATTATGGATGACTATTATTACCCCGTAACGTACGTAGAGCTCATTATGGATGACTATTATTACCCCCGTAACATACGTAGAGCTCATTATGGATGACCATTATTACCCCGTAACGTACGTAGAGCTCATTATGGATGACCATTATTACCCCGTAACGTACGTAGAGCTCATTATGGATGACTATTATTACCCGTAACGTACGTAGAGCTCATTATGGATGACTATTATTACCCCGTAACATACGTAGAGCTCATTATAGATGACTATTATTACCCCGTAACGTACGTAGAGCTCATTATGGATGACTATTATTACCCGTAACGTACGTAGAGCTCATTATGGATGACTATTATTACCCCGTAACGTACGTAGAGCTCATTATGGATGACTATTATTACCCCGTAACGTACGTAGAGCTCATTATGGATGACTATTATTACCCCGTAACGTACGTAGAGCTCATTATGGATGACTATTATTACCCCGTAACATACGTAGAGCTCATTATGGATGACTATTATTACCCCGTAACGTACGTGGAGCTCATTATGGATGACTATTATTACCCGTAACGTACGTAGAGCTCATTATGGATGACTATTATTACCCCGTAACATACGTAGAGCTCATTATGGATGACTATTATTACCCCGTACGTACGTAGAGCTCATTATGGATGACTATTATTACCCCGTAATGTATGTAGAGCTCATTATGGATGACTATTATTACCCCGTAACGTACGTAGAGCTCATTATGGATGACTATTATTACCCCGTAACGTACGTAGAGCTCATTATGGATGACTATTATTACCCCGTAACGTACGTAGAGCTCATTATGGATGACTATTATTACCCCGTAACGTACGTAGAGCTCATTATGGATGACTATTATTACCCCGTAACGTACGTAGAGCTCATTATGGATGAGTATTATTACCCCGTAACGTACGTAGAGCTCATTATGGATGACCATTATTACCCCGTAACGTACGTAGAGCTCATTATGGATGACCATTATTACCCCGTAACGTACGTAGAGCTATTATGGATGACATTATTCCCGTACGTACGTAGAGCTCATTATGGATGACCATTATTACCCCGTAACGTACGTAGAGCTCATTATGGATGACAATTATTACCCCGTAACGTACGTAGAGCTCATTATGGATGACTATTATTACCCGTAACGTACGTAGAGCTCATTATGGATGACTATTATTACCCGTAACGTACGTAGAGCTCATTATGGATGACTATTATTACCCCGTAACGTACGTAGAGCTCATTATGGATGACTATTATTACCCCGTAACGTACGTAGAGCTCATTATGGAGACTATTATTACCCCGTAACGTACGTAGAGCTCATTATGGATGACTATTATTACCCCGTAACGTACGTAGAGCTCATTATGGATGACTATTATTACCCCGTAACATACGTAGAGCTCATTATGGATGACTATTATTACCCGTAACTTACGTAGAGCTCATTATGGATGACTATTATTACCCGTAACATACGTAGAGCTCATTATGGATGACTATTATAACCCCGTAACTTACGTAGAGCTCATTATGGATGACTATTATAACCCCGTAACATACGTAGAGCTCATTATGGATGACTATTATTACCCCTTAACGTACATAGAGCTCATTATGGATGACTATTATTACCCCGTAACGTACGTAGAGCTCATTATGGATGACTATTATTACCCCGTAACATACGTAGAGCTCATTATGGATGACTATTATTACCCGTAACATACGTAGAGCTCATTATGGATGACTATTATTACCCCGTAACGTACGTAGAGCTCATTATGGATGACTATTATTACCCCGTAACGTACGTAGAGCTCATTATGGATGACTATTATTACCCCGTAACGTACGTAGAGCTCATTATGGATGACTATTATTACCCCGTAACGTACGTAGAGCTCATTATGGATGACTATTATTACCCCGTAACGTACGTAGAGCTCATTATGGATGACTATTATTACCCCGTAACGTACGTAGAGCTCATTATGGATGACTATTATTACCCCGTAACGTACGTAGAGCTCATTATGGATGACTATTATTACCCCGTAACGTACGTAGAGCTCATTATGGATGACTATTATTACCCGTAACGTACGTAGAGCTCATTATGGATGACTATTATTACCCCGTAACGTACGTAGAGCTCATTATGGATGACTATTATTACCCCGTAACGTACGTAGAGCTCATTATGGATGACTATTATTACCCCGTAACGTACGTAGAGCTCATTATGGATGACTATTATTACCCCGTAACGTACGTAGAGCTCATTATGGATGACTATTATTACCCCGTAACGTACGTAGAGCTCATTATGGATGACTATTATTACCCCGTAACGTACGTAGAGCTCATTATGGATGACTATTATTACCCCGTAACATACGTAGAGCTCATTATGGATGACTATTATTACCCCGTAACGTACGTAGAGCTCATTATGGATGACTATTATTACCCCGTAACATACGTAGAGCTCATTATGGATGACTATTATTACCCCGTAACATACGTAGAGCTCATTATGGATGACTATTATTACCCCGTAACGTACGTAGAGCTCATTATGGATGACCATTATTACCCCGTAACGTACGTAGAGCTCATTATGGATGACCATTATTACCCCGTAACGTACGTAGAGCTCATTATGGATGACCATTATTACCCCGTAACGTCGTGGCTCATTATGGATGAGTATTATTACCCCGTAACATACGTAGAGCTCATTATGGATGACTATTATTACCCCGTAACATACGTAGAGCTCATTATGGATGACTATTATTACCCCGTAACGTACGTAGAGCTCATTATGGATGACTATTATTACCCCGTAACGTACGTAGAGCTCATTATGGATGACTATTATTACCCGTAACATACGTAGAGCTCATTATGGATGACTATTATTACCCGTAACGTACGTAGAGCTCATTATGGATGACTATTATTACCCCGTAACGTACGTAGAGCTCATTATGGATGACTATTATTACCCCGTAACGTACGTAGAGCTCATTATGGATGACTATTATTACCCCGTAACGTACGTAGAGCTCATTATGGATGACTATTATTACCCCGTAACGTACGTAGAGCTCATTATGGATGACTATTATTACCCGTAACGTACGTAGAGCTCATTATGGATGACTATTATTACCCGTAACGTACGTAGAGCTCATTATGGATGACTATTATTACCCCGTAACGTACGTAGAGCTCATTATGGATGACTATTATTACCCGTAACGTACGTAGAGCTCATTATGGATGACTATTATTACCCGTAACGTACGTAGAGCTCATTATGGATGACTATTATTACCCGTAACGTACGTAGAGCTCATTATGGATGACCATTATTACCCGTAACGTACGTAGAGCTCATTATGGATGACTATTATTACCCCGTAACGTACGTAGAGCTCATTATGGATGACTATTATTACCCCGTAACGTACGTAGAGCTCATTATGGATGACTATTATTACCCGTAACGTACGTAGAGCTCATTATGGATGACTATTATTACCCCGTAACGTACGTAGAGCTCATTATGGATGACTATTATTACCCCGTAACGTACGTAGAGCTCATTATGGATGACTATTATTACCCCGTAACGTACGTAGAGCTCATTATGGATGACTATTATTACCCCGTAACGTACGTAGAGCTCATTATGGATGACTATTATTACCCCGTAACGTACGTAGAGCTCATTATGGATGACTATTATTACCCCGTAACGTACGTAGAGCTCATTATGGATGACTATTATTACCCCGTAACGTACGTAGAGCTCATTATGGATGACTATTATTACCCCGTAACATACGTAGAGCTCATTATGGATGACTATTATTACCCCGTAACGTACGTAGAGCTCATTATGGATGACTATTATTACCCCGTAACATACGTAGAGCTCATTATGGATGACTATTATTACCCCGTAACGTACGTAGAGCTCATTATGGATGACCATTATTACCCCGTAACGTACGTAGAGCTCATTATGGATGACTATTATTACCCCGTAACGTACGTAGAGCTCATTATGGATGACCATTATTACCCCGTAACGTACGTAGAGCTCATTATGGATGACCATTATTACCCCGTAACGTACGTAGAGCTCATTATGGATGACCATTATTACCCCGTAACGTACGTAGAGCTCATTATGGATGAGTATTATTACCCCGTAACATACGTAGAGCTCATTATGGATGACTATTATTACCCCGTAACGTACGTAGAGCTCATTATGGATGACTATTATTACCCCGTAACGTACGTAGAGCTCATTATGGATGACTATTATTACCCCGTAACGTACGTAGAGCTCATTATGGATGACTATTATTACCCGTAACGTACGTAGAGCTCATTATGGATGACTATTATTACCCGTAACGTACGTAGAGCTCATTATGGATGACTATTATTACCCCGTAACGTACGTAGAGCTCATTATGGATGACTATTATTACCCCGTAACGTACGTAGAGCTCATTATGGATGACTATTATTACCCCGTAACGTACGTAGAGCTCATTATGGATGACTATTATTACCCCGTAACGTACGTAGAGCTCATTATGGATGACTATTATTACCCCGTAACGTACGTAGAGCTCATTATGGATGACTATTATTACCCCGTAACATACGTAGAGCTCATTATGGATGACTATTATTACCCGTAACGTACGTAGAGCTCATTATGGATGACTATTATTACCCCGTAACGTACGTAGAGCTCATTATGGATGACCATTATTACCCCGTAACGTACGTAGAGCTCATTATGGATGACCATTATTACCCCGTAACGTACGTAGAGCTCATTATGGATGACTATTATTACCCCGTAACGTACGTAGAGCTCATTATGGATGACTATTATTACCCCGTAACGTACGTAGAGCTCATTATGGATGACTATTATTACCCCGTAACGTACGTAGAGCTCATTATGGATGACTATTATTACCCCGTAACGTACGTAGAGCTCATTATGGATGACTATTATTACCCCGTAACGTACGTAGAGCTCATTATGGATGACTATTATTACCCCGTAACGTACGTAGAGCTCATTATGGATGACTATTATTACCCCGTAACGTACGTAGAGCTCATTATGGATGACTATTATTACCCCGTAACGTACGTAGAGCTCATTATGGATGACTATTATTACCCCGTAACGTACGTAGAGCTCATTATGGATGACTATTATTACCCCGTAACGTACGTAGAGCTCATTATGGATGACTATTATTACCCCGTAACATACGTAGAGCTCATTATGGATGACTATTATTACCCCGTAACATACGTAGAGCTCATTATGGATGACTATTATTACCCCGTAACGTACGTAGAGCTCATTATGGATGACTATTATTACCCCGTAACATACGTAGAGCTCATTATGGATGACTATTATTACCCCGTAACGTACGTAGAGCTCATTATGGATGACCATTATTACCCCGTAACGTACGTAGAGCTCATTATGGATGACTATTATTACCCCGTAACGTACGTAGAGCTCATTATGGATGACTATTATTACCCCGTAACGTACGTAGAGCTCATTATGGATGACTATTATTACCCGTAACATACGTAGAGCTCATTATGGATGACCATTATTACCCCGTAGAGGACAGGCTTCAATGATGGCTTCCCTTGTCAGCCCCCCCCCCACGAGCACACATTGGAGACTGGTCAAACATGGACCTTGTCCAGTCCTCAGTCTATTAATGGTTGTCCACTGTCTCCTTGGGAGGTCAGTGCCAGGGACCCGTTGGGTGGGGTCTGGGACCTGTTGGGGTCTGGGACCTGTTGGGTGGGGTCTGGGACCAAGTGGATGGGGTCTGGGACCGGGTGTTCATTGGGGACCTCCATCAGCGCCCTCTTCTTTTTCAGGGTGATTGGCTACTGAAGCCAGCTGATGGGGGGTTCTTCCAGATGGGGCGTCTGCATGGGAGTGGAGCAGTGGTGGGGTTGAAGTTATCATTGAACATTGGGAGGTGGAGATCAGGACCAGAACCAGAACCAGGGAGGAAAACCTCCATCAGATCCTGAACCAGAGGAGGTTTTTCTCTCTGGTTCTGGTTCTGGTCCTGGTTCTGGTCTGGCTCTGGTCTGGCTCTGGTTCTGGTTCTGATGGAGGTTTTCCTCCCTGGTTCTGGTCCTGATGGAGGTTTTCCTCCCTGGTTCTGGTCCTGATGGAGGTTTTCCCTCCTGGTTCTGGTCCTGATGGGGGTTTTCCCTCCTGGTTCTGGTCCTGATGGAGGTTTTCCCTCCTGGTTCTGGTCCTGATGGGGGTTTTTCCTCCTGGTTCTGGTCCTGATGGAGGTTTTCCCTCCTGGTTCTGGTCCTGATGGAGGTTTTTCCTCCTGGTTCTGGTCCTGATGGAGGTTTTTCCTCCTGGTTCTGGTTCTGATGGAGGTTTTTCCTCCTGGTTCTGGTTCTGATGGGGGTTTTCTCTCCTGGTTCTGGTTCTGATGGAGGTTTTCCTCCTGGTTCTGGTCCTGATGGAGGTTTTCCTCCTGGTTCTGGTCCTGATGGGGGTTTTTCCTCCTGGTTCTGGTCCTGATGGGGGTTTTCCCTCCTGGTTCTTTTTTTTTTTTTTTTTTTTTTTTTGTTATACTTGTATGATCCCGAGGGGAAATTAGGGTTCTGCATTTCTCCCATCTCTGTACTGAGTATCAGAGAGCAGAGGGCTGCTACTTAAAGCGCCCGGGAGCATTTGGAGGGTTAAGGACCTTGCTCAGGGATCCACAGTGTTTAACCTCTGAGTTGTGTCGGGGTACTCGAACCCGGGTCCTCCGCGCCAAAGCCCATGACGCTACCACTAGGCCACCCACTCCCCCCTGGTCCTGATGGAGGTTTTCCCTCCTGGTTCTGGTTCTGATGGAGGTTTTCTCTCTGGTTCTGGTCCTGATGGGGGTTTTTCCTCCTGGTTCTGGTCCTGATGGGGGTTTTCCCTCCTGGTTCTGGTCCTGATGGAGGTTTTCTCTCCTGGTTCTGGTCCTGATGGAGGTTTTCTCTCCTGGTTCTGGTCCTGATGGAGGTTTTCCCTCCTGGTTCTGGTTCTGATGGAGGTTTTCCCTCCTGGTTCTGGTCCTGATGGAGGTTTTTCCTCCTGGTTCTGGTTCTGATGGGGGTTTTCTCTCCTGGTTCTGGTTCTGATGGAGGTTTTCCCTCCTGGTTCTGGTCCTGATGGAGGTTTTTGTCTCCTGGTTCTGGTTCTGATGGAGGTTTTCCCTCCTGGTTCTGGTCCTGATGGAGGTTTTTCCTCCTGGTTCTGGTTCTGATGGAGGTTTTTCCTCCTGGTTCTGGTTCTGATGGGGTTTTCTCTCCTGGTTCTGGTTCTGATGGAGGTTTTTCCTCCTGGTTCTGGTTCTGATGGGGGTTTTCTCTCCTGGTTCTGGTCCTGATGGAGGTTTTTCTCTGGTTCTGGTCCTGATGGGGTTTTCCCTCCTGGTTCTGGTCCTGATGGAGGTTTTTCTCTCTGGTTCTGGTCCTGATGGTGGTTTTTCTCTCTGGTTCTGGTCCTGATGGGGGTTTTCTCTCCTCCTGGTCCTGGTCCAGCTCAGGATTGAGGACTGAATAAAGCGACAGTCCTGATTGGATGTGCTGGTTTCTGCTGTGATGTCATTGGTTCGTGAACCGTTTGAACTCGTCAGAATCGGACTGAAATCCTGAACGAAGTCATTCAGATTCGGTTCTTTCAGTTCTGAATGTTTCGGATCTGAAACCTTTTTCAGTTTTAGTTCTCGTCCCGGTTTCAGCTCCTCTCAGTAAAACCGAACCTACCATGTGTTCTGGCCCGGTTTTAGGTCCGGACCCGACTGCCTGCCATGATCCTGCAGGTTCAAGTCAAACCAACAGAACGTGAATGTGGGTCGTGCCCCCCCACCCCCACCCGGTGCCTTACCCTCCATGAGGTTGTACAGGTTGCAGTAGTTGGTGCCGTGGTCTCTGATGGCGTACCAGTTCTCCGTGATGGACATGGCCTGGACACAAACACGTTACATCATCGTCACCATGACGACGCAGTCATCCACATCTGCAGCATCATCATGGGCCGCAGAGCAGGTGGCGTCGCCATGACGACGCAGTCATCCACATCTGCAGCATCATCATGGGCCGCAGAGCAGGTGGCGTCGCCATGACGACGCAGTCATGCAGCATCTGCAGCATCGTCATGGGCCGCAGAGCAGGTGGCGTCGCCATGACGACGCAGTCATCCACATCTGCAGCATCATCATGGGCCGCAGAGCAGGTGGCGTCGCCATGACGACGCAGTCATCCACATCTGCAGCATCATCATGGGCCGCAGAGCAGGTGGCGTCGCCATGACGACGCAGTCATCCACATCTGCAGCATCATCATGGGCCGCAGAGCAGGTGGCGCTAACCGACCAATCAGCTCTCAGCGCTGCAGCTGTGACGTCCAGAACGAATCGATTCTTTTGAACGAGCGGCGGATGTCAGCGGTGAGCCGTGCATGCAGACGGTCCACGCTGCGTTCACGGGACGCACGTGCATCACGGCGCTCTGATGCATCCACGTGAACGTGCACAGAACGTGCTCCCGAACATTTACCAACATTTTCAGCTCTGATTTACTTTATTTCTACTTTTACTGTATTTCTGTACTTTTCCTATATAAATCCTATAAAGTAGATTTTAACACAAAAAACTTCTCATCAGATTCTTAGAGTTTTTTTTTATCCCTAAAATATTCTGGTGTGGAAAAACATTTGGAGTAAAGTTATTTTGTGTGGAAGTTTCCTTTTTCTTTTTCATTCAGAGCAGCGGCTGTTAAACAGGAAAACACACGCTGGTGTTCCTGACTGTTCTTTTATCTTTGAACATGTACAGCAGCTTTGAGTTTTATGACAAGCGTATACAGAAAAATTATATTATTATTAGTAGTAGTATTAAATAAATATTTATTTATTACTATTATTTCTTCATTGTTAGCTTTGGCTTCAGCCTGTTGGTGTCTTTTTTTGTTTTGTTTGTTTTTTCTCAGTGTTCACGATGTCTTAATAAATTAGAATTAACTAAAAAATAAACTAAAATTATTATTATTGTTGTTGTTGTTTTTATTAATAACAATAATAATATTACTGCTACTACTAATAATAATAACAACAACATTATTTGTATTAGTACTAGTATTAGTATTAGTGTTAGTGTTAGTATTAGTATTAGTATTAGTGTTAGTATAAGTATTAGTATTAGTGTTAGTGTTAGTATTACTATTAGTATTAGTGTTAGTATAAGTATTAGTATTAGTGTTAGTATTAGTATTAGTACTAGTATTAGTATTAGTGTTAGTATAAGTATTAGTATTAGTGTTAGTATTAGTATTAGTGTTAGTGTTAGTGTTAGTGTTAGTATTAGTATTAGTGTTAGTATTAGTATTATATTAGTATTAGTGTTAGTATTAGTATTAGTGTTAGTATTAGTATTAGTGTTAGTGTTAGTGTTATTATTAGTGTTAGTATTAGTGTTAGTATTAGTATTAGTATTAGTGTTAGTATTAGTATTAGTGTTAGTATTAGTATTAGTATTAGTGTTAGTATTAGTGTTAGTGTTAGTATTAGTATTAGTATTAGTGTTAGTATTAGTATTACTATTTAGTATTAGTGTTAGTATTAGTGTTAGTGTTAGTGTTAGTATTAGTATTAGTGTTAGTGTTAGTGTTAGTATTAGTATTAGTATTAGTGTTAGTATTAGTGTTAGTGTTAGTATTAGTATTAGTGTTAGTGTTAGTGTTAGTATTAGTATTAGTATTAGTGTTAGTATTATGTGACCCACATGGAAGTTCCAAGCCCGACTTTGGGAACTGCTGATCTCGTGGCTGTTTTTCCAGGTTAAACTGGTTTTAATCGGATTAACTGAAACTTTCGTGAGGAGGAAAGTTAAAGTTGGCTGAGACGGAAGATGATGAGCACGCTGAGCTGCAGCTCACGCTCACTCCTGCTGCTGTCGTGGTAAAACCTGTCTGAGTTCGGGACGTAACGCCGTCGGAATCGTCTCATGAGCTGGAAACTTTGCTGGTTTCATCCTACAGATGTGACATGCAGAGTTTTAGATGGACGTACTGAAACATGACAGGAGGTGAAGAAGTGGAAGGAGACCAGCCGGAAGGTGATGTCATCAACATATCTCTTGAAAGGCGTTCGGTGCTTGGCAGCGATGAAGTGGACGGAGGCGGACTGCAGCTGCAGACACACAAAACACGTTTGGTTTTTCCAACACGTTTTCTTTCCCTCTATGGTTTTAAACAACCCACACCATCCCATCCCATTTATCCCACCTTCTAAGGTAAAACCATGAAACACTACTACATATACACAAAGTTTAACAGGTTTTTGTCTCATATAAAGACAGTAAACGAGTGAAAATGGAAAAAAAACAATTAATAAATAAGTATAAACTGCAAATTAAGCTGAAATGAGAACGTTAAAATCCTAAAATCACAACACTGAAGTTTTTTGTTTTTCATTCTGTAAGATGAGGAAACAGAAACATGAAGCAGAAATGTAAATAAATAACCACAGAGCAGGTTTGATCTGATGAGTGTTAGGATGGAAAGGCCGTATGCAGACCTTGTACAGGCACTTCTGTCCTCCCATCGTGCAGCCAGACATGGTTCTCCATTTCTTAATCTGTGAAACCAGAGAAGAAGAAACGGCCCGGCAGGAAATCCCGAAGTACCTGCAGAGAAGGAAGAAGATCAGCTGCAGCACGGAGTCTGAGGGAGACGTGCACGTGCAGCACGGAGTCTGAGGAAGACGTGCACGTGCTGCACGGAGTCTGAGGAAGACGTGCACGTGCAGCATGGAGTCTGAGGAAGACGTGCACGTGCAGCATGGAGACTGAGGGAGACGTGCACGTGCAGCATGGAGTCTGAGGAAGACGTGCACGTGCAGCATGGAGACTGAGGGAGACGTGCACGTGCAGCACGGAGTCTGAGGAAGACGTGCACGTGCAGCACGGAGTCTGAGGAAGACGTGCACGTGCAGCACGGAGTCTGAGGAAGACGTGCACGTGCAGCACGGAGTCTGAGGAAGACGTGCACGTGCAGCACGGAGTCTGAGGAAGACGTGCACGTGCAGCACGGAGTCTGAGGAAGACGTGCACGTGCAGCATGGAGACTGAGGGAGACGTGCACGTGCAGCACGGAGTCTGAGGAAGACGTGCACGTGCAGCACGGAGTCTGAGGAAGACGTGCACGTGCAGCACGGAGTCTGAGGAAGACGTGCACGTGCAGCATGGAGACTGAGGGAGACGTGCACGTGCAGCACGGAGTCTGAGGAAGACGTGCACGTGCAGCACGGAGTCTGAGGAAGACGTGCACGTGCAGCACGGAGTCTGAGGAAGACGTGCACGTGCAGCACGGAGTCTGAGGAAGACGTGCACGTGCAGCACGGAGTCTGAGGAAGACGTGCACGTGCAGCACGGAGTCTGAGGAAGACGTGCACGTGCTGCACGGAGTCTGAGGGAGACGTGCACGTGCAGCACGGAGACTGAGGGAGACGTGCACGTGCAGCACGGAGACTGAGGGAGACGTGCACGTGCAGCACGGAGACTGAGGGAGACGTGCACGTGCTGCACGGAGTCTGAGGGAGACGTGCACGTGCAGCACGGAGACTGAGGGAGACGTGCACGTGCAGCACGGAGTCTGAGGGAGACGTGCACGTGCAGCACGGAGACTGAGGGAGACGTGCACGTGCAGCACGGAGTCTGAGGAAGACGTGCACGTGCAGCACGGAGTCTGAGGAAGACGTGCACGTGCAGCACGGAGTCTGAGGAAGACGTGCACGTGCAGCACGGAGTCTGAGGAAGACGTGCACGTGCAGCACGGAGTCTGAGGAAGACGTGCACGTGCAGCACGGAGTCTGAGGAAGACGTGCACGTGCTGCACGGAGTCTGAGGGAGACGTGCACGTGCAGCACGGAGACTGAGGGAGACGTGCACGTGCTGCACGGAGTCTGAGGGAGACGTGCACGTGCAGCACGGAGACTGAGGGAGACGTGCACGTGCAGCACGGAGACTGAGGGAGACGTGCACGTGCAGCACGGAGACTGAGGGAGACGTGCACGTGCAGCACGGAGTCTGAGGGAGACGTGCACGTGCAGCACGGAGACTGAGGGAGACGTGCACGTGCAGCACGGAGTCTGAGGGAGACGTGCACGTGCAGCACGGAGTCTGAGGGAGACGTGCACGTGCAGCACGGAGACTGAGGGAGACGTGCACGTGCAGCACGGAGTCTGAGGGAGACGTGCACGTGCAGCACGGAGTCTGAGGGAGACGTGCACGTGCAGCACGGAGACTGAGGGAGACGTGCACGTGCAGCACGGAGACTGAGGGAGACGTGCACGTGCAGCACGGAGTCTGAGGAAGACGTGCACGTGCAGCACGGAGTCTGAGGAAGACGTGCACGTGCAGCACGGAGTCTGAGGGAGACGTGCACGTGCAGCACGGAGTCTGAGGGAGACGTGCACGTGCAGCACGGAGACTGAGGGAGACGTGCACGTGCAGCACGGAGACTGAGGGAGACGTGCACGTGCAGCACGGAGTCTGAGGGAGACGTGCACGTCCTGCATGGAGTCTGAGGAAGACGTGCACGTGCTGCACGGAATCTCAGGAAGACGTGCACGTGCTGCATGGAGTCTGAGGAAGACGTGCACGTGCAGCACGGAGTCTGAGGAAGACGTGCACGTGCAGCATGGAGTCTGAGGAAGACGTGCACGTGCAGCACGGAATCTCAGGAAGACGTGCACGTGCAGCATAGAGTCTGAGGAAGACGTGCACGTGCAGCATGGAGTCTGAGGAAGACGTGCACGTGCAGCATGGAATCTCAGGAAGACGTGCACGTGCAGCATGGAGTCTGAGGAAGACGTGCACGTGCAGCACGGAATCTCAGGAAGACGTGCACGTGCAGCATGGAGTCTGAGGAAGACGTGCACGTGCAGCATGGAGTCTGAGGAAGACGTGCACGTGCAGCACGGAATCTCAGGAAGACGTGCACGTGCAGCATGGAGTCTGAGGAAGACGTGCACGTGCAGCACGGAGTCTGAGGAAGACGTGCACGTGCAGCATGGAGTCTGAGGAAGACGTGCACGTGCAGCACGGAATCTCAGGAAGACGTGCACGTGCAGCATAGAGTCTGAGGAAGACGTGCACGTGCAGCACGGAGTCTGAGGAAGACGTGCACGTGCAGCATGGAGTCTGAGGAAGACGTGCACGTGCAGCACGGAGTCTGAGGAAGACGTGCACGTGCAGCATGGAGTCTGAGGAAGACGTGCACGTGCAGCACGGAGTCTGAGGAAGACGTGCACGTGCAGCACGGAATCTCAGGAAGACGTGCACGTGCAGCATAGAGTCTGAGGAAGACGTGCACGTGCAGCATGGAGTCTGAGGAAGACGTGCACGTGCAGCACGGAATCTCAGGAAGACGTGCACGTGCAGCATGGAGTCTGAGGAAGACGTGCACGTGCAGCACGGAATCTCAGGAAGACGTGCACGTGCAGCATGGAGTCTGAGGAAGACGTGCACGTGCAGCACGGAGACTGAGGAAGACGTGCACGTGCAGCACGGAGTCTGAGGAAGACGTGCACGTGCAGCATGGAGTCTGAGGAAGACGTGCACGTGCAGCACGGAATCTCAGGAAGACGTGCACGTGCAGCATAGAGTCTGAGGGAGACGTGCACGTGCAGCACGGAATCTCAGGAAGACGTGCACGTGCAGCATAGAGTCTGAGGAAGACGTGCACGTGCAGCACGGAATCTCAGGAAGACGTGCACGTGCAGCATAGAGTCTGAGGGAGACGTGCACGTGCAGCATGGAGTCTGAGGAAGACGTGCACGTGCTGCAGCATGGAGTCTGAGGGAGACGTGCACGTGCAGCATGGAGTCTGAGGAAGACGTGCACGTGCTGCAGCATGGAGTCTGAGGAAGACGTGCACGTGCAGCATGGAGTCTGAGGAAGACGTGCACGTGCAGCATAGAGTCTGAGGGAGACGTGCACGTGCAGCATGGAGTCTGAGGAAGACGTGCACGTGCTGCAGCATGGAGTCTGAGGGAGACGTGCACGTGCAGCATGGAGTCTGAGGAAGACGTGCACGTGCAGCACGGAGTCTGAGGGAGACGTGCACGTGCAGCATGGAGTCTGAGGAAGACGTGCACGTGCTGCAGCATGGAGTCTGAGGAAGACGTGCACGTGCAGCATGGAGACTGAGGAAGACGTGCACGTGCTGCAGCATGGAGTCTGAGGAAGACGTGCACGTGCAGCATGGAGTCTGAGGAAGACGTGCACGTGCAGCATAGAGTCTGAGGGAGACGTGCACGTGCAGCATGGAGTCTGAGGAAGACGTGCACGTGCTGCAGCATGGAGTCTGAGGAGACGTGCACGTGCAGCATGGAGTCTGAGGAAGACGTGCACGTGCAGCACGGAGTCTGAGGGAGACGTGCACGTGCAGCATGGAGTCTGAGGAAGACGTGCACGTGCTGCAGCATGGAGTCTGAGGAAGACGTGCACGTGCAGCATGGAGTCTGAGGAAGACGTGCACGTGCAGCATGGAGACTGAGGAAGACGTGCACGTGCAGCATGGAGTCTGAGGAAGACGTGCACGTGCTTTAATTATTTATTTCTATTAGTTGTTTGTTTAGTTCTGTTTGTTTTCTCTCTTTTTTGGGGGGGGGTTGAGGGGGGGGGGGTCACATTAATGTTGAAGATGCTGCTAATAAACATGAAACACGTGAAATCACTTAAAGACGCCAAATGACCCCAAAGAATAAAAATTAGATTTTATTTTCAGTTCAAAATTGTGTTTCCTGATTTCTGCCTCACATCTCGTGTGCCAGCAGAAATGTTTATCCTCTGCTAACTCGCTTAGTTAACTCGCTAGTTAAACCTAAAGTCAAGTTTAATTTAAACACTCACCAACAAAAAAGACAATAAAACACATACAAACATTAAAATGTCGAATAAAAACAAAACCAGAGATCTCAAAGGAGGACGGGAGAAAAGAGCCTGAACCTCGTATATTTTACGGTAAATTACTGGCAGCTGTGGTTGCCAGAACTTTACCGTAAAATAATATGGTGACCATGTATAAGTATTTACGGTATGGCATTATAGAACTGTGAATTATGAGGTTAAATACAGTGTAATTTACAGTAAATTACCATATGATATACCATAAACCGATTTACAGTAATGTTCTGTAAAAATAACAGTAGAAAGTAAAGTATTTTGCAGTAAACTACCGTAATAAATATGGCGACCATGTATAAGTAATTACGGTACGCTTTTATAGAAACTGTCAGTTTCATGGTTGAAAACTGTAATATTTACGGTAAATTACTACATGAAATAATAATTCAGGTTTTATAATAACGGATTAGATTTATGTTGTGTTTTTGGTCATTTGCGTGTAGCCACAGCTGCCCCGTCGTGTATGCCGCTTTTCCTGGTGCTTTTCCATGTTAAAGTTATATTTCACTTCATTTCCACATTTATTACACAAATTTGTATTTTCCACATGTTCTTGCTGAATTGTAAACAGTTTTATACCATAAATTTAAAAGTACTCATCAGCTTAATCTGTAATTTAAACAGCATAATACCGTAAATTTTAGTGTGATTGCATATGTGACATTATATTTCCCCGTTAATCTTACCACACTTTTATGTTTTCCACAGCAAAATTGTCTTTTTTCCACATTGTTGCAGTAAAAGCTGCAGTTCAGCACCATTTCTGATTTTACAGTAATTACATGCATCTTATACACTAGTACTGTATTCAGTTTTACTGTTGGTATTTAACAGTTTTTTACTCTAAATTTTACAAACATTTCTTTCAGTGAATAAGATGTCCAATATAATCAGCATACTGATATTATAGGACGGTATCGGCATTAAAATGTGATATCGGAAAATATCGGTATCGTTTTTTTCTGGACTGATAACCCCATCTATGAAAACATGAAAGAACCTCTCAGCTGTCTGTTTATATCCGTATCAACTGATCGTGGAAATTGAGATTCGGACAATATCACATATCGGATATCGGTGAAAAAAAGTGAATCGGCCAACCCAAATAAATACGTTTTAAAAAGTGATTTAAATGATGAGAAACTGCCACTAGTGTGAATATGCAAAGTAGGGCTGCCACTGAAAAAGCTCCCCTAGTTTTACATTTCAATCTGGGAACCACCAGGGTTTCATTCGCTGGCCTTCGGTTCAGAAATCAGAGAAAATGGTCCAAAATCAGCTCATCTTGCTGCATCTTTGCAATATGTGATCTGCACCTATGAAATCTTTTACAGAAATGTAGGAACTGAAGTAAAACTAATGTTCTTCATCATAAAATAATACAGTCACAGTCCAGTTTTAATCAAAACATGCTCGAGTTTGAGAAATAAAAATCTGTTTACGCTAAAAATGATTGTTTTGCTTCTCGGAATCAAATCTAACAGGTATTACGTAACTAACGGCCTGCATCAGATGCAATAAAGTAAATGGCAGATAAGCCTGATGGAACAATAATCACATAAAGGAACAGTTATTACATCACAACTCAAACAGTTTCCCCCAACCCTGTTATGATGGTAAAGGAATAAAGCGTACCATTCTACTTTGCACTGCGCATGGATCGGTCCAGCACCACAGAACCCGGCCGAGCCCGCCACCAGAAGCGCTGCAACGACCCAACAGACTGGATGCATTCTGCCTCAAACTGCATGGGAAAGTTCTCTCCGTCAACTCAGACAATATGTCTGCTGACCGAGAGACAAGAAAGGAGGAAAAAAGGCTGAAAATCACACGATGATCATGTGTTTTTCCAGAGAGGAAATTGTCTAAATTGAATTTTCTTCTGAAGAAGAGACAATGAACAGAGGCTGCAGCGATAGTTGCAGTACAGAGACACCTACAGGCAGGTGGGGGTCCTGCAGGACGGGTCCTCCTGCACCAGATGCAGCTTTAATCAGCCAGACTGCAACATGTCTGTGGATGACATGCGGCAAATATCTGTGATGCATTTACGTGGATTCTTTATTTTCTATCAGGAAATCTGGGCATTTCTAGCACATTTGTGGGGGGGGGACTGTCTGTGGTGTCCGGTCTCCTGTGCTGCCCCTGCGCATGGGCAGGGGCTGGAGTCGAGGCAGGGGCCGGGGTCGGGGTCCGGGGCTGGAGTCGGGGCCGGGGTCGGGGGCAGGGGGCGGAGTCGTGGCCGGGGGCGGAGTCGGGGCCGGGGCCGGGGTCGGGGCAGGGGGCGGAGTCGTGGCCGGGGGCGGAGTCGGGGCAGGGGCCGGGGTCGGGGCAGGGGCCGGGGTCGGGGCTGGGGTCGGGGCCGGGGCCGGGGTCGGGGCCGGGGCCGGGGGGCCGGGGTCGGGGCCGGGGTCGGGGCAGGGGCCGGGCCGGGGCCGGGGCCGGGTCGGGGCAGGGGCCGGGGTCGGGGCTGGGGTCGGGGTCCGGGGCTGGAGTCGAGGCAGGGCCGGGCTGCGGGGCAGGGGCCGGGGTCGGGGCCGGGGCCGGGGCCGGGGGGGGCGGGGTCGGGGCAGGGGCGGGGCCGGGGCCGGGCCGGGTCGGGGCAGGGGCGGGGTCGGGGCTGGGGTCGGGGTCCGGGGCTGGAGTCGAGGCAGGGGCCGGGGTCGGGGCAGGGGCCGGGGTCGGGGCAGGGGCCGGGGTCGGGGCCGGGGCCGGGGTCGGGGCGGGGCCGGGTCGGGGCCGGGTCGGGGCCGGGGTCGGGGGCAGGGGCCGGGGCCGGGTCGGGCCGGGGTCGGGGCAGGGGCCGGGGCCGGGGTCGGGGTGGGGGTCGGGGCCGGGGTCGGGGTCGGGGCCGGGGCCGGGGCCGGGGTCGGGGCAGGGGCCGGGGTCGGGGCCGGGGTCGGGGCCGGGGCCGGGGGCCGGGTCGGGAGGGGTCGGGGTCCGGGGCTGGAGTCGAGGCAGGGGCCGGGGTCGGGGCAGGGGCCGGGGTCGGTGGCCGGGGCCGGGGTCGGGGCCGGGGTCGGGGGCAGGGGCCGGGGTCGGGGCCGGGGTCGGGGCCGGGGCCGGGGCCGGGTCGGGGCAGGGGTCGGGGTCCGGGGCTGGAGTCGAGGCAGGGGCCGGGGTCGGGGCAGGGGCCGGGGTCGGGGGCCGGGGCCGGGTCGGGGCGGGGCCGGGGCCGGGGCCGGGGTCGGGGGCCGGGCCGGGTCGGGGCCGGAGTCGGGGCCGGGGGCAGGGGCCGGGGTCGGGGCCGGAGTCGGGGCCGGGGGGCAGGGGCCGGGGTCGGGGCCCCACCAGCTGGTGGCCGTCAGCTTCCAGAGGTTTTTGGTGCAAACAAGGACACACGGACAAGTTTTAGTGGCAGAGAATGAGATTAGTCACAGATATGAGGATGAGGATGAGGATGAGGATGAGGTTGAGGTTGAGGATGAGGTTGAGGATGAGGATGAGGATGAGGTTGAGGATGAGGATGAGGATGAGGATTAGGTTGAGGATGAGGATGAGGTTGAGGATGAGGATGAGGATGAGGTTGAGGTTGAGGATGAGGTTGAGGTTGAGGATGAGGATGAGGATGAGGTTGAGGTTGAGGATGAGGTTGAGGTTGAGGATGAGGATGAGGATGAGGTTGAGGATGAGGATGAGGATTAGGTTGAGGATGAGGATGAGGATGAGGTTGAGGATGAGGATGAGGATGAGGATGAGGATGAGGTTGAGGATGAGGTTGAGGTTGAGGATGAGGATGAGGATGAGGTTGAGGTTGAGGATGAGGTTGAGGTTGAGGATGAGGATGAGGATGAGGTTGAGGATGAGGATGAGGATGAGGATTAGGTTGAGGATGAGGATGAGGATGAGGTTGAGGATGAGGTTGAGGATGAGGATGAGGATGAGGTAGAGGATGAGGATGAGGATTAGGTTGAGGATGAGGATGAGGTTGAGGATGAGGATGAGGATGAGGTTGAGGATGAGGATGAGGATGAGGTTGAGGATGAGGATGAGGATGAGGTTGAGGATGAGGATTAGGTTGAGGATGAGGATGAGGATGAGGTTGAGGATGAGGATGAGGATGAGGATTAGGTTGAGGATGAGGATGAGGATGAGGATGAGGTTGAGGATGAGGATGAGGATTAGGTTGAGGATGAGGATGAGGATGAGGTTGAGGATGAGGATGAGGATGAGGATTAGGTTGAGGATGAGGATGAGGATGAGGTTGAGGATGAGGTTGAGGATGAGGATGAGGATGAGGTAGAGGATGAGGATGAGGATTAGTTGAGGATGAGGATGAGGTTGAGGATGAGGATGAGGATGAGGTTGAGGATGAGGATGAGGATGAGGTTGAGGATGAGGATGAGGATGAGGTTGAGGATGAGGATTAGGTTGAGGATGAGGATGAGGATGAGGTTGAGGATGAGGATGAGGATGAGGATTAGGTTGAGGATGAGGATGAGGATGAGGATGAGGTTGAGGATGAGGATGAGGATTAGGTTGAGGATGAGGATGAGGATGAGGATGAGGATGAGGATTAGGTTGAGGATGAGGATGAGGATGAGGATGAGGTTGAGGATGAGGATGAGGATTAGGTTGAGGATGAGGATGAGGATGAGGTTGAGGATGAGGATGAGGATGAGGTTGAGGTTGAGGTTGAGGATGAGGATGAGGATGAGGTTGAGGATGAGTGATATGGAAGATTTTTATTTTATGTCTTTGTGCACATTTTAATGATAATTGCCCTACAAAACTGCTTTATATAACTTGCTTTGAGAATACAACTTGTTGTGAGAAGTATAAATTGCTTTGGGAATCAACTTAGTTTGGAATACCAGTCTTATCAGACCAAGAGCTGCTAAGGGGGGGCGCCTAGCTGCTGGGCCTTGCCCGCCTGGCAGGTATGCAGCCTGAACTTAATAAAACAGTGTGCATCTTGCAACCGGGTTGGAGTCTGCTGTGGGATCTGGCCAATCGCCCAGCCCGCTGATACTTTTTGCTTCACCCGGACTGTTGGGCTCTCCAGTCTTCGTGCTATGGTAAGCAATTTCTATGTATCAGCTCTTGAAACAGATTGCTGTATCTGTTTGTGACTGATTGTGGGGAATAAAGAGCACGTTATTCTAGCAAAGTCACTGTCTTGTGTTGTCATTGTGTCCGCGCCGATCTCTCACGATCCTAAAGGAAAATTATAAAAAAAGAGAGGAGAAAGGAGAGAGGAGGAGGAGAGAGAGAGAGAGGGAGAGAGAGAGAGAGGGGGGGGGGGGGGGGAGGAGGGAGGAGGAAAAACTAGGAAAAAAAAAAAAAGGAGAGAGAAAAAAGGGGCCCCCCGCCGGCGGCGGCCCCCCGGGCCTGTGTCCGTGTCCAGAACACCTATGGGATAATCCGGCCTTGAGCTCTTTCTGCATCATTGGGCCTCAGCTTTCGTGTGCTTCCACAACCTGATCATTTTGTAATTAAATATGAAAATCGGTCACATTTTTATGTTCGTTTGTGGATAAAATATCAGCTGATGAGATCAAGAAATCCTTGAATTATATCTTTATTCACATTTTCCCCAGCTGTTATTTACATCGCTTCACTGACATATAAGGAAAACTTCACATCAGAGACTCAGGTAACAGGTGTTCTTTGCTCTGGCCATGTCTGATAGGCGGCCGTGTCCCCACGAAGTCAAAACGAACACGAAACGCTCGTACAGGGAGTGCAGAATTATTAGGCAACCACATCATCCTCTTTATGCATGTTGTCTTACTCTAAGCTGTATCGGCCCAAAGCTACGACCAATTAAGCATATCAGCTGATGTGCATCTGCTTAATTAGTAATAATAGAGACGAAGCTGTGACGCATGCGTGTTTAGAGACGAAGCTGTGACGCATGCGTGTTTAGAGACGAAGCTATGACGCATGCGTGTTTAGAGGCGAAGCTGTGACGCATGCGTGTTTAGAGACGAAGCTGTGACGCATGCGTGTTTAGAGACGAAGCTGTGACGCATGCGTGTTTAGAGGCGAAGCTGTGACGCATGCGTGTTTAGAGGCGAAGCTGTGACGCATGCGTGTTTAAAGGCGAAGCTGTGACGCATGCGTGTAAGAAAAAAATGCGGTCAGAGCTTAAAGATGGAACTGTGAAAACGCCGTTTCAAAAGTTTCCCACTCTGAAGGCTTGATTAAAAGATGGTCTCCAGACCCCCGAAACGCCGGCTTCGTATGGATGAGAGCCCGGTTTTCGTGAAAAAATGGCAAATTTAGGCCAGAGTTTGACTTCGTGCAGACGGGACGTAAGATTTGTTTAATTCGTGTATAACTAGTAAAAAAAAGTCAAAGCAAAATCAGTAGAAACACAAACAGCTTCACATGTGAGGAGAAATAAAACGTTTCGTTGTGTTTGTCCTGGTGAATTATATCATATCCAGAAACGTTGTTTTTGCTTTGTTTCTGTTCACAACATCCCGATTCCAACCAGCAGCGCCACTAAGAAGCAGAGGTTTCCCATCACGAACACGACCATCAGCAGAACGTCCACAGTTACCTGATAAAACACGTTTTTACAGCATTAACAGTTTTATTAGACAAGTTGTTTTTCAATATTTTTTCATCGTTATCGCCTCACCATCTTGGATTCCAGCAGAGGAGTCGTATCTGCAGAGCAAAGACAAATAAAAACTACTAAAACTTTGAAAATTAAACCATTAAACGATGCAAAAATGCTTATTTTCTTTGTTTATCATGATGTCAGTGTCATGTGGAGCTCATTTCCCCGTGTGATGGACTGGCGGCTCCAGCGGGAATTCAGCCAGATAGAAAAGGATGAAGGGAAATAAATCGATGAATGAATGAATGAATGTGTGAAACCGAACTGAGACGTCTGTTTTAACACTTCTTCTGTCTCTAAATGGCAGGTTTAAGCTTCTAAAGCTTTCAGTGTGATCTCTCCTTTTATATATAGAAAGTACATAGTGTAATTTTAGAAAATGTATCAGAAAATGTGAAGCAATTACAGCTATAACCAACAGACATTCATGACTATATAGACTATATACTATATTCATATATTATATGAGTATATAATCTAGTAAAAACTGAGTGTTATTGTGAGTTTGTTGGTGGTATGCATGTCATAGATTGTGGGGATAGACAGATGTAAGCCTGCCTCTGATATTCAGCTTGTTTCCAATCTGCTTATCGACTAATCGCGCAGCAACCGACAGCTGTGATCAATACTCATCTGCTGTGTCCTGGCTGTCTCATTAATTTTGCCCTAAAACTGACAAGAACTATTTACATTTAACTGAGTCAGGTCACGTAACCACTTAAACATGATTGTGTAATTATAACATAGAAGACTAGAATCAGGGACAAAATGACAATAAAAACACGTGTGAGGTCACCTGCATCCACCAGCTCAGTGCAGCGACCACATGATTGATTAACTTTAGGTTATTCTACAAACCAATAATTTACCAATGAGGGAACCGGCTGATACTTGCTACCGTATTCATGACTCAGTCGTCTACACAACAAAATATCTTCTGTCCATTTACACACATACAGTCGTCCTCAAAATCATTCACACCCTCAAATTAAAGAAGGAAAAAAATCAGCTGTCAGGGAAAAAAAGACAAAAGTGATAATCAATAAAAATTCTATGAAAATCATGACGTTGATTTTTAATCACAGTTTGAAAGAAATATTAAAATCAAACAAACAAAAAATGAAACGAGTAAACAAGCATGATGGAGCTCTGAAGCTAAAACAATCACTGCAATCAGGTGTTTCTGTATCGTCCAATCAGACGTCTGCACCTGCTGACAGGTATGTTGGTCCATGTTCATGAGAAAGATGCTCTGATGTGTCTGAGACAGTTTTGTTTGTTTGTTTTTTAAATGATTATTTTTCACCACAATTCAAAAGTGACATTTTATTTCACTAAATTATCATTTTATAATTTTTTATTTATTATTAGTTTTGTTAGTTTCTTGTTATTTAAATTACTGTTGTGAATTTAGCCTTGTCTTTATTTTGAGGGTATGAATGATTTTGAGGGCTGAACATATGCAGCCTCCACATTTATATTCAAATATTCCTGCAGATTCACCTGGTTACACAACATAGCTACATAACAAAACAATCTTTTATCATTTCACATTTTAAAGTTCACCCAAAATAAAAACATAATTTGAGTTCGTCATTCAGTTCATTCAGTTTCACACCGATTACAGAAACACATCTAGATTTTATTTTTTCTTTTGCATCCTCGAACACTAACAAACTTCATAAATTATATTTACTTTCTTTTTTTGTTCATCGCTTTATACTTTACTTCCAGTATTCTTATACATAAAATGTCTTCAGATTTTAAAGTATTGCTTTCAATAAGAAGTTTATTAGTTGGGTCATGATATCCAACTTTGTTAGTAAGTCTAATGGCTTTTTTGGTAACTTAACTATATCAGTATTAAATACAGTATAATTCAGGGGCCTAGAACGGATCCTTGAGGAAGGCCAGATGTTACATGAGTGATAACATGAAATTAGACCAGTGATTGGTGCATTTACCTGTCGTATTAATCTTCCATTTCAGATGGAAATCCATCAGGATGTAGAAAACAGCTTCCCAGCCTACAAAACCACCCATAACTTTCATTAGCCAGACGTCCACGGTGCTGTCAACCCGCTTCAGACCTGTAAATATGGCTGCCACTGCGTCACGTAAAAATAAACAAATTAGCAACTCACAGCAAAAACTGACACAATGTGTGCAATACGTGAGTATTTTTCTTAAACTACGAGCCAATAAAGCAAACAGGACGTACCGGCTAACGCTTTTATAGCAGCTCCATTTAAGGCGTGTGACCAGTTGAAAATAAACCTCCTGTTAAAGAAGAAGCATTTTAAAAGCAGGCCGCCATCATGACTGCAAACAGCTGCAGGGCGTCGCCGACAGCTTAAAACTGGGGGCTTACAGAGGATGTTGCGGCCCACAGCGCAGCGTCGCCGTGATGGGCTGCAGCAGAGACAGAATGGTGACCAGACATCCCAGCACAGGATGAGCTCCCTGCAAAGCAAACACACCCTCAGTTCGTGCACCCGTCACACGGACGCCGTTATACATCCACACGGACGCCGTTATACATCCACACGGACGCCGTTATACATCCACACGGACGCCGTTATACATCCACACGGACGCCGTTATACATCCACACGGACGCCGTTATACATCCACACGGACGCCGTTTAACATTCACACGGACGCCGTTATACATCCACACGGACGCCGTTTAACATCCACACGGACGCCGTTATACATCCACACGGACGCCGTTTAACATCCACACGGACGCCGTTATACATCCACACGGACGCCGTTTAACAGTCAAAAGTACGCCGTTATACATCCACACGGACGCCGTTTAAGATTCACACGGACGCCGTTTAACAGTCAAAAGGACGACGTTTAACATCCACACGGACGCCGTTATACATCCACACGGACGCCGTTTAACATTCACACGGACGCCGTTTAACATTCACACGGACGCCGTTTAACATCCACACAGACGCCGTTATACATCCACACGGACGACGTTTAACATCCACACGGACGCCGTTAAACATCCACACGGACGCCGTTATACATCCACACGGACGCCGTTTAACATTCACACGGACGACGTTTAACATTCACACATACGCCGTTTAACATCCACACGGACGACGTTTAACATCCACACGGACGACGTTTAACATTCACACAGACGCCGTTTAACATTCACACATACGCCGTTTAACATTCACACGGACGCCGTTATACATCCACACGGACGCCGTTATACATCCACACGGACGCCGTTTAACAGTCAAAAGTACGCCGTTATACATCCACACGGATGCCGTTTAAGATTCACACATACGCCGTTTAATATTCACACGGACGACGTTTAACATTCACACGGACGCCGTTTAACATCCACACGGACGCCGTTTAACATTCACACATACGCCGTTTAACATTCACACGGACGCCGTTTAACATTCACACAGACGACGTTATACATCCACACGGACGACATTAAACATCCACACATACGCTGTTAAATATTCACACGGACGCCGTTAAACATTCACACATACGCCGTTTAATATTCACACGGACGACGTTTAACATTCACACGGACGCCATTTAACATTCACACGGACGCCGTTTAACATCCACACGGACGCCGTTTAACATTCACACATACGCCATTTAACATTCACACATACGCCGTTTAACATTCACACGGACGCCGTTATACATCCACACGGACGCCGTTATACATCCACACGGACGCCGTTTAACAGTCAAAAGTACGCCGTTATACATCCACACACGGACGCCGTTTAACATTCACACATACGCCGTTTAATATTCACACGGACGCCGTTTAACATTCACACATACGCCGTTTAACATCCACACGGACGCCGTTTAACATTCACACATACGCCGTTTAACATTCACACGGACGCCGTTTAACATTCACACAGACGACGTTTATACATCCACACGGACGACATTAAACATCCACACATACGCTGTTAAACATTCACACGGACGCCGTTAAACATTCACACATACGCCGTTTAATATTCACACGGACGCCCGTTTAACATTCACACGGACGCCGTTTAACATTCACACGGACGCCGTTTAACATCCACACGGACGCCGTTTAACATTCACACATACGCCATTTAACATTCACACGGACGCCGTTTAACATTCACACATACGCCGTTTAACATTCACACGGACGCCGTTTAACATTCACACGGACGACGTTATACATCCACACGGACGACGTTTAACATCCACACATACGCCGTTTAACATTCACACATACGCCGTTTAACATTCACACGGACGACGTTATACATCCACACGGACGACGTTTAACATCCACACGGACGACGTTTACCATCCACACGGACGCCATTTAACATCCACACATACGCCGTTTAACATCCACACATACGCCGTTTAACATCCACACATACGCCGTTTAACATCCACACGGACGACGTTTAACATCCACACGGACGACGTTTAACATTCACACGGACGACGTTTAACATCCACACATACGCTGTTTAACATTCACACATACGCCGTTTAACATTCACACATACGCCGTTTAACATTCACACGGACGACGTTTAACATTCACACATACGCCGTTTAACATTCACACATACGCAGTTTAACATTCACACATACGCAGTTTAACATTCACACATACGCCGTTTAACATTCACACATACGCCGTTTAACATTCACACAGACGCCGTTTAACATTCACACATACGCCGTTTAACATTCACACATACGCCGTTTAACATTCACACGGACGCCGTTTAACATTCACACATACGCAGTTTAACATCCACACATACGCCGTTTAACATTCACACGGACGCCGTTTAACATTCACACATACGCCGTTTAACATTCACACATACGCAGTTTAACATTCACACATACGCCGTTTAACATTCACACATACGCTGTTTAACATTCACACATACGCCGTTTAACATTCACACATACGCCGTTTAACATTCACACGGACGCCGTTTAACATTCACACGGACGCCGTTTAACATTCACACATACGCCGTTTAACATTCACACGGACGCCGTTTAACATTCACACATACGCCGTTTAACATTCACACATACGCCGTTTAACATTCACACATACGCCGTTTAACATTCACACATACGCCGTTTAACATTCACACATACGCAGTTTAACATCCACACATACGCCGTTTAACATCCACACATACGCCGTTTAACATTCACACATACGCCGTTTAACATTCACACGGACGCCGTTTAACATTCACACATACGCAGTTTAACATCCACACGGACGCCGTTTAACATTCACACGGACGCCGTTTAACATTCACACGGACGCCGTTTAACATTCACACGGACGCCGTTTAACATTCACACAGACGCCGTTTAACATTCACACGGACGCCGTTTAACATCCACACATACGCCGTTTAACATCCACACGTACGCCGTTTAACATTCACACGGACGCCGTTTAACATCCCACACATACGCCGTTTAACATCCACACATACACCGTTTAACATTCACACATACGCCGTTTAACATTCACACGGACGCCGTTTAACATTCACACATACGCCGTTTAACATTCACACATACGCCGTTTAACATTCACACATACGCCGTTTAACATTCACACATACGCCGTTTAACATTCACACATACGCCGTTTAACATTCACACATACGCAGTTTAACATCCACACATACGCCGTTTAACATTCACACATACGCCGTTTAACATTCACACATACGCCGTTTAACATTCACACGGACGCCGTTTAACATTCACACATACGCCGTTTAACATTCACACATACGCCGTTTAACATTCACACATACGCCGTTTAACATTCACACATACGCCGTTTAACATTCACACGGACGCCGTTTAACATTCACACATACGCCGTTTAACATTCACACATACGCCGTTTAACATCCACACATACGCCGTTTAACATTCACACAGACGCCGTTTAACATTCACACATACGCCGTTTAACATTCACACATACGCAGTTTAACATTCACACATACGCCGTTTAACATTCACACGGACGCCGTTTAACATTCACACATACGCTGTTTAACATTCACACATACGCCGTTTAACATTCACACGGACGCCGTTTAACATTCACACATACGCCGTTTAACATTCACACATACGCAGTTTAACATTCACACATACGCCGTTTAACATTCACACATACGCTGTTTAACATTCACACATACGCCGTTTAACATTCACACATACGCAGTTTAACATCCACACATACGCAGTTTAACATTCACACATACGCAGTTTACACAACATTCACACATACGCCATTTAACATTCACACGGACGCCGTTTAACATTCACACATACGCCGTTTAACATTCACACATACGCAGTTTAACATTCACACATACGCCGTTTAACATTCACACATACGCTGTTTAACATTCACACATACGCCGTTTAACATTCACACATACGCAGTTTAACATTCACACATACGCAGTTTAACATTCACACATACGCTGTTTAACATTCACACATACGCCGTTTAACATTCACACATACGCACGTTTAACATCCACACATACGCCGTTTAACATTCACACATACGCCGTTTAACATTCACACATACGCCGTTTAACATTCACACATACGCTGTTTAACATTCACACATACGCCGTTTAACATTCACACATACGCCGTTTAACATTCACACATACGCTCGTTTAACATTCACACATACGCCGTTTAACATTCACACATACGCAGTTTAACATTCACACATACGCTGTTTAACATTCACACATACGCCGTTTAACATTCACACATACGCCGTTTAACATTCACACATACGCCGTTTAACATTCACACATACGCTGTTTAACATTCACACATACGCCGTTTAACATTCACACATACGCCGTTTAACATTCACACATACGCCGTTTAACATTCACACATACGCCGTTTAACATTCACACATACGCCGTTTAACATTCACACATACGCCGTTTAACATTCACACATACGCCGTTTAACATTCACACATACGCCGTTTAACATTCACACATACGCCGTTTAACATTCACACGGACGCCGTTTAACATTCACACATACGCCGTTTAACATCCACACATACGCCGTTTAACATTCACACATACGCCGTTTAACATTCACACGGACGCCGTTTAACATTCACACATACGCCGTTTAACATTCACACATACGCCGTTTAACATTCACACATACGCCGTTTAACATTCCACACATACGCCGTTTAACATCCACACATACGCCGTTTAACATTCACACATACGCCGTTTAACAATCACACATACGCCGTTTAACATTCACACATACGCCGTTTAACATTCACACATACGCCGTTTGCTATATGCTACATGCTATAAAAAATTGTTTCCAGTAAAATGAATACTTTTATTCTGCACCCGTCTATGCGTGTATATATTTGAAAAACTGTTTTGATGACAAAGCTGTTGCTAAAGTAAAGTAACACATTTTTATTACCGAGTCCAACTGATCAAATCAGACTGAACAATCTTTTTATTCTGAACTTTAAAAAACGACTGGAAATGAGTTTAATCAGGATGAAGGAGTTTCTCTCCTGAGTATATTCAGGAATTCGTCTTGTGATAGTTCGGACTGCAGCAGGCCAGGTTGGAAGTACACCAGGACTTTCACGGGGGCATTTCAGGTGTGTCCTGGGGGGGATCTAAATGAAACTTTCTGATTTGTTCTGCTTGCATGTAAGTAAATAATAAATTCTGCTGGATTGTACTGACCCCAGACCAGCGCTTAGCGTGTGCAAAAGCAAGGATGAAAGCAATGACAGTAGCTGCCAGGGTAACGCTCATCACTGCAACATGGACCTGCACGCACAGAAACGAGGAAAAAGATCAAACAGAAATGCTATAATTCTCCACGACTGTATTTCTACATTTAAATGATTTGATAATCTTTATTCATGGTAAAAAGAAAATAAAAGGACCAGATGTTCGTACGCACCACAAACCAGACATCCTTCCCAAGCAAGTTCAATCCTTTGGCTGCCCCCTTCAAATACCGGGCCACCATCATCCCCAGGGATCCCGAGGTCATCCAGGCGATCAGCATCAACGCGCCTAAAATCAAATGACAGTGCTGTTTAAATGAGTCCATCCAGCAGGCTGGAGTCTGCCCAGCAACCGGTCGGCCAGAACCAGAACCAGGTCCACGTGGACAGGTCCGCAGTCAGTCGCAGAACCACTTCTGGAGTTTCTATTTTTGTTTATTAAATATCTTTTCCGTGTTGATAGTTGTCGTGGCAGCAGAAGCTGCTGTGAAAAGGGTGGAATAAAGACAGTACTACATCAGTACTACATCAGTACTGCATCAGTACTGCATCAGTACTACATCGGTACTACATCAGTACTACATCAGTACTGCATCAGTACTACATCAGTACTACATCAGTACTACATCAGTACTGCATCAGTACTACATCAGTACTACATCAGTACTGCATCAGTACTGCATCAGTACTACATCAGTACTACATCAGTACTACATCAGTACTACATCAGTACTACATCAGTACTACATCAGTACTGCATCAGTACTACATCAGTACTGCGTCAGTACTACATCAGTACTGCATCAGTACTACGTCAGTACTCGTCAGTCTACATCAGTACTAATTACAAGTATGCATAGTACTACATCAGTACTACGTCAGTACTACATCAGTACTACATCAGTACTGCATCAGTACTACATCAGTACTACATCAGTACTACATCAGTACTGCATCAGTACTACGTCAGTACTACGTCAGTACTACATCAGTACTACATCAGTACTGCATCAGTACTACATCAGTACTACATCAGTACTACATCAGTACTGCATCAGTACTGCATACATCAGTACTACATCGGTACTACATCGGTACTGCATCGGTACTACATCGGTACTGCATCAGTACTACATCAGTACTACATCAGTACTACATCAGTACTGCATCGGTACTACGTCAGTACTACGTCAGTACTACATCAGTACTACATCGGTACTGCATCAGTACTACATCAGTACTACATCAGTACTACATCAGTACTGCATCAGTACTACATCAGTACTACGTCAGTACTACATCACATCTCCTGCAAGCACACCGATGCGCGTTCATGAAACTACAGAAGCCGCGGCAGACGAGATCACGCGTTCTCTTTCTCTTTCTTTCTCTGTTTTAAATCAACATCAACCCCTCTTGGACCCTCTTGTGTTTGTCTGCAGCTCTGTCGCTCTTAGCACAATGTAAACAGAGAATTTCTTCTTCTACGCTTGTATTATCGGCAGAGTAGGCTCTGAACGCCGAGGCTTCAATAGTTTCGTGAATGCGCATATGCGTTCATGAAAGTAAGATGTAGTACTGATGTAGTACTGATGTAGTACCATTTAGGCTCTAAAAATCTACTAAATGATGGTTTCCAGTAAATTGTGGACGCTACCCACTCAGGACACTTGGACTACATTGGACGAGCAGTATGGAGGAATATTGACACGTTTTTGTGGACTTTTATGGACCTTTTTGGCTCGGACCCCGGTGAACTCCATTATATGAAAGTTGGGGGGAAACGAGAAGCCTTCCTGATCACCGGCTGCATTTGAGATATTAAAAAAGTGCTGCAGAGTCTTTCTCACCATGAGGGGGGGTGGAAGATAAAGTTACATCATTCTGTGGGTGGAATGTTCCTTTAAGGCTGTTTATGCTCGACGGAGAAGACGAAGCGATACCAGCAGAAACCGCGGGGTCAGTGATGAGCTGTGGAGCCGATATGCAGGAACAAACCAGAGAAGAAGAACAGGAACAAAACCGCCGATGCTGAACAGCAGCTGAGAAAGAAGACGGCAAACAAGCGCAGAGCATCTGCAGACGTGGGTGGAGGTTCGGAGGAGAGGCTGTGTGAGTGTGCCCGAACACAGCTGCCGCCTCGCCGACAAACGCGTGTATTTACTTATTTATTTATTCTCAATCTTTATTCAAACGAATCAACAATACAAAAGACTTCTTGAACGTCCGCTGACATACAAACAAGAGCAAATGATAAAAAAAGGAAAATATACCAGACTAAGATAAGACAGAGGAAATGCAGAAACATTAAAAACAACAAATGCAAAAAAAAAAAAAGAAACAAACACAATGTAATTACTGAAATAAATACATGGAACGTGGTACAAATATCAACAGTTTTAACTGCTTTTTGGTTATTTATAAAGGAGATGGCTGACATATAATGTTCCATTTCAGCCTTTAAGACCAAGAAAGTGTTTTTTATTCGTGAATTTGCATTTTTGGATATGAACTTTAGCAACAAGCAGGATTAGATTCACTAGAAAGATGCATCATCCTTCTTCCCGTTTTCACTAAAACATTTTTGTAGTACATGGAAAACTCAGAAAGAACGTCATCAAGTTTGAACGAGTTCGTGTTTTTCCAGAGTTTGTCTGCAAATTCACACGAGCAGAACAAATGTTTCAGGATTCAAACCACAACAAGAACCACGGGAACGCAGACGCACGGACGTACGAAGGAGCCGCGCAGGGCGACGCAGGAAACGGACGTCGCCGTTTACGTACCGGAGCAGAAAAGGGGCTTCAGCCGTGACTGGGGGGGGGCGTGTCCCAGAGAAAACAGCTGGACTTGGACACCTCAGAGGACAGGAACTCACCATGTGCCCGGATTATACGAGGAAGTCCAGGTTTGGGGGCCAGCGAGGGTTCGGAGATACGGATCTTTTCAGCGCTGACGAAGGTTCCGGCGTGGAACCGGATTCTTCCTGTTAGACACGAAAAACAGAAGATTCGTAAAGAACAGGAGCAGCTTCAGACCGCTAACGGTGACAAAAGCAGGACTTTGCTCTGAGATGAACGAGGCGGGAAACCAAACCGGCTCCCAAACGGGACGTAGAACCAGCACGGAACCACATCAGGGGTTAATGATCCGCTCTGCAGCTTCTATCGGACTGAACCAATATGAGACCTTTGTCTCCTCTCCCCCCCCCCCCCATGTTCCTGAATGACTGACCCCACCCCCGCTACAAACACAATCATCTGAAAAATGTTCATTGAATAAAAATAGCTGCTGCGGAGCTGAGAGTGATGCAGTCCACATGAAAACGGAGCAGCTTCGGACAAAACTTCCGGCTTATGATCGTTTCTGCTCTGCAGGATAAACGCTGGATACGTTTTTATGTTTCAGTATTTCTCAGAGCTCATCCTCGAAGTTCTGTGTACGAAAAACTGCTGCTGCTGCAGGATGATGGAAACATCACTGATTAAAAAACACTATCATTTCATTTCATTAATGTGACGATGTCGGAAAAAAACATTAACTTATGTAGAACTGAAGCCACACCTGCAAAATGGTGAAACGCTGGAGGAAAGTACACGAAAACAGCCTGGAACTACTTTTACAGACGTGTTACTACACGATGGTAAACATCACCCTGGAACTACTTTTTACAGACGTATTACTACACGATGGTAAACATCACCCTGGAACTACTTTTTACAGACGTGTTACTACACGATGGTAAACGTCACCCTGGAACTACTTTTACAGACGTGTTACTACACGATGGTAAACATCACCCTGGAACTACTTTTACAGACGTGTTACTACACGATGGTAAACATCACCCTGGAACTACTTTTACAGACGTGTTACTACACGATGGTAAACATCACCCTGGAACTACTTTTACAGACGTGTTACTACACGATGGTAAACATCACCCTGGAACTACTTTTTACAGATGTGTTACTACACGATGGTAAACATCACCCTGGAACTACTTTTTACAGACGTGTTACTACACGATGGTAAACATCACCCTGGAACTACTTTTTACAGACGTGTTACTACACGATGGTAAACATCACCCTGGAACTACTTTTTACAGACGTGTTACTACACGATGGTAAACGTCACCCTGGAACTACTTTTTACAGACGTGTTACTACACGATGGTAAACATCACCCTGGAACTACTTTTTACAGACGTGTTACTACACGATGGTAAACATCACCCTGGAACTACTTTTTACAGACGTGTTACTACACGATGGTCAAACATCACCCTGGAACTACTTTTACAGACGTGTTACTACACGATGGTAAACGTCACCCTGGAACTACTTTTTACAGATGTGTTACTACACGATGGTAAACATCACCCTGGAACTACTTTTTACAGACGTGTTACTACACGATGGTAAACATCACCCTGGAACTACTTTTTACAGACGTGTTACTACACGATGGTAAACGTCACCCTGGAACTACTTTTTACAGACGTGTTACTACACGATGGTAAACATCACCCTGGAACTACTTTTACAGACGTGTTACTACACGATGGTAAACATCACCCTGGAACTACTTTTTACAGACGTGTTACTACACGATGGTAAACGTCACCCTGGAACTACTTTTTACAGACGTGTTACTACACGATGGTAAACGTCACCCTGGAACTACTTTTTACAGACGTGTTACTACACGATGGTAAACATCACCCTGGAACTACTTTTACAGACGTGTTACTACACGATGGTAAACATCACCCTGGAACTACTTTTACAGACGTGTTACTACACGATGGTAAACGTCACCCTGGAACTACTTTTTACAGACGTGTTACTACACGATGGTAAACATCACCCTGGAACTACTTTTTACAGACGTGTTACTACACGATGGTAAACATCACCCTGGAACTACTTTTACAGACGTGTTACTACACGATGGTAAACATCACCCTGGAACTACTTTTACAGACGTGTTACTACACGGTGGTAAACATCACCCTGAACTACTTTTACAGACGTGTTACTACACGATGGTAAACGTCACCCTGGAACTACTTTTTACAGACGTGTTACTACACGGTGGTAAACGTCACCCTGGAACTACTTTTACAGACGTGTTACTACACGATGGTAAACGTCACCCTGGAACTACTTTTACAGACGTGTTACTACACAATGGTAAACATCACCCTGGAACTACTTTTACAGACGTGTTACTACACAATGGTAAACATCACCCTGGAACTACTTTTGACAGACGTGTTACTACACGATGGCAAACGTCACTCTGGAACTACTTTTACAGACGTGTTACTACACGATGGTAAACATCACCTTGTAACTACTTTTAAAGACGTGTTACTACACGATGGTAAACATCACCCTGGAACTACTTTTTACAGACGTGTTACTACACGATGGTAAACATCACCCTGGAACTACTTTTTACAGACGTGTTACTACACGATGGTAAACGTCACCCTGGAACTACTTTTTACAGACGTGTTACTACACGATGGTAAACATCACCCTGGAACTACTTTTTACAGACGTGTTACTTCACGATGGTAAACGTCACCCTGGAACTACTTTTTACAGACGTATAACTACACGATGGCAAACGTCACCCTGGAACTACTTTTTACAGACGTGTTACTACACGATGGTAAACGTCACCCTGGAACTACTTTTTACAGACGTGTTACTACATGATGGTAAACGTCACCCTGGAACTACTTTTTACAGACATGTTACTACACGGTGGTAAACGTCACCCTGGAACTACTTTTACAGACGTGTTACTACACGATGGTAAACGTCACCCTGGAACTACTTTTTACAGACATGTTACTACACGGTGGTAAACGTCACCCTGGAACTACTTTTACAGACGTGTTACTACACGATGGTAAACATCACCCTGGAACTACTTTTTACAGAAGTGTTACTACACGATGGTAAACATCACCCTGGAACTACTTTTTACAGACGTGTTACTACACGATGGTAAACATCACCCTGGAACTACTTTTTACAGACGTGTTACTTCACGATGGTAAACGTCACCCTGGAACTACTTTTTACAGACGTGTTACTACACGATGGTAAACGTCACCCTGGAACTACTTTTACAGACGTGTTACTACACGATGGTAAACATCACCCTGGAACTACTTTTTACAGACGTGTTACTACACGATGGTAAACGTCACCCTGGAACTACTTTTTACAGACGTGTTACTACACGATGGTAAACATCACCCTGGAACTACTTTTTACAGACGTGTTACTACACGATGGTAAACATCACCCTGGAACTACTTTTTACAGACGTATAACTACACAATGGCAAACGTCACCCTGGAACTACTTTTTACAGACGTGTTACTACACGATGGTAAACGTCACCCTGGAACTACTTTTTACAGACGTGTTACTACACGATGGTAAACGTCACCCTGGAACTACTTTTTACAGACGTGTTACTACACAATGGTAAACATCACCCTGGAACTACTTTTTACAGACGTGTTACTACACGATGACAAACATCACCCTGGAACTACTTTTTACAGACGTGTTACTACACGTTGGTAAACATCACCCTGGAACTACTTTTTACAGACGTGTTACTACACGATGGTAAACATCACCCTGGAACTACTTTTTACAGACGTGTTACTGCACGATGGTAAACGTCACCCTGGAACTACTTTTACAGACGTGTTACTACACGATGGTAAACGTCATCCTGGAACTACTTTTTACAGACGTGTTACTACACGATGGTAAACATCACCCTGGAACTACTTTTTACAGACGTGTTACTACACGATGGTAAACATCACCCTGGAACTACTTTTTACAGACGTGTTACTACACGATGGTAAACATCACCCTGGAACTACTTTTACAGACGTGTTACTACACTAATGTCGCACCACGTCTGTAAAATGTGTCAGTTTATTGATTTTCTTGTGGGAATAAACATGTTGATGAGGTTTATTAATCCTAATATTGTGTTTTTGTTCACTTTCAGCAGTTTGAACTTTTTCTGTCTCCGCTGATCAGGTCCGGATCCGATCATGTGATCAGGTCCGGATCCGATCACGTGATCAGGTCCGGATCCGATCACGTGATCGGTAATCGGACCTGATCAGGTGGTTTCAGACTCGATGGGACCGGCTGCTACATCCTGATCAGCGATCGGGTCGGTGTTTCTTTCACACCGATCGGTCGATCCTGAAAATGAAACGATGGCACTTGGAATGGGGGCAGAAACCCTGATGGGGACATGTGCCGTCTCCACGTCTCCACGTCTCCATGTCTCCGCGTCTCCACGTCTCCACGTCTCCGCGTCTCCGCGTCATTACCGTTGCTGCTCGGTCCGTGAGCAAACATGAGGTGGAAGGCTTCACTGAAACCAGAAGTCCTCTGAGTGGAAATGAGATTCCTGGAGGTGAAGGAGCAGCTGATGACTCGGTCCTGCACGGACGCTTCCACATCAGAGACGTTTCCCTGGTGGACAGAAAGCATCGTTTCAGCATCGGTGGGAGACGTCCCGTCCTGATGGCGGCTGCTGCCGTTAGAAAGCATCATCATCACCAGAGGAAGAGCCTGCGGAGCTGTTCTTCCTGTTGAAAAGGCGCGTTGAACCGTCACCGAGCCGCTGGCGTCGATGCCACAGATATAAATGTCATCGTTTCCCTGAGGAGACACATAAACATGGATGTTTGGGACGTGTGAAACATGAGTGACATGCTGAAACATGAGTGACATGCTGAAACATGACGTGTGAAACATGAATGACATGCTGAAACATGAGTGACATGCTGAAACATGAGTGACATGCTGAAACATGAATGACATGCTGAAACATGAGTGACATGCTGAAACATGAATGACATGCTGAAACATGAGTGACATGCTGAAACATGAGTGACATGCTGAAACATGAGTGACATGCTGAAACATGAATGACATGCTGAAACATGAGTGACATGCTGAAACATGAATGACATGCTGAAACATGAGTGACATGCTGAAACATGAGTGACATGCTGAAACATGAGTGACATGCTGAAACATGAGTGACATGCTGAAACATGAGTGACATGCTGAAACATGAATGACATGCTGAAACATGAGTGACATGCTGAAACATGAGTGACATGCTGAAACATGAGTGACATGCTGAAACATGAATGACATGCTGAAACATGAGTGACATGCTGAAACATGAATGACATGCGAAACATGAGTGACATGCTGAAACATGAGTGACATGCTGAAACATGAGTGACATGCTGAAACATGAGTGACATGCTGAAACATGAATGACATGCTGAAACATGAGTGACATGCTGAAACATGAGGACATGCTGAAACATGAATGACATGCTGAAACATGAATGACATGCTGAAACATGAGTGACATGCTGAAACATGAATGACATGCTGAAACAGAATGACATGCTGAAACATGAATGACATGCTGAAACATGAGGACATGCTGAAACATGAATGACATGCTGAAACATGAGTGACATGCTGAAACATGAATGACATGCTGAAACATGAGGACATGCTGAAACATGAGTGACATGCTGAAACATGAATGACATGCTGAAACATGAGTGACATGCTGAAAATGAGTGACATGCTGAAACAGAGTGACATGCTGAAACATGAATGACATGCTGAAACATGAGTGACATGCTGAAACATGAGTGACATGCTGAAACATGAATGACATGCTGAAACATGAATGACATGCTGAAACATGAGTGACATGCTGAAACATGAGTGACATGCTGAAACATGAATGACATGCTGAAACATGAGTGACATGCTGAAACATGAGTGACATGCTGAAACATGAGTGACATGCGAAAAATGAAACATGAATGACATGCTGAAACATGAGTGACATGCTGAAACATGAGTGACATGCTGAAACATGAGTGACATGCTGAAACATGAGTGTGAAACATGAATGACATGCTGAAACATGAATGACATGCTGAAACATGAGTGACATGCTGAAACATGAGTGACATGCTGAAACATGAGTGACATGCTGAAACATGAGTGACATGCTGTCATACGATGATGATGTTAATGTTGGAACTGGTGGTTTTTCCACTGTTTGCTTCCAAATGAAGCATTCAAGGTCAGATAACACGTTCTTCACATCTGGGGTTTTCAATCTGGGGTCAGGACCCCCCGTGAGGGTCACATGATCATTTCCAGGGTCACCAGGTTATTGTGGAAAGAGTGAATATTTATCAACTGCAGGCGTGAAAACGTGTTTCCTTCTGATTTCTGACTTTTCTGCATGTTTGTCACTGAAATGTTTCAGACAAATTTAAATATCAGACAAAGATAACAAGTAAACAGAAAATGCAGTTTTTAAATGAAGGTTTTTATCAGTAAGGAGGGAAATGATCCAAACATCCATGGTCCTGTGTGAAAAAGTGATTGCCCCCCCTGTTAAAACATAAATTAAAGGAGCATTCCACCCACAGAATGATGTAACTTTATCTTCCACCCCCCTCATGGTGAGAAAGACTCTGCAGCACTTTTTTAATATCTCAAATGCAGCCGGTGATCAGGAAGGCTTCTCGTTTCCCCCCAACTTTCATATAATGGAGTTCACCGGGGTCCGAGCCAAAAAGGTCCTTAAAGTCCACAAAAACGTGTCAATATTCCTCCATACTGCTCGTCCAATGTAATCCAAGTGTCCTGAGTGGGTAGCAGCCAGAATTTACTGGAAACGACGTCATTTAGTAGATTTTTAGCAATTCTGCAAAGATGAGTGGAACAAAATTCCTCCACAGCGCTGTAGAAGACTCACTGCCAGTTATCACAAACGCTTGATGCAGTTGTTGCTGCTAAGGTGGAACAACCAGTTATTAGGTTTAGGGGAAGATCACTGTCTCACACAGGGACATGGAGGTTTGGATTCCTCCTTACTGATAAAAACCTTCATTTAAAAACTGCATTTTGTGTTTACTTGTGTTATCTTTGTCTAATATTTAAATTTGTTTGATGATCTGAAACATTTAAGTGACAAACATGCAAAAAAGTCAGAAATCAGAAGGAGGAAACACGTTTTCTCATCTGTAAACGTGGAATTTCTGTCGATATTAAGATGTGAATCTGTGAAATTAACGTTTTCATTTCTTCATCAGTTTTAACTGAAACCAGTTTGACATCATCTCAGCCAGAGAAGCTGATTTTCAGCAGAGAACCGAATCCACCAGATCACGCTGATCCTCCTGATTTATGAAGTTTACGGTCTGGTCTCGGGTCTGGTCTCAGGTCTGGTCTCAGATCTGGTCTCAGGTCCGGTCTCGGGTCTGGTCTCGGGTCTGGTCTCAGGTCCGGTCTCAAATCCGGTCTCAGGTCTGGTCTCGGGTCTGGTCCCGGGTCCGGTCTCGGGTCTGGTCTCAGGTCTGGTCTCAGGTCTGGTCTCAAGTCTGGTCTCAGATCTGGTCTCAGGTCTGGTCCCAGGCCTGGTCTCAGATCCGGTCTTGGGTCTGGTCCCGGGTCCGGTCTCGGGCCTGGCCTCAGATCTGGTCTCAGGTCTGGTCTCAGGTCTGGTCTCAGGTCTGGTCTCGGGTCTGGTCTCGGGTCTGGTCTCGGGTCTGGTCTCAGGTCTGGTCTCGGGTCTGGTCCCAGGCCTGGTCTCAGATCCGGTCTTGGGTCTGGTCCCGGGTCCGGTCTCGGGCCTGGTCTCAGATCCGGTCTCAGGTCTGGTCTCAGGTCTGGTCTCAGGTCTGGTCTCAGGTCTGGTCTCAGGTCTGGTCTCAGGTCTGGTCTCGGGTCTGGTCTCAGGTCTGGTCTCGGGTCTGGTCTCAGGTCTGGTCTCAGGTCTGGTCTCAGGTCTGGTCTCAGGTCTGGTCTCAGGTCTGGTCTCGGGTCTGGTCCCAGGTCTGGTCTCAGGTCTGGTCTCAGGTCTGGTCTCGGGTCTGGTCTCAGGTCTGGTCTCAGGTCTGGTCTCAGGTCTGGTCTCAGGTCTGGTCTCAGGTCTGGTCTCAGGTCTGGTCTCAGGTCTGGTCTCAGGTCTGGTCTCGGGTCTGGTCTCAGGTCTGGTCTCGGGTCTGGTCCCAGGCCTGGTCTCAGATCCGGTCTCAGGTCTGGTCTCGGGTCTGGTCTCGGGTCTGGTCTTAGGTCTGGTCTCAGGTCTGGTCTCAGGTCTGGTCTCAGGTCTGGTCTCGGGTCTGGTCTCAGGTCTGGTCTCAGGTCTGGTCTCAGGTCTGGTCCCGGGTCTGGTCTCAGATCTGGTCTCAGATCTGGTCTCAGGTCTGGTCTTGGGTCTGGTCCCGGGTCTGGTCTCGGGTCCGGTCTCGGGCCTGGTCTCAGATCTGGTCTCAGGCCTGGTCTCAGGTCTGGTCCCAGGCCTGGTCTCAGATCCGGTCTTGGGTCTGGTCTGGTGGGCCTGGTCTCGGTCTGGTCTGGTGGGGGGGGGGTGGGGGTCAGGTCTGGTCTAGTCCGGTCTTGGGTCTGGTCCCGGGTCTGGTCTCAGGTCTGGTCTCAGGTCTGGCTACTGCAGACAGATGTTCTGTGTTGGTACCATAATCTGATCATCGGAGAACCCGAACGACACGTATCCATCAGACGGACCCGACATCTGGAAGCGGACCGAGGCGTTGGACACCAACATGGCCGACAGGAAGTAGCAGTCACCGCCGGCGGCAGGGTCGCAGCGGGGGGGCTGGCTGAAGCAGACTCTGGAGACCCCACAGTCGGAGACGCTAATCTGCAGGGACAGGGGGACACATGAGGGCTATGATGTCATACACACGGCTGTGATGTCATACACGCAGCTGTGATGTCATACACACAGCTGTGATGTCATACACACGGCTGTGATGTCATACACGCTGCTGTGATGTCATACACACGAGTGTGATGTCATACACGCTGCTGTGATGTCATACACACGAGTGTGATGTCATACACACGGCTGTGATGTCATACACGCAGCTGTGATGTCATACACACGGGTGTGATGTCATACACACGGCTGTGAGGGTCATAAACACGGCCGTGATGTCATACACGGCTGTGATGTCATACACGCTGCTGTGATGTCATACACACGAGTGTGATGTCATACACGCTGCTGTGATGTCATACACACGGGGGTGATGTCATACACGCTGCTGTGATGTCATACACACGGCTGTGATGTCATACACACGAGTGTGATGTCATACACACGGCTGTGATTTCATACACACGGGTGTGATGTCATACACGCTGCTGTGATGTCATACACACGGCTGTGATGTCATACACACGGGTGTGATGTCATACACGCTGCTGTGATGTCATACACACGGGTGTGATGTCATACACGCGGGTGTGATGTCATACCCGCGTGGCTGTGATGTCATACACACGGGTGTGATGTCATACACGCGGCTGTGATGTCATAAACACGGCTGTGATGTCACACACACGGCTGTGATGTCATAAACACGGCCGTGATGTCATACACACGGCTGTGATGTCATACACGCTGCTGTGATGTCATACACACGGGTGTGATGTCATACACGCGGCTGTGATGTCATAAACACGGCTGTGATGTCATACATGCGGCTGTGATGTCATAAACACGGCCCTGATGTCATACACACGGCTGTGATGTCATACACGCTGCTGTGATGTCATACACACGGGTGTGATGTCATACACGCGGCTGCGATGTCATACACGCGGGTGTGATGTCATACACGCTGCTGTGATGTCATAAACACGGCTGTGATGTCATACACACGGCTGTGATGTCATACACACGGGTGTGATGTCATACACACGGTTGTGATGTCATAAACACGGCCGTGATGTCATACACACGGCTGTGATGTCATACACGCGGCTGTGATGTCATACACGGTGCTGTGATGTCATAAACACGGCTGTGATGTCATAAACACGGCCGTGATGTCATACACACGGCTGTGATGTCATAAACACGGCTGTGATGTCATAAACACGGCTGTGATGTCATAAATGCGGCCGTGATGTCAAACACACGGCCGTGATGTCATACACACGGGTGTGATGTCATACACACGGTTGTGATGTCACAAACACGGCCGTGATGTCATACACACGGCTGTGATGTCATACACGCGGCTGTGATGTCATACACGGTGCTGTGATGTCATAAACACGGCTGTGATGTCATAAACACGGCCGTGATGTCATACACACGGCTGTGATGTCATAAACACGGCTGTGATGTCATAAACACGGCTGTGATGTCACACACACGGCCGTGATGTCATACACACGGGTGTGATGTCACACACACGGCTGTGATGTCATACACACGGGTGTGATGTCATAAACACGGCTGTGATGTCATACACGCGGATGTGATGTCATACATGCTGCTGTGATGTCATACACACAGCTGTGATGTCATACACACGGCTGTGATGTCATACACACGGCTGTGATGTCATACACGCAGCTGTGATGTCATACACACGGCTGTGATGTCATACACACGGGTGTGATGTCATACACGCTGCTGTGATGTCATACACACGGGTGTGATGTCATACACGCGGGTGTGATGTCATACCCGCGTGGCTGTGATGTCATACACACGGGTGTGATGTCATACACGCGGCTGTGATGTCATAAACACGGCTGTGATGTCACACACACGGCTGTGATGTCATAAACACGGCCGTGATGTCATACACACGGCTGTGATGTCATACACGCTGCTGTGATGTCATACACACGAGTGTGATGTCATACACGCTGCTGTGATGTCATACACACGGGTGTGATGTCATACACGCTGCTGTGATGTCATACACACAGCTGTGATTTCATACACACGGGTGTGATGTCATACACGCGGCTGTGATGTCATACACATGGCTGTGATGTCATACACATGTTGACTCACAGCTGCTGGTCCTGATCCTGAGGGGGGTGCTGGAGGACTCGGAGCTCCTCCCGGAGTTTCGTTCTGGAGTTTCAGGACCGGCGTCGTCACGTTGACCCAGAAGATCCGGTAATTCTGCACGAAGGTCGCACTGCAGGAGAACCAGACTGATGAAGACGATGCTGCACTGCAGGAGAACGAGACTGATGAAGACGATGCTGCTCTGCAGGAGAACGAGACTGATGAAGACGATGCTGCACTGCAGGAGAACGAGACTGATGAAGACGATGCTGCTCTGCAGGAGAACGAGACTGATGAAGACGATGCTGCACTGCAGGAGAACGAGACTGATGAAGACGATGCTGCTCTGCAGGAGAGCGAGACTGATGAAGACGATGCTGCTCTGCAGGAGAACGAGACTGATGAAGACGATGCTGCTCTGCAGGAAAATGAGACTGATGAAGACGATGCTGCTCTGCAGGAGAACGAGACTGATGAAGACGATGCTGCTCTGCAGGAGAACCAGACTGATGAAGACGATGCTGCACTGCAGGAGAACGAGACTGATGAAGACGATGCTGCACTGCAGGAGAACGAGACTGATGAAGACGATGCTGCTCTGCAGGAGAACCAGACTGATGAAGACGATGCTGCTCTGCAGGAGAACGAGACTGATGAAGACGATGCTGCTCTGCAGGAGAACGAGACTGATGAAGACGATGCTGCTCTGCAGGAGAACGAGACTGATGAAGACGATGCTGCTCTGCAGGAGAACGAGACTGATGAAGACGATGCTGCTCTGCAGGAGAACGAGACTGATGAAGACGATGCTGCACTGCAGGAGAACGAGACTGATGAAGACGATGCTGCACTGCAGGAGAACGAGACTGATGAAGACGATGCTGCTCTGCAGGAGAAGAAGAAAGAAAAACGATGCTGCACTGCAGGAGAACCAGACTGATGAAGACGATGCTGCACTGCAGGAGAACGAGACTGATGAAGACGATGCTGCACTGCAGGAGAACCAGACTGATGAAGACGATGCTGCACTGCAGGAGAACCAGACTGATGAAGACGATGCTGCACTGCAGGAGAACCAGACTGATGAAGACGATGCTGCACTGCAGGAGAACGAGACTGATGAAGATGATGCTGCACTGCAGGAGAACCAGACTGATGAAGACGATGCTGCTCTGCAGGAGAACCAGACTGATGAAGACGATGCTGCTCTGCAGGAGAACCAGACTGATGAAGACGATGCTGCTCAGAATTAGACCAGCAGGAACTCTGCTGTCTGATATGAGCTGGAATGTTGCTTCCCAAACAGGAATATATTACATGATAAACAATAACATGTTTACTTGTCAATGTTTGTAAACACTGATTATAAAACCGTGATTTCTGCAATATTGAAGAAGAAACTTCGTCATTATTCTGCAGATTTCTGGAAAAGATTCAGGATTATTTGTTTTTAAAAACTGAGCTTTCGATAAACTTTGGAGCCAAAGATCTTCTTCTTCATTATAAAAGTAAATCTTCTGATATCTAATCTGTGATGAACCGAATAATCCGGATTGGTTAATTTCATATCCAGAAGAGAAAATTTTCTAAATCTCCCTCGTTTATCAAACTCCATCTTCATCTCATGACATTTTTCAGTCTGTAGGAAGAAAAATGATCAAATGTGTGAATGTAATGAAACTTCTGGGGCCTGTACGACGAAGCCGGATTTTCTCTTATCGAGGTAACCCAACCAACCCGCAGCCACACCGCACCACACCGACACCAAGATGCCCGGCACGAACAACGAGATACGAACCTCCGCCCACACCGTCCAGCCCTACCCAACACCTCCATGTACCCCCCCCCCCACACACACATACACCCACCCACTCCACTCTCCGACCTTACATACCCACACTCACTCCTCTCTCCACCCCCAACACTCTCCTCCCTCTACCGTCCACACCTACCCCCACCTCCTCATACCCTCTAACACACACATGCACTCCCCCCCACATAACTGCACCAACCCCTCCCCACCCCCCCACACATACGCCCCCACCTCCCTATACCCCCAATACCCCATACAGTCCCCCCTTACATGTCCAGCCCCGCCCATCCCTCTGACCTATCACACTCCCGCCCTTCCTTCCTTCAGCCCCTCATGACCATCCCTACTAGACACTCACGAGCATGCCCCTCCTTCCTCCACCCCCCTTTCCTCCAACCACTTACCCACATCTCCTCCCCCTTTCCTCCAACCACTTACCCACATCTCCTCCCTCTTCCAGCCCAAGTTCCTCCCTCCCACATTTCCTCTTTCACACTCTCATTCATTATTCTCACATACCCACCTCTCTCTTGCCCATGCCCCCGTGCCTCCTGAGTGGTAGCTCGGGCCGGGGAAGGAGCCGTGAGCTCCAAGCCCCCAACACGCACCCCCCCCCGCCCCATCCCCCACCCCCGGACGCAGCAGGCCAGGCATCCCCCAGGCCAGCAGATCCCCCGCAATGCAGCCAGCATTAACCACTGGCACGTGAAGCAGCCACTGTTCCCCCCCTCCCCCCAGTAGTGCCCGGGAGACCGGGGTTTGAAAGGACCCTGTCCCCCCCCCACCCCCCGCTCATGACTGTGTGTGTAAGATGTGTGTTGTTTGCAGTTAAAACTGAGGGGCAGTGCCAAGTCATGCCGGGAGTGGGGTCGCGTAGGGGGCATGACCCCCCAACCGGCCCCTCCCTCCTTCCACACACTACATGGCCCGCCCCTCAGAAGTGGTTGTGAGCTGTTGTTATTTTATGTGTTTAGGTGTCTAAGTGTGGTTAAAACTGGGGAGCAGGCTGCCTCTAGACGTGGCAAGCAAAGGCACTTTGGTGCCCTCCCTCACCACGCCTGCTTGACACGCACCCTCCCCAAAACCCTACGTGTGTGTGTGTGAGGTAGAGCAGGGGGGGGGGGGGGGGGGGGGGGGGTCTTGGGAAAGCAGACCAGGGGGGTATGAATTCCCCCCCTGGAAGAAGAGCCGTTACCGGCATTAGGTACCCCTGCCTCCCGGGATCCCCCCAGGGCAGAAAGGGGGCAGGCATGGCCGCTCCCACGGCCCGGCGACCAGCGTTCACTACAGAGGGGCCAGTCCCCCGGCCCCGGAGGCAGGGGCCACCCCGAGCACCGGGGCCCAGGACCCCCCGCCCCGGGACGGCCCTGGCCACCCGGCGCCGGCCGACAGCCACCGGCCAGGGCCCATGCCCCCCATCGGGCTGTATCCAGCCCGATGGGGGGCATGGTTCACTTCTGATCAGGTTCTGTCTCCCCGGTAACTGATGCTGAACGCCTAACCTGGTCCGGACCAGGTTAAGTTCTGGATCAGAGATCTCCGACTATGAAAGCACCACTCCCTGACCAATCAGCACTCTTGGAAAATGGCCTGCCCATTTTTAGAAGATCCTGTCGATGCCGGTGCGCAGATCGTGAGAGGAGTTCTTAGAAGAGAGAGAATATTCAGAGATGGTGCCCTTTTGATTTGCCACATGACACTTTATATGAAAGATGGAGGTTTTCCTCTGCTGGACTCCGTTACATCTGTCATCTGTTAGAGACGTACATCACTAATGTAACGCATCACAGCCGCACCGACACCACAGATGCTCTGCATCACACTGAGGTTTTATTAATGTTAGACTAATTAAATTAATTTTGATATAGACCAACGCCTCACCTCGAGAGAAAAAAAAATTAGTGCTGTACTGATGTAGCTGAAAAGCTTATTTTTTGTAGCCAAATTATGCTCACGGTCCCACTCAGTAAAACGTCATTCATTTATTCATTCATTCATTCATTCATTCATTCATTCATCCATTCATTCATTCATTCACTGGTAGTTTGATGCACACCGTTGGCGACACTGATAACGTATGCACAAACATGTCATGTAATACCCGCTTTTCCCCTGTGGGCTGCACAAATATTAAATGAAATTCCATTCATTCATGAAAGAGTGTGGCAGCATAGAATCTCGTCACTGGCCGGTTTGGATTATATATTTGTATTTGTTCTTTACTTGTTCCCATGATCGTCTTGAACCGCTGGGGTTGCATCTGAAATTATGTATAATATTGTTCCATGATTGTACAATCGCACGGACTTGCTGCGCATTGACAGCCAGCATTCATTCCTGGCTTTTGCTGCGGCGACTGTGTTGCTGCAGCATAAATGGAGCCATTTATTATCATTCCTGAATCATAATGTCGTGTTATCATTCAGGAATGATGATCCTGAATTCTTCATATTTGTTAAGTATCATCGTCTGCTCCTCCATGGTGAAATATGTCACTCTCTGTTTCTCCATGTCTGTGATTGGTCAGATGCTTCCAACGCCGCCTCTTTTATGTGATCGCGCACTGATTAAGATGGAAAACCCTGGTTTAGTTACCGAGTTGATAACCAGCTTCATAGTACCGTTTATCAAGACCGCAGATGTCTGGTTAAGTCAACCAGGTAACAGAGAGAAATCCCGGCCATGTTAATCCGGCTTCGTCGTACAGGCCCCAGGTGCGACAGTTTCCAAGACAGACCTTTAGACGGTGAATTCATTTCCTCCTGTTGGATCTTGTTTTTGTTTGTTCCTGTTCGTGTTTTTGTTTGTTCTTGTTTTTGTTTGTTCCTGTATGATTTTGTAAATGAATCTATGAAAGTGTCTGATGCAGCAGATGGAAATAAACGATAACTTACTGGAACTGAACAGCTTCCACGTCTTCTGATGCCCCCACCCTCCATGTGACCTGGACGTGGGTCTCCACAGACCCGGATCTGTGGGCCACCGCTGTATTCTTCACACACAAACAAACAAACAAACAAACAAACAAACAGATGTTAGACTCTGACAGAATGTCCCAGAAACCTTTCTGCCCGACAACGGAGCAGATGTAGAAGGCTGAGGATCAGCGTCTGCCCTGCAGGGAAAATCCCAGCGGGATTATTCCAGACGTCTCAGAGGAAATCCCAGCGGGATTATTCCAGACGTCTCAGAGGAAATCCCAGCGGGATTATTCCAGACGTCTCAGAGAAAATCCCAGCGGGATTATTCCAGACGTCTCAGAGGAAATCCCAGCGGGATTATTCCAGACGTCTCAGAGGAAATCCCAGCGGGATTATTCCAGACGTCTCAGAGAAAATCCCAGCAGGATTATTCCAGACGTCTCAGAGGAAATCCCAGCGGGGTTATTCCAGACGTCTCAGAGGAAATCCCAGCGGGATTATTCCAGACGTCTCAGAGAAAATCCCAGCGGGGTTATTCCAGACGTCTCAGAGGAAATCCCAGCGGGATTATTCCAGACGTTTCAGTCAAAATCCCAGCAGGATTATTCCAGACGTCTCAGAGAAAATCCCAGCGGGATTATTCCAGACGTCTCAGAGGAAATCTCAGCGGGATTATTCCAGACGTCTCAGAGGAAATCCCAGCGGGATTATTCCAGACGTTTCAGTCAAAATCCCAGCAGGATTATTCCAGACGTCTCAGAGAAAATCCCAGCGGGATTATTCCAGACGTCTCAGAGGAAATCCCAGCGGGATTATTCCAGACGTCTCAGAGGAAATCCCAGCGGGATTATTCCAGACGTCTCAGAGGAAATCCCAGCGGGATTATTCCAGACGTCTCAGAGAAAATCCCAGCGGGGTTATTCCAGACGTCTCAGAGAAAATCCCAGCGGGATTATTCCAGACGTCTCAGAGAAAATCCCAGCGGGATTATTCCAGACGTCTCAGAGAAAATCTCAGCGGGATTATTCCAGACGTCTCAGAGGAAATCCCAGCGGGATTATTCCAGACGTCTCAGAGAAAATCCCAGCGGGATTATTCCAGACGTCTCAGAGAAAATCCCAGCGGGATTATTCCAGACGTTTCAGTCAAAATCCCAGCAGGATTATTCCAGACATCTCAGAGAAAATCCCAGCGGGATTATTCCAGACGTTTCAGTCAAAATCCCAGCGGGATTATTCCAGACGTCTCAGAGAAAATCCCAGCGGGATTATTCCAGACGTCTCAGAGGAAATCCCAGCGGGATTATTCCAGACGTCTCAGAGGAAATCCCAGCGGGATTATTCCAGACGTCTCAGAGGAAATCCCAGCGGGATTATTCCAGACGTCTCAGAGGAAATCCCAGCGGGATTATTCCAGACGTCTCAGAGGAAATCCCAGCGGGATTATTCCAGACGTCTCAGAGAAAATCCCAGCGGGATTATTCCAGAGGTCTCAGAGGAAATCCCAGCGGGATTATTCCAGACGTCTCAGAGAAAATCCCAGCGGGATTATTCCAGACGTCTCAGAGGAAATCCCAACGGGATTATTCCAGACGTCTCAGAGAAAATCCCTGCGGGATTATTCCAGACGTCTCAGAGAAAATCCCAGTGGGATTATTCCAGACGTCTCAGAGAAAATCCCAGTGGGATTATTCCAGACGTCTCAGAAAATCCCAGCGGGATTATTCCAGACGTCTCAGAGAAAATCCCAGTGGGATTATTCCAGACGTCTCAGAGAAAATCCCAGTGGGATTATTCCAGACGTCTCAGAGGAAATCCCAGCGGGATTATTCCAGACGTCTCAGAGGAAATCCCAGCGGGATTATTCCAGACGTCTCAGAGAAAATCCCAGTGGGATTATTCCAGACGTCTCAGAGAAAATCCCAGTGGGATTATTCCAGACGTCTCAGAGAAAATCCCAGTGGGATTATTCCAGACGTCTCAGAGGAAGTCCCAGCGGGATTATTCCAGACGTCTCAGAGAAAATCCCAGCGGGATTATTCCAGACGTCTCAGAGGAAATCCCAGCGGGATTATTCCAGACGTCTCAGAGGAAATCCCAGCGGGATTATTCCAGACGTCTCAGAGAAAATCCCAGCGGGATTATTCCAGATGTCTCAGAGGAAATCCCAGCGGGATTATTCCAGACGTCTCAGAGAAAATCCCAGCGGGATTATTCCAGATGTCTCAGAGGAAATCCCAGCGGGATTATTCCAGACGTCTCAGAGAAAATCCCAGCGGGATTATTCCAGACGTCTCAGAGAAAATCCCAGTGGGATTATTCCAGACGTCTCAGAGGAAGTCCCAGCGGGATTATTCCAGACGTCTCAGAGAAAATCCCAGCGGGATTATTCCAGACGTCTCAGAGGAAGTCCCAGCGGGATTATTCCAGATGTCTCAGAGAAAATCCCAGCGGGATTATTCCAGACGTCTCAGAGAAAATCCCAGCGGGATTATTCCAGATGTCTCAGAGGAAGTCCCAGCGGGATTATTCCAGATGTCTCAGAGGAAGTCCCAGCGGGATTATTCCAGACGTCTCAGAGGAAGTCCCAGCGGGATTATTCCAGATGTCTCAGAGGAAGTCCCAGCGGGATTATTCCAGACGTCTCAGAGGAAGTCCCAGCGGGATTATTCCAGATGTCTCAGAGGAAATCCCAGCGGGATTATTCCAGACGTCTCAGAGAAAATCCCAGCGGGATTATTCCAGACGTCTCAGAGAAAATCCCAGCGGGATTATTCCAGACGTCTCAGAGGAAATCCCACAGACGTCTTAGTGGAAATCCCAGCGGGATTATTCCAGACGTCTCAGAGGAAATCCCAGCGGGATTATTCCAGATGTCTCAGAGGAAATCCCAGCGGGATTATTCCAGACGTCTCAGAGAAAATCCCAGCGGGATTATTCCAGACGTCTCAGAGAAAATCCCAGCGGGATTATTCCAGACGTCTCAGAGGAAGTCCCAGCGGGATTATTCCAGACGTCTCAGTCAAAATCCCAGCGGGATTATTCCAGACGTCTCAGAGGAAATCCCAGCGGGATTATTCCAGACGTCTCAGAGAAAATCCCTGCGGGATTATTCCAGACGTCTCAGAGAAAATCCCAGTGGGATTATTCCAGGCGTCTCAGAGAAAATCCCAGTGGGATTATTCCAGACGTCTCAGAAAATCCCAGCGGGATTATTCCAGACGTCTCAGAGAAAATCCCAGTGGGATTATTCCAGACGTCTCAGAGAAAATCCCAGTGGGATTATTCCAGACGTCTCAGAGGAAATCCCAGCGGGATTATTCCAGACGTCTCAGAGGAAATCCCAGCGGGATTATTCCAGACGTCTCAGAGAAAATCCCAGTGGGATTATTCCAGACGTCTCAGAGAAAATCCCAGTGGGATTATTCCAGACGTCTCAGAGAAAATCCCAGTGGGATTATTCCAGACGTCTCAGAGGAAGTCCCAGCGGGATTATTCCAGACGTCTCAGAGAAAATCCCAGCGGGATTATTCCAGACGTCTCAGAGGAAATCCCAGCGGGATTATTCCAGACGTCTCAGAGGAAATCCCAGCGGGATTATTCCAGACGTCTCAGAGAAAATCCCAGCGGGATTATTCCAGATGTCTCAGAGGAAATCCCAGCGGGATTATTCCAGACGTCTCAGAGAAAATCCCAGCGGGATTATTCCAGATGTCTCAGAGGAAATCCCAGCGGGATTATTCCAGACGTCTCAGAGAAAATCCCAGCGGGATTATTCCAGACGTCTCAGAGAAAAATCCCAGTGGGATTATTCCAGACGTCTCAGAGGAAGTCCCAGCGGGATTATTCCAGACGTCTCAGAGAAAATCCCAGCGGGATTATTCCAGACGTCTCAGAGGAAGTCCCAGCGGGATTATTCCAGATGTCTCAGAGAAAATCCCAGCGGGATTATTCCAGACGTCTCAGAGAAAATCCCAGCGGGATTATTCCAGATGTCTCAGAGGAAGTCCCAGCGGGATTATTCCAGATGTCTCAGAGGAAGTCCCAGCGGGATTATTCCAGACGTCTCAGAGGAAGTCCCAGCGGGATTATTCCAGATGTCTCAGAGGAAGTCCCAGCGGGATTATTCCAGACGTCTCAGAGGAAGTCCCAGCGGGATTATTCCAGATGTCTCAGAGGAAATCCCAGCGGGATTATTCCAGACGTCTCAGAGAAAATCCCAGCGGGATTATTCCAGACGTCTCAGAGAAAATCCCAGCGGGATTATTCCAGACGTCTCAGAGGAAATCCCACAGACGTCTTAGTGGAAATCCCAGCGGGATTATTCCAGACGTCTCAGAGGAAATCCCAGCGGGATTATTCCAGATGTCTCAGAGGAAATCCCAGCGGGATTATTCCAGACGTCTCAGAGAAAATCCCAGCGGGATTATTCCAGACGTCTCAGAGAAAATCCCAGCGGGATTATTCCAGACGTCTCAGAGGAAGTCCCAGCGGGATTATTCCAGACGTCTCAGAGAAAATCCCAGCGGGATTATTCCAGATGTCTCAGAGGAAATCCCAGCGGGATTATTCCAGACGTCTCAGAGGAAATCCCAGCGGGATTATTCCAGACGTCTCAGAGGAAGTCCCAGCCTGGGAGGAGGGGGGCATACGCACACCTGTGCTGCCTGTGCCCCCCCCCCCCCTCGCTGAATCTACTAGATTGTTTTTGTTTTTTTGTTTTCTCCACCTGCTGTTCACGTTTTTTCTCCCCACAAACAGATTTAACGTCCTGGAAGTAAAACATTTTGCCCTCATCTGGAGAAAAATGGTGACTTTTTTCACACCCACCTTATAAACGGACTAAAATGAAGCATTTATATTTTTAACAAAAATCCTCATTTTAAAAATCAGCCCCCCCCAAAATCCCGGTTAAATTTCTTTTTCAAATTTTCCCCCTTTAATACTCACAGGCTTCTGGCTGCAGTTGAGAAGTCGAGTCGTGTTGGTGTCAGCAAACGCGCCGACGGGAGAACCCCCCCCCACTTCTCTGGCCTGTAACAGGAAACCAGTAAACGGCGTGGACGCTGGCCCCCGCAGCTGGACTGCAAACAGAAGAATAAATAATGATATTCAATAATCACGATCAAACAGCACAAATGTTTACCTGTAAATACAAACGTGCAGTCGTTTCCACGTGACACGATTCATCGTTCATGGAAAATATCCGCTCACGTGACTGATGGCAGCTGCAGGTGAGAGGCAGGTTCACGAGGACGTAGTGATACCGGAAGATCAGGCTCGATACCGCGTAACCGCGTGATACCGGCGATACCGCGTAAACCGTGAGATACCGGCGATACCGCGTAAACCGAGTGATACCGGCGATACCGAGTAAACCAAGTGATACCGGAAGATCAGGCTCGATACCGCGTAGACCCCGTGATACCGGTGATACCGCGTAAACCGAGTGATACCGGTGATACCGCGTAAACCGAGTGATACCGGCGATACCGACTAAACCGAGTGATACCGAGTGATACCGCGTAAACCGAGTGATACCGGCGATACCGACTAAACCGCGTGATACCGAGTAAATAAAGTTCCTCCCCTCTCCTCCAATCCCATCTCAGAACTCACCTGTTCAAACTTGCCTTTAACCCTTTAGCATCTCACCTGTTTCCAGGTGATACCGACACCTGTTTCCAGGTGAGATGCTAAAGGGTTAAAGCTATCTTTACGATCGACTGCCTCTTTGCTTCCTGCCGTTTACGTTTCTCCTCCTTTATTACGAACTTATTCTGCTTATTTTCGCTTTTCTATTTTTGTTTGTCTACAAATGAAAAGTGAACTTCTCTTTTACGACGCTTTAAATAAAATGTATTATTATTATTATGACCTGGAATATCCGGGTATTGATCAGTGATTAGTCCTGGAGTGGGTTCAGTTGAATATTTCCCATGATGCTTTGTGGCACTGCTTGTTCAGTTCTGCACCATGAATTAAAGGACTATTCCACCCACAGAATGATGTAACTTTATCTTCCACCCCCCTCATGGTGAGAAAGACTCTGCAGCACTTTTTTAATATCTCAAATGCAGCCGGTGATCAGGAAGGCTTCTCGTTTCCCCCCAACTTTCATATAATGGAGTTCACCGGGGTCCGAGCCAAAAAGGTCCTTAAAGTCCACAAAAACGTGTCAATATTCCTCCATACTGCTCGTCCAATGTAATCCAAGTGTCCTGAGTGGGTAGCGTCCAGAATTTACTGGAAACGATGTCATTTAGTAGATTTTTAGAGACTAAACAGTACTACATCAGGACTACATCAGTACTACATCAGTACTACATCAGGACTACATCAGTACTACATCAGTACTACATCAGGACTACATCAGTACTACATCAGTACTACATCAGGACTACATCAGTACTACATCAGTACTACATCAGGACTACATCAGGACTACATCAGTACTACATCAGTACTACATCAGGACTACATCAGTACTACATCAGTACTACATCAGGACTACATCAGGACTACATCAGTACTACATCAGGACTACATCAGGACTACATCAGTACTACATCAGGACTACATCAGTACTACATCAGTACTACATCAGGACTACATCAGTACTACATCAGGACTACATCAGTACTACATCAGGACTACATCAGGACTACATCAGTACTACATCAGGACTACATCAGTACTACATCAGTACTACATCAGGACTACATCAGTACGACATCAGTACTACATCAGGACTACATCAGGACTACATCAGTACTACATCAGTACTACATCAGTACTACATCAGTACTACATCAGGACTACATCAGTACGACATCAGTACTACATCAGTACTACATCAGGACTACATCTTACTTTCGCGGAGCGTGCATATGCACGTTCATGAAACTACGGAAGCTTCGGCGTTCAGAACCTACTCTGCCGATAATACAAGCGTAGAAGAAGAAACTAGCTGTTTACATGCTAAGAGCGACAGAGCTGCAGACGCACACGTAACCCAGGAATGAGTTTTATCCAGCAGTGGGTCATTAATTCTGACCAGCAGGTTCGAGTGTGCAAATAAAGAATCACAGACAGAGTCGTCTTTATTTTAGTGTGTGTGGTTTATATAATCTGTTTACTGGAATATTCAGATTCAGATTCAGTCTGACATGCAGCCGTCTGTGTTGCACGGTGTTGTGCTGGTTAGCGTCGCCCCACATTAAGAAGCGTCCACGGCAAATCTGAAAGCTGAAATTCAACATCCTCAGAGCTCATATGTTTATATGGGAACTGGGGTGGGAAGAAATATCGATACACTCAAGTATCCCGATTTTTTATACGCCGATATCATATCGATATTTAAAAACAAGATATCAATCTCTGTTACTAAATCTCACAGGTTTTCGTGAAATCCCGTGAGATTTAGTAACAGAACAATGAAATCATGAGATTTTGATATCTCGATTTTTAAAATCGATTTGAAATCAGCATATGAAAGCATCACGATATTCAGTGTATCAATATTTTTTTCCACCCCTAACGCCTGACACACACCACAGCTTTCTGCTGAGTCATGGAGGCCGTTTGTTCAGAAGATCGTTGCCGTGTCGCCTGATTTCTGCTGAGTCACGGAGGCCGTTTGATCGTCAGATCGTTGCTGTGTCGCCTGATTTCTGCTGAGTCATGGAGGCCGTTTGCTCAGCAGATCGTCGCCGTGTCGCCTGATTTCTGCTGAGTCATGGAGGCCGTTTGATCGTCAGATCGTCGCCGTGTCGCCTGATTTCTGCTGAGTCACGGAGGCCGTTTGATCGTCAGATCGTCGCCGTGTCACCTGATTTCTGCTGAGTCATGGAGGCCGTTTGCTCAGCAGATTGTCGCCGTGTCGCCTGATTTCTGCTGAGTCATGGAGGCCGTTTGATCGTCAGATCGTCGCCGTGTCGCCTGATTTCTGCTGAGTCATGGAGGCCGTTTGATCAGCAGATCGTCGCTGTGTCGCCTGATTTCTGCTGAGTCATGGAGGCCGTTTGATCAGCAGATCGTCGCCGTGTCGCCTGATTTCTGCTGAATCATGGAGGCCGTTTGATCAGCAGATCATCGCCGTGTCGCCTGATTTCTGCTGAGTCATGGAGGCCGTTTGATCATCAGATCATCGCTGTGTCGCCTGATTTCTGCTGAGTCATGGAGGCCGTTTGATCAGAAGATCGTTGCCGTGTCGCCTGATTTCTGCTGAGTCATGGAGGCCGTTTGATCGTCAGATCATCGCTGTGTCGCCTGATTTCTGCTGAGTCATGGAGGCCGTTTGATCATCAGATCATCGCTGTGTCGCCTGATTTCTGCTGAGTCATGGAGGCCGTTTGATCAGCAGATCATCGCTGTGTCGCCTGGTTTCTGCTGAGTCATGAAAGCCGTTTGCTCAGCAGAACATCATCATGTCGCCTGGTTTCTGCTGAGTCATGGAGGCCGTTTGATCAGAAGATCGTTGCCGTGTCGCCTGATTTCTGCTGAGTCATGGAGGTCGTTTGATCAGCAGAAAATAAAGTTACATCATTCTGTGGGTGGACTCGTCCTTTAAAGACATTTCATATGTGAAAGCAGGACATTTGTCTCCGTCCCTGAAGCTGGTGACTGATGAGAACGATGGTCCAGGTTTGCTCCGGCTTACCTTGCACCTCCTCTCCAGCTCCGTAGCTGCTGTGCTCCGTAGTAACGCTGAAAGGTGAGGGTCCTGCCTGGGGGTCGATCCCGGAATGGAGGGGTCGCAGATCATCACAGCTGTCCGTCACGAGGCCGGAGCTGAAGCAGCAGACCGCCGGGACGACACCGAGCAGCAGCAGCAGACAAACCTCCATGGCCTGATGGAAAACCGCCACCGTGACTGAAACTCCGACTGTTCAGCCGAGAAAATCCCAGCAGGGACAAAGAAGGGAGGAGGGGGGGGTGTAACGGGAGACGGGAGGGGGCTGGAAGATGAACACCTGCAGCTCCGGTCGCAGATCAGGAGCAAGTTTAAATAGTTTCATCATGACTCGTGTGTTCAGGAATCACTGCAGACTTTCAACCAAATGACAGAAATCCACACGAACTAAACCAACCGTGAAGTCTGGATGTTCTCCGTCAGACACAGGAGGAGGTTCTGTCTCCAGGAACCGGGCCGACACAGGAAGAAGTTCTGTCACCAGGAACCGGGCCGATATCGGACTGACATGTAGATACAGGAGGAGGTTCCGTCTCCGGGAACCGGGTCGATACAGGAGGAGGTTCCGTCTCCAGGAACCGGGCCGATACAGGAGGAGGTTCCGTCTCCAGGAACCGGGCCGATACAGGAGGAGGTTCCGTCTCCAGGAACCGGGCCGACACAGGAGGAGGTTCTGTCACCAGGAACCGGGCCGATACCGGACTGACATGTAGATACAGGAGGAGGTTCCGTCTCCAGGAACCGGGCCGATACAGGAGGAGGTTCCGTCTCCAGGAACCGGGCCGATACAGGAGGAGGTTCCGTCTCCAGGATGTAGTTTATAACTGTACGACCATACAATTAAAGTCGCGAAAGATATTCAAAAATGCGATATTGATCTATTTAACAACGAAATCCCCTTTATTGGTAAAATAGATTAATACCACATATTTACATATCGATATAATATCAGCATATGAAAATATCGCGATATTTCCGTGTATTGATATTTTTTCGCAGCCCTGATAAAAATATATTGTGAGATGATCACAAACACATTTATATCACACGTATAATTCATGGAATAAAATCAGACTCCTACAAGAACAAATCAGAATTAGGCTATAAACACAAAATCTACAACATTTTACTACAAAAGAGGAACAACAGAAAAAAACTGATGGAAACTGATTTAAAAAGAGATAAAATGCTGTAGTAATAGATCACATTGGAAATAAAAAGGCTCAGTTTAAATAATCTGTAAAAACCTGGATTTTATTTGTTTAGACAGAAAATTAAAGCACAAAATTTCATTCAACAATTTATTTATTTAAACTTTTCTTAGAATTTTTAAAGAAAGAAAAACATAACAGACATTTTCTGCATCAACAGCTGATTTTCTCTCTTTTGCTTAAAAATCCTCTTTAAACAAGTGTTTGTTTGTAGATGAAGCTGCAGATGCTTCAGGGCTTCCCTTAGCGTTAGCATTAGCGTTAGCGTTAGCATTAGCTGGTGCTCCATCCATCTTCCAGCTCTGCTTTGTTATCTCCACTCTCTGATCCGTATTTAATAAACTGGAGTGGGTTTTTGCCTCTTTAGGGTTTGGGACCATTTTTATCTTCATTATTTAGTTTTAATTCTTCTTTACAACGTTAGCTACAGGCTAGCGGCTAGCTGAGTGTCTTCTTCTGCTTGTCTGTTGAACTCTGACACATTAGCGCCACCAGGTGGGGGGAGGCTACATTTTAACTCATCCAGTCATAAATAACAGAGTAAATATTCGGTCCTCGCGGCCTCTAGGTGGCGCAGGAGGCCCGAGCTCGGATTAGAATCACTGATGCAGATATAGTTGATGCATCTGGCCGATACTCTGACCCCTTCCACAGTGTCGGCTAACACCCGGATGTCGGGGCCTGTCCGCCATTTTTTGGGTCAAAATAGCCTTAACCAGGCTGTTATGAATCTGACCTGAACTTTTCTGTCTGTTTAAGCGCCCTGAGGTGACACTGTCATGAATGGACGCTATACAAATAAAGTTGAATAAAAAAGTTGAATAAGAAGTAGACGATGTAACGTGAAACAATACTGATGTGGAGTTCACCAGCAACGCCACAAAAAAACTGCGGGGCAGTTCGGATGCTGCGTCTCAGGACAGGTGACCAAAAACGTGGACTTATCGGTGGCAGAGATCCAAACGATGGCGGCTTTGCCCCCAGTGATGGTGGACAGACCGGAACGCCGTTACCACGCGGACATTTTTAATGACCAGGTAACGTGTAAAAGCTCGGACACGCTGGAGGAGGTGAAGCTTCAGAACGTACAGTTGTTCTGTCCGCGGTTGGTGATGGACGTTTGTCACGCTGACATCGACGGGAGGACTCTTACTGCAAACATTAGTTAGCACGATGCTACCATGCTAACACAGTCTCCTCAAGTACACGTGTTCGGTTAAAGGAAAACTTTAGTTTTTTCCAACCTGGACCTTATTTTTAGGAGTTTATACGTGCGTTTACTCCCCAGCAAAGTTTCTGCGTTACTTTGAGTCCCTCAGAAGAAATTACGCTGAGTCGCCCTTCGGTGTTCATCCAGTATCATGGCAGAGACGGGGCAGCCTCTATCAGACATGATCTGCAGCAAAACTCCTTCATTTCATCCGTACCGGGAGTGCAGAATTATTAGGCAAATGAGTATTTTGGCCACATCATCCTCTTCATGCATGTTGTCTTACTCCAAGCTGTATCGGCCCAAAGCTACTACCAATTAAGCATATCAGCTGATGTGCATCTCTGTAATGAGAAGGGGTGTGGTCTAATGACATCATCACCCTATATCCGGTTTATTAGGCAAACAGAATTATTAGGCAACTTAACAATAAACAAATATTTACCCATTTCAATGATTTATCTTCAGCAGGGAAACCAATATAACGAGCTAGTCACATGTCGTCTTTCGTCTGGAAGGATCTTCGGTCCGCCCTCGCTCAGGCGTACGGCGGGAATGGTCAGTCAGAGCTTTTCCATCCACCGACACAGCAATGCATCATCGCTGATGTTCTACAACCAGGAGCAGGACTACCGACCAATCACGTCCATCCACAGCTGGTCTGTGTTTTTGTGACCGCTTAACCCAAAAAATGGCGATGCGCACGGTGATGACGTCAAGATGAAAGGACCTGTTGGCCGAATCACTGGCTGGTCGGCCGTTAGACGCATAAAATGACTCGTTCTACCTCGTGGTTGTCTTTTAATGCTGGTTAGAGTTTGTTACAATTTAAAGGTTTTAATTAAGAAAAATGTCACGTTATCTTTGATTATGTTAACTGAGGGAGCAAAGAACGGCGTCAGCTCCAAATATCACCAAGAGAATGAGTTTTAGTGAAAATGCAACGATGATTTAAATTTAATTTATTGTATTTTGTGTGTGTGGAAATTTCTTATTTAAATTAAGCAATTATATATTTGTGTTTTCTTAATTTTAAACACACACACATATACAGTTATATATATATGTATACATATATATATGATCATTATTATTATTATACATTAAGCAGGCCTTTGGTGTGGTACTTGGGTGCTTGGACTGAACTTGTGAGTTTTGCTTGGATCTGAAGCTACGTGAGTGAAACTGATCTGAACTGAACTGTGCAGCATGTTCTCCAGCATGGCTACATGATAACGCACATATGTGAGTGAAACTGATCTGAACTGAACTGTGCAGCATGTTCTCCAGCATAGCTACATGATAACGCACATATGTGAGTGAAACTGATCTGAACTGAACTGTGCAGCATGTTCTCCAGCATAGCTACATGATAACGCACATATGTGAGTGAAACTGATCTGAACTGAACTGTGCAGCATGTTCTCCAGCATAGCTACATGATAACGTACATATGTGAGTGAAACTGATCTGAACTGAACTGTGCAGCATGTTCTCCAGCATAGCTACATGATAACGCACATATGTGAGTGAAACTGATCTGAACTGAACTGTGCAGCATGTTCTCCAGCATGGCTACATGATAACGCACATATGTGAGTGAAACTGATCTGAACTGAACTGTGCAGCATGTTCTCCAGCATGGCTACATGATAACGCACATATGTGAGTGAAACTGATCTGAACTGAACTGTGCAGCATGTTCTCCAGCATGGCTACATGATAACGCACATATGTGAGTGAAACTGATCTGAACTGAACTGTGCAGCCTGTTCTCCAGCATGGCTACATGATAACGCACATATGTGAGTGAAACTGATCTGAACTGAACTGTGCAGCATGTTCTCCAGCATAGCTACATGATAACGCACATATGTGAGTGAAACTGATCTGAACTGAACTGTGCAGCATGTTCTCCAGCATAGCTACATGATAACGCACATATGTGAGTGAAACTGATCTGAACTGAACTGTGCAGCATGTTCTCCAGCATAGCTACATGATAACGCACATATGTGAGTGAAACTGATCTGAACTGAACTGTGCAGCATGTTCTCCAGCATGGCTACATGATAACGCACATATGTGAGTGAAACTGATCTGAACTGAACTGTGCAGCATGTTCTCCAGCATGGCTACATGATAACGCACATATGTGAGTGAAACTGATCTGAACTGAACTGTGCAGCATGTTCTCCAGCATAGCTACATGATAACGCACATATGTGAGTGAAACTGATCTGAACTGAACTGTGCAGCATGTTCTCCAGCATAGCTACATGATAACGCACATATGTGAGTGAAACTGATCTGAACTGAACTGTGCAGCATGTTCTCCAGCATAGCTACATGATAACGCACATATGTGAGTGAAACTGATCTGAACTGAACTGTGCAGCATGTTCTCCAGCATGGCTACATGATAACGCACATATGTGAGTGAAACTGATCTGAACTGAACTGTGCAGCATGTTCTCCAGCATGGCTACATGATAACGCACATATGTGAGTGAAACTGAACTGAACTGAACTGTGCAGCATGTTGTCCAGCATAGCTACATGATAACACACATATGTGAGTGAAACTGATCTGAACTGAACTGTGCAGCATGTTCTCCAGCATAGCTACATGATAACGCACATATGTGAGTGAAACTGATCTGAACTGAACTGTGCAGCATGTTCTCCAGCATAGCTACATGATAACGCACATATGTGAGTGAAACTGATCTGAACTGAACTGTGCAGCATGTTCTCCAGCATAGCTACATGATAACGCACATATGTGAGTGAAACTGATCTGAACTGAACTGTGCAGCCTGTTCTCCAGCATGGCTACATGATAACGCACATATGTGAGTGAAACTGATCTGAACTGAACTGTGCAGCATGTTCTCCAGCATGGCTACATGATAACGCACATATGTGACACAGATAAGCAAGTGAGTGAAACTGATCTGAACTGTGCAGCATGTTCCCAATAAAAATAAGAGTGATGCTGGACCAGCAAACATGCGGTAACATTCAGCTGATGCTGCATCTCAGGTCAGTGTGTTTATGACTGCAAACAGCAACTAAATTATATAAATGAACAGATATAAACTATGATTAAATTATAACAAATAAATGATAAATTCATCTGATAACATCATAAATTTTAATATAAATAAAGACATTTATTTAGAATATTTATTAGAATATTATTATTATTATTTTAAATAATTACAAATGGATTTTATTGGATATGTTAATATTAATAATTAATTAATAATTAATTAATGATATAATGTATAATCGGTAATTGCAGATAATCATTAGAACTGCTTAAACGTCTCAGACGAGGTCATTACTATGTCGGGCCTCCTGCTTCAGTGGGAGCTGGAGTTGCCCCCCCCCCCCCAGAGGCAGTGCTGTATGTTACACTGGCAGAACTGGGATGTGGTCGGTAACCGGATACGACAGGTTTGGTAAAAGCCATAAAGATGAAACGGTTCAAATGACATTTTCCCACAGCGTGGAAAACAGGAAGGCATGAAAAACACTCCCCAGATTTACAAGTTCCTTTGGTTTTTATCCAAACTGGGGGGGTTAATCCCTGCCCTGGTTACACTGGTTTCTGCATCTGAGCGTAAGCTGATAGCTGGGGAGGGCGGAGAGCCATAATTCACGTAATTATCCAGAACGTTCCTGTGACATCCAAAGTTTCTCAAACACATTCAGGATTTTACTGGATAAAAGGCTGAAACTCACATGTGACTGACTTTATGTCCATGTTTTAGAAAGTTTAAACTACTTCAAAAGTATTTAAAACCAAACTGTACTTTTGTACAAAATATACAAAATAATACAAAAACAGAGCAACTGTGCGTCAGTGACAGCTCGTGTGATGTAAACGCTGACACCAGACCCTGCAGTGTCCCGTCGGGTCTGGATGCCCCCCCACATCCATCCTCTCTGATGAATCAGAGCACATGCATGATGTACCACACGTGAACAACGCAGCTCATTCCGGTCTGTGCTCGTCTGCATGTCAGCAGGAGCAAAGCTGTCATACGTGCTAAAAAAGCACCAGCAGCAGTATCAGCGCAGGTCTGGAACGAGACTGTAAAGGGTTCAGATCTGCCCCCACCTTCAAAAAAGCACCAGCCCGATAACAGCGCAGGTCTGGAACGAGACTGTAAAGGGTTCAGATCTGCCCCCACCTTCAAAAAAGCACCAGCCCGATAACAGCGCAGGTCTGGAACGAGACTGTAAAGGGTTCAGATCTGCCCCCACCTTCAAAAACGCACCAGCCCGATAACAGCGCAGGTCTGGAACGAGACTGTAAGGGGTTCAGATCTGCCCCCACCTTCAAAAACGCACCAGCCCGATAACAGCGCAGGTCTGGAACGAGACTGTAAAGGGTTCAGATCTGCCCCCACCTTCAAAAAAGCACCAGCCCGATAACAGCGCAGGTCTGGAACGAGACTGTAAAGGGTTCAGATCTGCCCCCACCTTCAAAAAAGCACCAGCCCGATAACAGCGCAGGTCTGGAACGAGACTGTAAGGGTTCAGATCTGCCCCCACCTTCAAAAAGCACCAGCCCGATAACAGCGCAGGTCTGGAACGAGACTGTAAGGGGTTCAGATCTGCCCCCACCTTCAAAAAAGCACCAGCCCGATAACAGCGCAGGTCTGGAACGAGACTGTAAGGGTTCAGATCTGCCCCCACCTTCAAAAAAGCACCAGCATCAGCGCAGGTCTGGAACGAGACTGTAAGGGGTTCAGATCTGCCCCCACCTTCAAAAAAGCACCAGCCCGATAACAGCGCAGGTCTGGAACGAGACTGTAAGGGGTTCAGATCTGCCCCCACCTTCAAAAAGCACCAGCCCGATAACAGCGCAGGTCTGGAACGAGACTGTAAAGGGATCAGATCTGCCCCCACCTTCAAAAAAGCACCAGCCCGATAACAGCGCAGGTCTGGAACGAGACTGTAAGGGGTTCAGATCTGCCCCCACCTTCAAAAAAGCACCAGCCCGATAACAGCGCAGGTCTGGAACGAGACTGTAAAGGGTTCAGATCTGCCCCCACCTTCATAAAAGCACCAGCCCGATAACAGCGCAGGTCTGGAACGAGACTGTAAGGGTTCAGATCTGCCCCCACCTTCAAAAAAGCACCAGCATCAGCGCAGGTCTGGAACGAGACTGTAAGGGTTCAGATCTGCCCCCACCTTCAGAAAAGCACCAGCAGCAGTATCAGCGCAGGTCTGGAACGAGACTGTAAGGGTTCAGATCTGCCCCCACCTTCAAAAAAGCACCAGCCCGATAACAGCGCAGGTCTGGAACGAGACTGTAAAGGGTTCAGATCTGCCCCCACCTTCAAAAAAGCACCAGCCCGATAACAGCGCAGGTCTGGAACGAGACTGTAAAGGGTTCAGATCTGCCCCCACCTTCAAAAAAGCACCAGCCCGATAACAGCGCAGGTCTGAACGAGACTGTAAGGGGTTCAGATCTGCCCCCACCTTCAAAAAAGCACCAGCCCGATAACAGCGCAGCTCTGGAACGAGACTGTAAGGGGTTCAGATCTGCCCCCACCTTCAAAAAAGCTCCAGCCCGATAACAGCGCAGGTCTGAACGAGACTGTAAAGGGTTCAGATCTGCCCCCACCTTCAAAAAGCACCAGCCCGATAACAGCGCAGGTCTGGAACGAGACTGTAAAGGGTTCAGATCTGCCCCCACCTTCAAAAAAGCACCAGCCCGATAACAGCGCAGGTCTGGAACGAGACTGTAAGGGGTTCAGATCTGCCCCCACCTTCAAAAAAGCACCAGCCCGATAACAGCGCAGGTCTGGAACGAGACTGTAAAGGGTTCAGATCTGCCCCCACCTTCAAAAAAGCACCAGCCCGATAACAGCGCAGGTCTGGAACGAGACTGTAAGGGGTTCAGATCTGCCCCCACCTTCAAAAAGCACCAGCCCGATAACAGCGCAGGTCTGGAACGAGACTGTAAGGGGTTCAGATCTGCCCCCACCTTCAAAAAAGCACCAGCCCGATAACAGCGCAGGTCTGGAACGAGACTGTAAAGGGTTCAGATCTGCCCCCACCTTCAAAAAAGCACCAGCCCGATAACAGCGCAGGTCTGGAACGAGACTGTAAGGGGTTCAGATCTGCCCCCACCTTCAAAAAGCACCAGCCCGATAACAGCGCAGGTCTGGAACGAGACTGTAAAGGGTTCAGATCTGCCCCCACCTTCAAAAAAGCACCAGCCCGATAACAGCGCAGGTCTGGAACGAGACTGTAAGGGGTTCAGATCTGCCCCCACCTTCAAAAAGCACCAGCCCGATAACAGCGCAGGTCTGGAACGAGACTGTAAAGGGTTCAGATCTGCCCCCACCTTCAAAAAAGCACCAGCCCGATAACAGCGCAGGTCTGGAACGAGACTGTAAGGGTTCAGATCTGCCCCCACCTTCAAAAAGCACCAGCCCGATAACAGCGCAGGTCTGGAACGAGACTGTAAAGGGTTCAGATCTGCCCCCACCTTCAAAAAAGCACCAGCCCGATAACAGCGCAGGTCTGGAACGAGACTGTAAGGGGTTCAGATCTGCCCCCACCTTCAAAAAAGCACCAGCCCGATAACAGCGCAGGTCTGGAACGAGACTGTAAAGGGTTCAGATCTGCCCCCACCTTCAAAAAAGCACCAGCCCGATAACAGCGCAGGTCTGGAACGAGACTGTAAGGGGTTCAGATCTGCCCCCACCTTCAAAAAGCACCAGCCCGATAACAGCGCAGGTCTGGAACGAGACTGTAAGGGGTTCAGATCTGCCCCCACCTTCAAAAAAAGCACCAGCCCGATAACAGCGCAGGTCTGGAACGAGACTGTAAGGGGTTCAGATCTGCCCCCACCTTCAAAAAGCACCAGCCCGATAACAGCGCAGGTCTGGAACGAGACTGTAAAGGGTTCAGATCTGCCCCCACCTTCAAAAAAGCTCCAGCCCGATAACAGCGCAGGTCTGGAACGAGACTGTAAAAGGTTCAGATCTGCCCCCACCTTCAAAAAAGCACCAGCCCGATAACAGCGCAGGTCTGGAACGAGACTGTAAGGGTTCAGATCTGCCCCCACCTTCAAAAAAGCACCAGCCCGATAACAGCGCAGGTCTGGAACGAGACTGTAAAGGGTTCAGATCTGCCCCCACCTTCAAAAAAGCACCAGCCCGATAACAGCGCAGGTCTGGAACGAGACTGTAAAGGGTTCAGATCTGCCCCCACCTTCAAAAAAGCACCAGCCCGATAACAGCGCAGGTCTGGAACGAGACTGTAAAGGGTTCAGATCTGCCCCCACCTTCAAAAAAGCACCAGCCCGATAACAGCGCAGGTCTGGAACGAGACTGTAAAGGGTTCAGATCTGCCCCCACCTTCAAAAAAGCACCAGCCCGATAACAGCGCAGGTCTGGAACGAGACTGTAAAGGGTTCAGATCTGCCCCCACCTTCAAAAAGCTCCAGCCCGATAACAGCGCAGGTCTGGAACGAGACTGTAAGGGTTCAGATCTGCCCCCACCTTCAAAAAAGCACCAGCCCGATAACAGCGCAGGTCTGGAACGAGACTGTAAGGGTTCAGATCTGCCCCCACCTTCAAAAAAGCACCAGCCCGATAACAGCGCAGGTCTGGAACGAGACTGTAAGGGGTTCAGATCTGCCCCCACCTTCAAAAAAGCACCAGCCCGATAACAGCGCAGGTCTGGAACGAGACTGTAAGGGTTCAGATCTGCCCCCACCTTCAAAAACGGACACCAAACTCCTACATTCACCTGTGCAATGAAACACTGAGCTCCTGACTGTGGCGGAGCCAGGAAGCTTTCACTGGGGGGGCCAGGAAGCTTTCACTGGGGGGGCCAGTATATGTTACATAAACATCCAACCGCACGGGTCGTTTGTGAGTAAAATACGACGGGGAAGTGGTTTGGAAGCAGCTTGGAGTCTTTGTAACTGCTGGAGTGTTGCCCGATTACAGCGTGGGGGTGGCCAGTGATTGGCCAGGGGCGGAGCTACAGGGGCGGAGCTCCGCCCCCGTAGCTCCGCCCCTGGCTCCTGAACCTATCTGCTACGGGAAGCGCTGTGTTTTGTATCTCATTGGCGGCATGTTTGGGATGTGGATGCGGTATTTGTGTCGCCGTTGCTCATTTTCTTACTTTTTTCTCCTCCCCTGCCAGCATCGGTGCTGTTCACAGACTCCCTCTGAGCTTTCAGAGCTCATGAGGAGTCCTGATTCACACATGGCAGATGAAGATGTGATGAATTTGTGTGTGGATCATCTGATAATGTTCCAGATAGCAGCAGTAACAGCCTCACTTTGTTTTTATGATAAATATTATAATGTAAGTTTGTAAAACTGTCAGAATCTCAGCAGATAAGTATGGAGTTTATTTTGTGTTAGGTTAATAAGGAGGATAGATGGTGTAGTGATGGATCTGGTTCACCACTCAGACACAACACCTGCAGCCCAGAATCTGCTTCTCTCATCCAGATGAAGCTGAATGTGGATTTAAAACAGCAGCAGAAACTTTGTTTCCGGATGATAAAAACTTGAATCCAGTACTACATCAGGACTACATCTTACTGCCACAAAGCACGCATATGCGCATTCACGAAACTACGGAAGCCTTGGCGTTCAGAGCCTACGCTGCCAATAATACAAGCGTAGAAGAAGAAATTCTCTGTTTACATTGTGCTAAGAGCGACAGAGCTGCAGACAAACACAAGAGGGTCCAAGAGGGGTTGATGTTGATTTAAAACAAAGAAAGAAAGAAAAAGAGAACGTGCGATCTCGTCTGCTGTAGCTTCTGTAGTTTCATGAACGTGCATCAGCGTGTCTGCAGATGTGATGTAGTACTGATGTAGTACTGATGTAGTACTGATGTAGTATTGATGTAGTACAGATGTAGTACTGATGTAGTACTGATGTAGTACTGATGTAATACTGATGTAGTACAGATGTAGTACAGATGTAGTACTGATGTAGTACTGATGTAGCATTGATGTAGTACTGATGTAGTACAGATGTAGTACTGATGTAGTACTGATGTAGTACTGATGTAGTACTGATGTAGTACTGATGTAGTACTGATGTAGTACTGATGTAGTACTGATGTAGTACTGATGTAGTACAGATGTAGTACAGATGTAGTACTGATGTAGTACAGATGTAGTACAGATGTAGTACTGATGTAGTACAGATGTACAGATGTAGTACTGATGTAGTACAGATGTAAATATATGAGAAGATGAGAAGATGGGTACTGATGTAGCATTGATGTAGTACTGATGTAGTACTGATGTAGTACTGATGTAGTACTGATGTAGTACGGCTCTAAAAATCTCCTAAATGACGTAGTTTCCAGTAAATTCTGGATGCTACCCACTCAGGACACTTGGATTACATTGGACGAGCAGTATGGAGGAATATTGACACGTTTTTGTGGACTTTAAGGACCTTTTTGGCTCGGACCCCGGTGAACTCCATTATATGAAAGTTGGGGGGAAACGAGAAGCTTCCTGATCACCGGCTGCATTTGAGATATTAAAAAAGTGCTGCAGAGTCTTTCTCACCATGAGGGGGGGTGGAAGATAAAGTGACATCATTCTGTGGGGGGAATGGTCCTTTAAGGGTCTGGATGGTTGTTGATAAAATGAGGGGGGAGTGCAAAGGTGGCATGAGGGAGTTATGATGCTCACCAGTAAGTCCTTGCATTGTAAAAATGCTGCCTGCATGTCGGCATCTCCAACAGCTCTGCTTCATGTTTATCTGAGCGGAATAACGTTGCGTTCATGGGCTACAACACATTCCGTGTTACTTTGAGGCAGCTGAATATCCTGTCCAGGTTTTTGTGAACGTTAGCAGAACTCTAATATCAAATACCAAAGCTGTTTGAAATAGGCAGTCTAATCTACTACACCCCCACCCCGCCTTGAGAGCCGAGCTTTTTTCTCAGATGACCTTCATCTGCTTCCGTACAGCAGAAACACGGAGCTTTTACCTGCAGTCCCGCTTCTGTCCGCGCGGCGTCGCTACAGCAACAACACTGCGTTTGGAAAGTGACGAAGAAGCCGCATCAGGAAGTTCACCGTGCCTGTCCGGGACAAACACACCGGTCGTTGTGTCAGGAACATGGCGACTTTCAGTAAATATTTGACAGCGAAGAACTCCTCCATAGCAGGCGGCATTCTGCTGGTTTTATACCTGCTGAAGAGCAGGAGTCGGTCGGCCAAACGACACAGGTGAGCGCGCTGCAGTCCGGGTTGCTGCGGTTTGTTTTAGCTGGTGCTAGCAGCTGTTAGCAGCAGCTAGCTGCTCCATCTGACAGGTGACAGGGTTCATCCAGGAATAATCGCTGAAAGACGCTTCTCTCACATTCTGCTCGCTTTAATCTGTCATCAGGCTGAAATGTGCGCGTTTAGTTTGGGGGGGAAACGGCTTTGACCGGATTTCTGTTCCGCCTCGCGCTGATTTTATGAATCTAAAGCTGGAAATGACTTTGATCGCATCTTTCTTGTCTGAAATGGTCATAAATGTGGTTTTTGGTGCTCGTGCTCGGTAACAGCAGCAGATTATATGACCGGTGTACTGGCTCATCTGGTGACAGATTAACAGATGATGTCTGTTTCAACATTAGGCGACTGCTCTGATGCCTGCTCAGAAAACACTTGTAATACTTATGTTGTCCTAATTTACGTTTGTTTCACATATTATTACTTTGTTCGGGAGGACTCTTAACTGAAGGTTAAAGGTTTAAACTTTGAACAAACACTCAGTGAAGGAGTTTCAGGCTGTCCCACTTTTTATTTCTGATACCAGTACCGATACCACAGGTCAAGTATTGGTATCGGCCGATGCCTGAAGATGGTGCATATTGATCTGATAATTGATTTTATTCATGGTTTATGTTGGGTATTAGCGCTGGGAGCATATCTATATTTAAAAACGTGGTATCGATCTATTTTACCAATGAAATCTCACAAGATATCATTGTTTTGTGACAAAATCTCATGAGATTTTCACGAAATACTGCGGGATTTTGTAACACAACGATGATATCTTGTGATATTTCATTAGTAAAATAGATCAATACCTCATTTTTAAATATAGATATGGTATCTGCACATGAAAATATCGTGATATTTCAGTGCATTGATATTTTTTCCCACCCCTGTTATCTAAACTGTGTGGAAGATAATCCTCCCCAAGACTTTCACTCAGAAATCATAAAAACCAGCAACTATCTTTACTTACAAACATCTCTAACAGTGTTTCATCAGTTCCGTCTCTGCAGCGATACCTTTATGATAAACATGTTTAATACTAAAAAACAGATGTTTGACATGAAATGAAACTTTCAGACACATTAGTGTAAAAATATCAGGATATATGATCCTCTAGAATAAATACTGTGATATGATATTTGGTCCATATCGCCCAGCCCTAAAAGAAACGACCCACCAAACTCTTTTCTTGTCTTTCTATGTTTATTTAAACTCTTTTCCGTGCGGTTCTGAAGGATAAAAACTGTAAAACAATGAGACTTTTCATCCTAATGTAAAGCTCATTTAAAAAATGTGCGTTTCAGTGACAGAATATTTTTAAGCCTCTTTGAAATTCCAGACATTTCCTTCTCGGTGGCTCGTTGCTGGGATTTCACACCCCCACGGCGACCCCCCACGCGAGCGCCTGCTCATTGGGCTGCTCACTGACTCCTTTATGCAGATTTATTTTCCCTGTCTGCTGTTTGCTTTCCTGCACATCTGTGCTGAAATACTGACCCTGATTCTGCCTGGAAGGATGATGGATGGACGGATAACGCCACAAACATCAACACTGCCAAATAACTGAAAATGTACTGAGCCACTGAATGAATTTATCCCAGTAATCCCAAAGCCACAGGCATCATGGCGTGCAAGATAAATGCTTTCTATATATTAATGAGTTATGATTTATTGCCAAGTTTGTAAGTTTAGTTTGTAGAAGGTAAAAAAGCGTAAAGCACTTGCAGTAGATTGTTGTCCTTTGTAAACCTGCAGCTGTAAACAATGCTTTACAATCTTTGTTGTTTGGCAGTAAATCAGAAAAACACCTGCTTGGATTATTATTTTTAAGTACTACAAACTCAGACTTTCTGATCTGCTGGATATAAAGTCAAAGGTTTGACAAAACTGAAATAATGAAAAGGAAATCAAACTTTTTCAGCACAAATAAATAGTTTTAACGGAAATTGAGCCTTTAAAAAGATGATTTTTATGTGTTTTCTGGGAAAAATGTAGTTTAAAGTGTCAGATTTGATTATTAGCCTGGATGAACTGAAAGTCTGGTTACGGGAGGATGACTGCCGTGATGTTCGTCTAATGTCGTCATGCAGTGATTTAACTTCAGCGTTATTTGCTTGTTTGTTGTTTTTCAGTGCCAAAGGAGGCTCTCAGCTTACGCTAAACACAGAGGTATGTCCTGTTTGTTTACAGCAATCTCCATGGAAACAGTCATGTACGGCTGCAGATAAATGTCCTTTTTTATTTGTCTTCTTATAGAAAGATGGAAAAAAAGACAAAGCAGCAGTGGACAAGCTTTTCTTCCTCAGGATCCTCCAGATTCTGCGGATCATGGTGCCACGAGTTTTCTGCATGGAGGTAAAGTTGGGCTGCTGTAAAAGCGTTGGCTTAGAAATGGGGGGGTCTGAACCGCTGTTGCATAAGAAACGGTTACCGATAAGGGTTGTTACTGCGTTATGTGGAGGAGCAGAGACGTGAATGAGGTCTAAACACAAGGGCCCCCCTGACCGAGTGCATGTCTGCCCATGTCAGGGGTGAGCAGTCTGCCCCCCCCCCGTTGAAGTTGCGGAGCGGCGTCTGGGACGGGTGCTGGGAGAACGACTGGTTCTGCCAGTTTAGTTGCAGGAGTCCAGAAGCTGAGATTCGTCACTTTCCCGCTGAAATTCGTCCCTCTCTGCACACTCACAGGCTGCGGGGCTGGTGATGTCATCACGCTGGGTTCGCGTTGATGATGTCATCTGTGTGGGGCTAGGTCCTTCGAAGGACGCGTCCCACACGGTCTACGTGGGCCAGGTCCTCCGGAGGCTGCGTACGGTGGAAGTGACGGGCTGTTACGTTCGGACAGTCTCGCCTCCTCAGCATATCTCTCGTTGCCTAGCAACTGTGACGGCGCTAAACCGAAGCACAATGGAGCTGCAGAATATCACCCTGCTTCTAGTTTTAGAGGAGGAAATGTGTATTTCAGTCTTCTCCGTTCAAATAACACGATTTTAGGAGGTGATTTCAGCTCAACCTAGTTTAGAGGAAGTCGGTCACAGAGTCGGACTTGGATAAACGTCATTATCCCGGCTGTACACGGAGAGGAGCCCTTCGACCCAGAGACGGCAGCCTCGTGAGCCAAGGTCGCGTCCCGTATCTGATCAGTTACGTAGATACCAGCAGAGTCAAGGCCAGGAAGATAAAGGACTTTCTAATCTGCAGTTTTTACAGGGTCCACTAACCGCTATCTGGTTTGTCCTCCCCACAGACTGCCTACCTTGTCCTTATCGCCTCCATGTTGGTGACCAGAACCTACTGTGATGTCTGGATGATCCAGAACGGAACCATGATTGAAAGGTCAGGTTTCCCTCCAGGCTTCAGTTTCTCTTCAATCTTAATTCATGTCTTTTAAATCGAGTAGAAACCGTAAATGTTGGTTTGATGGTCACGGATGTGACTGCTACATGTGTTAAAGTAAACTTTAATTTCACACTGTTACGTCCCCGCTCTGCTCGGGGTTAGGGACGCTAACAAAAGACTGGTTTCAGGTGGAGTAGACATGTAGAAATCTGCTGAGAAAGAAAGACACCCACGTCCACTTTTCCAGCTCCACCGTCCTTTACCAGCTCCACCGCCCACTTTTCCAGCTCCACCGTCCACTTTTCCAGCTCCACCGTCCACTTTTCCAGCTCCACCGTCCACTTTACCAGCTCCACCGCCCACTTTACCAGCTCCACCGTCCACTTTACCAGCTCCACCGTCCTTTACCAGCTCCACCGTCCCTTTTCCAGCTCCACCATCCACTTTACCAGCTCCACCGTCCTTTACCAGCTCCACCGCCCACTTTACCAGCTCCACCGTCCACTTTACCAGCTCCACCGTCCACTTTACCAGCTCCACCGTCCACTTTACCAGCTCCACCGTTCTTTACCAGCTCCACCGCCCACTTTACCAGCTCCACCGTCCTTTACCAGCTCCACCGTCCTTTACCAGCTCCACTGTCCACTTTACTAGCTCCACCATCCTTTACCAGCTCCACCGCCCACTTTTCCAGCTCCACCGCCCACTTTTCCAGCTCCACCGTCCACTTTTCCAGCTCCACCATCCTTTACCAGCTCCACCGCCCACTTTACCAGCTCCACCGTCCTTTACCAGCTCCACCGCCCACTTTACCAGCTCCACCGTCCCTTTACCAGCTCCACCGTCACTTTACCAGCTCCACTGTCCACTTTACTAGCTCCACCATCCTTTACCAGCTCCACCGCCCACTTTTCCAGCTCCACCGTCCACTTTACTAGCTCCACCATCCCTTTACCAGCTCCACCGCCCACTTTTCCAGCTCCACCGCCCACTTTTCCAGCTCCACCGTCCACTTTACTAGCTCCACCATCCTTTACCAGCTCCACGGTCCACTTTTCCAGCTCCACGGTCCACTTTTCCAGCTCCACCGCCCACTTTTCCAGCTCCACGGTCCACTTTACTAGCTCCACCATCCTTTACCAGCTCCACCGCCCACTTTTCCAGCTCCACCGCCCACTTTTCCAGCTCCACGGTCCACTTTTCCAGCTCCACCGTCCACTTTACTAGCTCCACCATCCTTTACCAGCTCCACCGCCCACTTTTCCAGCTCCACCGCCCACTTTTCCAGCTCCACCGCCCACTTTACCAGCTCCACCGTCCACTTTTCCAGCTCCACCCCCCACTTTACCAGCTCCACCATCCACTTTACCAGCTCCACCGCCCACTTTACCAGCTCCACCGCCCACTTTACCAGCTCCACCGTCCACTTTACCAGCTCCACCGCCCACTTTACCAGCTCCACCATCCTTTACCAGCTCCACCGCCCACTTTACTAGCTCCACCGTCCACTTTACTAGCTCCACCGTCCACTTTACCAGCTCCACCGTCCTTTACCAGCTCCACCGTCCACTTTACCAGCTCCACCATCCACTTTTCCAGCTCCACCGTCCACTTATCAGCTCCACCGTCCACTTTTAGCTCCACCGTCCACTTTACTAGCTCCACCGTCCACTTTTCCAGCTCCACCGTCCTTTACCAGCTCCACCGCCCACTTTACCAGCTCCACCGTCCCTTTACCAGCTCCACCGTCCACTTTACCAGCTCCACCCAATCTTTACCAGCTCCACCGCCCACTTTTCCAGCTCCACCGCCCACTTTTCCAGCTCCACGGTCCACTTTTCCAGCTCCACCGTCCACTTTTCCAGCTCCACCGCCCACTTTACCAGCTCCACCGTCCTTTACCAGCTCCACCGTCCTTTACCAGCTCCACTGTCCACTTTACTAGCTCCACCATCCTTTACCAGCTCCACCGCCCACTTTTCCAGCTCCACCGCCCACTTTTCCAGCTCCACCGTCCACTTTACTAGCTCCACCATCCTTTACCAGCTCCACCGCCCACTTTTCCAGCTCCACCGACCACTTTTCCAGCTCCACGGTCCACTTTTCCAGCTCCACCGCCCACTTTTCCAGCTCCACCATCCACTTTACCAGCTCCACCGTCCACTTTACCAGCTCCACCGTCCACTTTACTAGCTCCACCGTCCACTTTACCAGCTCCACCGTCCACTTTACCAGCTCCACCGTCCACTTTACTAGCTCCACCGTCCACTTTTCCAGCTCCACCATCCACTTTACCAGCTCCACCGTCCACTGAACCAGCTCCACCGTCCTTTACCAGCTCCTCCGTCCTTTCCCAGCTCCTCCGTCCTTTACCAGCTCCACCGTCCACTTTTAGCTCCACCGCCCACTTTACCAGCTCCACCGTCCTTTACCAGCTCCTCCGTCCTTTACCAGCTCCACCGTCTACTTTACCAGCTCCACCGTCCACTTTACTAGCTCCACCGCCCCCTTTACTAGCTCCACCGTCCACTTTACTAGCTCCACCGCCCACTTTACCAGCTCCATCATCCTTTACCAGCTCCACCGTCCACTGTCCTATTTCCACCGTCCACTTTACCAGCTCCACCGCCCCCTTTACTAGCTCCACCGTCCACTTTACCAGCTCCATCATCCTTTACCAGCTCCACCGTCCACTTTACTAGCTCCACCGTCCACTTTACTAGCTCCACCGTCCACTTTACTAGCTCCACCGTCCACTTTACCAGCTCCACCGCCCCCTTTACTAGCTCCACCGTCCACTTTACTAGCTCCACCGCCCACTTTACCAGCTCCATCATCCTTTACCAGCTCCACCGTCCACTTTACTAGCTCCACCATCCACTTTACCAGCTCCACCGTCCTTTACCAGCTGCACCGCCCACTTTTAGCTCCACCATCCACTTTACCAGCTCCACGGTCCACTGTCCTAGCTCCACCGTCCACTTTACCAGCTCCACCGTCCTTTACCAGCTCCACCGTCCACTTTCCTATTTCCACCGTCCACTTTACCAGCTCCACCATCCTTTACCAGCTCCACCGCCCACTTTTAGCTCCACCATCCACTTTACTAGCTCCACCGCCCACTTTACCAGCTCCATCATCCTTTACCAGCTCCACCGCCCACTTTACCAGCTCCATCATCCTTTACCAGCTCCACCGCCCACTTTACCAGCTCCATCATCCTTTACCAGCTCCACCGTCCACTTTACTAGCTCCACCGTCCACTTTACCAGCTCCACCGTCCACTTTACCAGCTCCACCGCCCCCTTTACCAGCTCCACCGTCCACTTTACCAGCTCCACCGCCCACTGTACCAGCTCCACCGTCCTTTACCAGCTCCACCGTCCTTTACTACCGCCTGAGGTATGAAGGATAACATCTCTAAACACACAACACGTCCAGCCTGGAAGCAGATGGTCTCCAGCAGAGGCCAGGTACCTGGACCAGGATCCAGCAGAGACCAGACCGGGTATCTGGACCAGGATCCTGCAGAGACCATGTACCTGGACCAGGATCCAGCAGAGACCAGACCGGGTGCACTCCTGTCAGCTAAGATCAAACTGAGGCTACGGTTCACGCAGACTCTCCAGAACTGGACAGAAGAAGATGGAGGAACGTTGCTGGTCTGATGAGTCTCAGTTCCAGATCCACATTCAGATCCTCGGCTCAGAAACTGCTGAGTCATCATGAACATGGATCCATCCTGCCGTGGATCCAGTGAGGGCTGGTCCAGATCCAACGGGGCCATTTACAGCCCAGATAGCACGAGGACAAGCAAAGTCCAACACCAGACCGCGTTCTACCGATCCTCACCTTTATCATGTCACAGGATCGGGTTAAGAATATCCCGGACGAGCCCCCATTAAAGTTACAAACCAAATTTTAGGCTGATGCTGCATTTGACTCCTAATATACTGTAAGGCTGCTCAATTAGGGAAAAAATCATTCACGATTATTTTGATCAATATTGAAATCACAATTATTCAAACGATTATTTTGTAGTTATACGATGCATTTATTTAGCGTTTCTCTTTTTCAAACACGTCATTGATAATTAATGCAACATGTTCAAACTGAAAATATCGACTACAAATATGAACCTCAAAGCTGTTTTGCAGTGTATAAAACATTAAATGAATAAAATAAATATACTTTGAGCATTAAATAAATGCTAAACATTTAGAAAAACTCACACGTATCCAGCTGTGCTGCAGTTTCTCTGTCTGAAGAAAAAATAAATACTTATTGAATAAATAAATACTTATTTATATGAAGATAAATATCACAAAAATAAACTTTAAGCTTTAGTGCAAATCTAACATTTTTGTTAATGACACCCAACATTCACCTGGGTGGCAACAGTCGTTTCAACTCGATTATCGAGGTTTGGAGATCATTTCACACACAAACTGAAATCACGATCAAATTTCAATGAATTGCACGGCTCTACTCCCAAATTCATATAACAAAAAGTAATTTTACAACTCTGCGTATAAAAGAACAAAGCGCTTCGAATCAGTGTCCGGTACAGGCCAAACGTTTAGACTCCTGCATCACACCTGCAGCGTCTGAAAAAGTCTGCGTCCAAATCCTGGACTTAAATTTCAGGCCTTAAAAAGGCCATTTTTTCATCCAAGTCTCAGTCTTTTACTTTAATTCTTCCTGAGGAGCGTTGAGCACGTGAAAACGCTGAATGATATCAGAAGTCGATTCTGTTCGTCTTTCTGAACGGTTCAGATCGCTACGAGGGATATTTTCAATTTCTGTTGCTACTTTTTAAATGAAAATACAGTTAAATGCCTTTTTTCTTGAGTAGCGCCTCAGTTAATGTGAATTTCCGTGTCTTTATTTGATCCAGTCGTCCACTAAAATCCATGTTTTTAAAGTTACTTTTTTGGGCGATTATTGTTATGCGATTAATCAAGATGTAGAAATGACAAAACCTGTAATTAATTCTTTTGTTGTTTTTAATCAAGTCCTATTTTGAATTTGTGGGATTATTTGAATGTTTCTAATAACACATCATGTTGGTCTTAAGTTTGATTTATAAAAGTCCTAAAAGGTCTAAAACGTCTTAAATTTAACTTGCTGAAACCTGCAAGAACCCCGCATTCAAGAAAAGACTAAATTCATAATCGTAATTCAAATAAGAAGAAACTGAAAAAGTAGCAGTCGATAAAAAATGACCAATTTATGATTTAATAATATCAAACATTGATTCTGAATTGTGGTTTTAAAATAAAATAATAATAAAAAACGGTCCCAGACAAATCGGAGGCCGGTGAAACACACTCCAGCCGTGATCTTTGAAGCAGACTGCAGGTCCTAGAAGGACGAGGTTAGATTAAAGCGTCTCCGTCTGACCTTCGTGCTCATATCGGCCGCTTTGTCTGCAGCTTCCGTGTTAAAGGTCCCCTCGCTCATGCAGACACGTGTGGAGCGTTTCCATGGAAACGTGAGACTCAGTCCTCTGAAAGCTGCTGTTTCCCCTCCTCACAGCGGCATCATCAGCAGAGACGTGAGCCTGTTCAGGACGCACTTTTACTCCTACATATCCGTCATCCCAGCGGTAACGCCGCCGCCGCCGCTGGCCCGGACGTGCCGCTTTAAAGCGCTGATGCTGTGCTTCTAACACCTGCTGTGCACGTGTTCCCTGCCTGAGATAACCCGGCCCGGCCCGGCCCGGCCCGGTCGCCCTCTCACTGGATCTGGACCTTAACGACACATTTTCATGTTTGAAGTTGTTTTTGTCAGCAAACTGTTTACAGTTAACTATTTACTGTCTGAATAAATGATAACCTGTAGAAATGACTACAGATGCAGATTAATCTGAAATAAGTGCAACATCTTCTGGTAGAATGTAAAAATCTCATTTTTCCACGTTTAGTCTCAGCATCTCCAACCATAAGCCATATGACGATAAATCGTATTTAAATAACGTTCTGAGCACGAGCCCCTGAATTATCCTCATTTTGTCATATTTACATATTTGTCTTATTTACCTTAAATATGCAGTCGTCCTCAAAATTATTCTAACCCTCTAGTTAAAGACAAGGCTAAATTCACAAAACTGATTTTAAAAAAAAGAAACTAATGATAAATAAAAGTGTACAAAATCATAATTCACTGAAATATAATATTGGCTTTTAATTGTGGTTGAAAATGATCATTTGAATATAAAATTAAATCAATCAAATTTTAGCTTCAGAGCCCCGTCATGCTCGTTTACTCGTTTTATTTTTTGCGTTTTTTATTTTTAATATTTCTTTTGAACCATAATTCAAAATCAGTGTCTTCATTTTTTAACTTTTTTATTTATTACGTTGGTTAATTTCAGCGTATTTCATTGATTGTGGGTAATTTTGAGGACGACTGCACATAAACTGAGCGTATTAATCTGAGTTGCGTGTTTGTCTGGTTGCCGTCCGGGGACCAGAGATGAACCTGTTCCCCGTGATGTCCCGGGTATCCAGACGGGTGCATGGTCTTGGTGTTTGTCTCGCCCTCCTGGACATGTTTGCTCATCTTTGTGCATGTTGTGGTTTGCAGTGCAATTATCGGTCGCTCCACTAAAGATTTCAAGATCTACTTGTTCAGCTTTATCAAATTCATGCCGCTTGTAAGTGTCTTTTATTTATTTATTTACTTTTCCAGTAACTTTCATGTTTGGGACACTTTGATTGGTAGATGTTCTGTTTACATTTTAGATCTGATGCATTTGTTTATTTATCTGTAAATATCTGGAATATTATCGTGTTTATGGGTAATTAATAATTCCCTGTGGATAATTATTGTTTAATAATGAAATGATTGGGGTTCGTAATCAAACCAAACACCAGTGTGCTGGCGGATCTCGTCCGGCCGCTGATGGTTTTAGCGTCTCTGTGGCTCAGAGGGATCAGATGAATGATGGTATTATGGGATGTAAACGCAGATTTCTGCCCGGTAACTGTGACCGGCTCGTTGCAGATCGCGTTGGTGAACAATTTCCTGAAACTGGGCCTGAATGAGCTGAAGCTGAGGTTCCGAGAGAGGCTGACGAAGAAGCTGTACGACCAGTACCTCCAGTAAGTAGACGGCTGCTGGGAGTTACGGCGGACTGGACGGACTCTGCTGCCGTTTCATACCGGAGTTATGATGAATGAGTGTCTGTTAAAAACCTCCCACAGTGAGTCCGTGAATACACGACTCACGAAAGTGAAAGTGAAGGGCATGTGGCGTTTTGTATGACGTCAGAATGAACCTAAAATCCTCTCCAACATTTCCAGGTGAACTGAATTAAACTTCCTCTAAACTTTTAGATGCACATGAACATTGTTTCATGGTTAAATATTTATTCTGAATTCTACAAAAACCAAAAGTTGATTATCACTAACTTTTTGTGAGTCGTGCATCAGTCGGTCCAGATGCAGAAAATTAAAAGAAATGAATTTAAGTTTTTAACCTAGGTTTTTTTTTTTTTTGTTGTTGTTTTATTTTTTTCACCTTGATTTAATACGTTTTTTAATACTTTGATTTTCTTTTAATTTAATCGATGTTATTTTTACTTCAATTTCCATTTTATTAGTATTAATTTGTTTTATTTTAATCTCATTTTCCAACTTTAATTTCTATTTTTACTTTTTTATTTTATGTTCTATTTTTAATTTCTATTTTGTTTTGTTTTTTCCTTCAATGGTTTTTGTTTAGTTTTTTTTTTTTTTTAGATTTTTTATACCTAGGTTTTTAAATTCAATTTTACTTGATTTAATTATCTTAATTTAGTATAAATACTAATTTAATGTTTGATTTCTTTCTTTAGTTTTTGCTTTAACTTTTTTAGAAATTATTAATTAATACTTTAATTTTCTTTTAATTTAATCTATATTTTTACTCTAAATTCCATTTTATTAGTAATAATTAGTTGCTTTTTTATATTTTATTATTTTCTAACTTAAATTTTTTCCCTTAAATTTACTTTTTTTTAAATTTCTTTTGTTTTTTCTTTAGTGTTAATATTTTTTTCATCTTTTAACTTATATTTTTGTTAGCCTTTTTTTTTATTTGATTCCTTTTTTTTTTGTTTAATTTAGTATTCATATTTATTTAATGTTTTATTTTTTATTTAATAAACATATGCCATAAGTGTGCATATTTATTTAATATGTGATTTTTTTAACGTTATTTTTAGTTTTGACCTGTTTGATTTTTTTTTGTCGTTTTGTCTTATAGCTGCATTTCTTGTCATCTTCTCCCTTTAAGGTGACATTTACAAGCTGCATATTTTATTGTTATTAACCAATTACCAGAACCTGCCACAGAAAAGTCTCTTTATGTTTTACACGTAAAAATGTTTCATATCCACGTTTTCATGTGATTTCATGTAAAGTCTAATTTATAGATTTTACATGAAATTTCAGACGTGCTCAGTGATGCTTAAATTATTTATTTATTGCCGGGAAAATGATAAATGGGCTGTATTTGCTGAAACATGCGAGCGTAAATGGAAACGCTGCATCTGAGCCGGTGTGGGATGAAGATGAAGTTTGGTTTGACGCTAACTTGGACCCGACTCAGAAACAGTTTTCCAGGCTTCTGAACTGACACGAAACCATCCAGACATTCATCATTTGGAGGTTTTTTGTTTGTTTTTTTCCTGAAATATGACTTGTTCCAGTTTCATGGATAGAAGAAGCTCCAGTCCTCCGACACGGCTGAGCGAGCTGCACAGATGACCGGTTTCCATTCACGCTCTCTGCTGTGTTTGCTGCTTTCTGCAGATGGAAGTGAGGACGTGAGAGAACAGGCTGTTATTCAGAGAAAATCTCTCGCAGTTCTTTTGTTATCTGGCGTGCAGACGCAACACTGGCCCGTCCTGGTCCATAAACCAGAGTCCGGAGACGTGAACAGGGAGGTGGGGGATGAGCCTGAGGACAGGAAGCAGAGTCCATGTTACTGGTTATGACCTGAGACAGACCAGAGGCGAGGACGGGAATGTCCTCCCACAGCTGCCCACGTGTTCACGTTTCTGCAACAGTTAGGTTGTTTTTCTGCCTCAGATCAGCTGTTTGTGACCGAACGTTGATCCTGAACGTGCATCAGAACGACCGAAGGCAAACACAAGCTGGCAGATTATATCCCATCCAGCAGGTTAGTTAATAAGCAGGTTTATAATCCAGCCGCTAAACGTGGTTGATCCAGAGATTATCTGGTAATCCACCATGATCCGTGATAACACAGTTATTATAACATCATCACCATCACTACTCTGCTGCTGAGAGACCTCTATTTACACCTGGACATGATGATGAAGACACTTCTGTCCAACTTTCCACCAATCAGAGAGCTTAAACTGACGGTAACGTCCAATCAGGAGCAGCCAAAGATCAACGAGTGAGCAGAAAGTTAAATAATGATCCTGTATGTGTGGAAGAAAGAAAGAAGATCTTCCTGCTGCAGCTCAGCTGGTTAGGATTAGTTAGATAGGTTAGTTAATGAGCTGGTTAGGATTAGTTAGATAGGTTAGTTAATGAGCTGGTTAGGATTAGTTAGATAGGTTAGTTAATGAGCTGGTTAGGATTAGCTAGTTAGGTTAGTTAATGAGCTGGTTAGGATAAGTTATTTAGGTTAGTTAATGAGCTGGTTAGGAGTAGCTAGGTTAGTTGAGGAGCTGGTTAGGATTAGTTAGATAGCTTAGTTAATAAGCTGGTTAGGATTAGTTAGGCTAGTCAAGGAGCTGGCATAGGATTAGTTAGGTTAGTTAATGAGCTGGTTAGGATTAGCTAGTTAGGTTAGTTGAGGAGCTGGTTAGGATTAGTAAGATAGGTTTGTTAGTGAGCTGGTTAGGATTAGGTATGTTAGTTGAGGAGCTGGTTAGGATTAGTTAGGCTAGTTAATGAGCTGGTTAGGATTAGTTAGATAGGTTAGTTAATGAGCTGGTTAGGAGTAGCTAGGTTAGTTGAGGAGCTGGTTAGGATTAGTTAGATAGCTTAGTTAATAAGCTGGTTAGGATTAGTTAGGCTAGTTAAGGAGCTGGCTAGGATTAGTTAGTTAGGTTAGTTAATGAGCTGGTTAGGATTAGTTAGATAGGTTAGTTAATGAGCTGGTTAGGATTAGTTAGATAGGTTAGTTAATGAGCTGGTTAGGATTAGCTAGTTAGGTTAGTTAATGAGCTGGTTAGGATAAGTTATTTAGGTTAGTTAATGAGCTGGTTAGGAGTAGCTAGGTTAGTTGAGGAGCTGGTTAGGATTAGTTAGATAGCTTAGTTAATAAGCTGGTTAGGATTAGTTAGGCTAGTCAAGGAGCTGGCTAGGATTAGTTAGGTTAGTTAATGAGCTGGTTAGGATTAGTTAGTTAGGTTAGTTAATGAGCTGGTTAGGATTAGTTAGATAGGTTAGTTAATGAGCTGGTTAGGATTAGTTAGATAGGTTAGTTAATGAGCTGGTTAGGATTAGCTAGTTAGGTTAGTTAATGAGCTGGTTAGGATAAGTTATTTAGGTTAGTTAATGAGCTGGTTAGGAGTAGCTAGGTTAGTTGAGGAGCTGGTTAGGATTAGTTAGATAGCTTAGTTAATAAGCTGGTTAGGATTAGTTAGGCTAGTCAAGGAGCTGGCTAGGATTAGTTAGGTTAGTTAATGAGCTGGTTAGGATTAGTTAGGTTAGTTGAGGAGCTGGTTAGGATTAGTTAGATAGGTTTGTTAGTGAGCTGGTTAGGATTAGGTATGTTAGTTGAGGAGCTGGTTAGGATTAGTTAGGCTAGTTAATGAGCTGGTTAGGATTAGTTAGATAGGTTAGTTAATGAGCTGGTTAGGAGTAGCTAGGTTAGTTGAGGAGCTGGTTAGGATTAGTTAGATAGCTTAGTTAATAAGCTGGTTAGGATTAGTTAGGCTAGTTAAGGAGCTGGCTAGGATTAGTTAGGTTAGTTGAGGAGCTGGTTAGGATTAGTTAGATAGGTTTGTTAGTGAGCTGGTTAGGATTAGGTATGTTAGTTGAGGAGCTGGTTAGGATTAGTTAGGCTAGTTAAGGAGCTGGTTAGGATTAGTTAGATAGGTTAGTTAATGAGCTGGTTAGGATTAGTTAGATAGGTTAGTTAATGAGCTGGTTAGGATTAGTTAGGTTAGTTGAGGAGCTGGTTAGGATTAGTTAGATAGGTTAGTTAATAAGCTGGTTAGGATTAGTTAGGCTAGTTAAGGAGCTGGCTAGGATTAGTTAGATAGGTTTGTTAGTGAGCTGGTTAGGATTAGTTTGGTTAGTTGAGGAGCTGGTTAGGATTAGTTAGATAGGTTTGTTAGTGAGCTGGTTAGGATTAGTTTGGTTAGTTAAGGAGCTGGTTAGGATAAGTTAGGTTATTTCATGAGCCTGTTTATCAGGATAGAAGGTAACTAGTAGCAGAAATAACTGCAGATGAGCAAACATGGAAATAGTTTGTGTTGTTTCGGCACCTGGAAGCTGAGATGGAGAGATGATGTGCAGATGAGGAACGGCCTCACTGTTGATCTGCTGGTGTTTGTACAGAGTTCTGGTTCTGGTTCTGGTTCTGTTGGTCTCTATGCTGCTGTATCTGTTGAAACCTTCATTTACATCATTTTAGCCTGATAATGCGACAGCTGAGGCTGAACTGTGGATGCTGACTGGGTCAAAGGTGACTTTATTCACTCTATCAGGACTTTTTCAGTGGAACAGGACGGAGGCGAAAGGAGAGAAAAGTAAAAGTGAAAGATGTCCTGACTCTCTGCTCTGGTTTTCCTTATCAGAGGTTACACCTACTACAAAATGGGAAACCTGGACAACCGGATAGCCAACGCAGACCAGTTACTGACGCAGGACGTGGAGAAGTTCTGCAACAGTGTGGTGGATCTTTACTCCAACCTCAGCAAGGTAAGCTGTCACCATGGCTCACATCCTGGACCAGGTTATGACCCTGGTCCTGGAAATGGTCCTGGTCCTGGACCAGGCCCAGGACCAGGGCCAGGGCCATAACCTGGTCCTGGTCCTGGGCCTGGGCCTGGGCCTGGTCCTGGTCCTGGTCCTCATCCGTGGGCTCTACGCTGTCTGTGAGGGCGAACTGGAACGTTTCAGCCAGATAAATGAACAGAAATCTGAAACTGCGGGCGGGTACAGTGGTGCTTCAGGGTGCATTCAGACAGCATAGTCCGCGAGTCTCGGTCCGGTTGGGAGCGGGGGGGGGGGGGCGGGTCTTCCGGACCAAGATCTCGTTCACGTTGCACTTTTGCCAAACGAGCCACGAATGAGAATCTCAGGTGGCGCTGCTTTCAGATTCACGTAGGCGAGGAGAAGATGCACGAACACGAAGCTTCTCACGTCTGTTTCCTCCTCAAAGCGACGTTATTTCTGTACGAGCAGCTGATATGATGTCATCAGATCAAATATGGATCAAAGCTTTTACGTCCTCGTAACTCCATGTCTGACCACGAGCCATCTTTATCAGTTCCGCAGTCCCACACGTGTGTTTGGTGTCGTAGCGTTTACCCACGATGTCCAACGTTTTACCCACAATGCAATGCGATCTGTAGTCCACTTCCTGTCTTTGGTTCTCTTGAATCGGACCGAGACCTGCGTTTGCAGGCGGACCGAGTCCGGTTGTTGGTTCTGGATCAGAGTCCGTTTGCGCGTTCACACCCCCCCGAAACGAAGCGACTTTCCGAGCAAACGGACTCTGATTCAGATCAGAAAAGCTTCGTGAACGCGTCCTCAGTCTGATCCAATCAGAGGTCTCGCTTTCAGTCGGACACATTAAACAGCCTGTTCTTAGACGATGGGAGCTTCATGTTGCATAAGTGATATTATGGGATGTCTCAAACTGTATGAACTGTAAAATCTCAGGAATGTGTCACTCACTGCTGTCTCCTGCCCCGCAGCCGCTGTTAGACATCGGTCTGTACATCTTCAAGCTGACAAGTGCCATTGGGGCCCAGGTAAGCGTGTTACTGTCATCATACGTGTTTATTTACCTTCTTACTGCCAGCAGGTACGCAGCTGCAGCTGATCTTCCCGTTTACACGGCTGCAGCTTTTATCTGTGACGGGGGTCCTCGAGGACCACCGTCCTGCAGGTTTTACGTGTTTCCCTGCTGGAACACATCTGACTCGCTTTGACGGGTCGTTAACAGTCATGCAAGATCCTCACAACCGTGCACAGACATGAACGATCGGTTCTACCATCATCATCATCACGGTTAAACCTTCATCTGCCTTTTATTGTTTTAAAGGAAGCCGCTGCAAAAGAGGCATGAAGGACCCAGAAAGGAAAAGGGAAGTAGGATGAGAGATGAAACTGCATCAGATAAAGGACGGTCGTACCGTTGCAGCATGCAGGTACTACCCAAAAAACTAGAATATCCGGAAAAAGTTCATTTATTTCTGAAATTCAACTTAAAAGTTGCAATTTACATATTGTATCGATAAATAATATGCAAATCAATATATTTGCAGCTTTTCTTTGTTTGGATGTTGCTGATTAGAAGTTGCAGCTTAAGAAAACCTCAAATTCTAAAACTCAAAAATGAGAATATTGTGAAAAGCTCCAGTTTTGCAGGTTCAGAGTGTCACATTCTGATCAGGTCAGTAATCCAAACACCTCCATAAGTACCCTGAGCCTTTAAAAAGTCTCTGTGTTGGTTTAGAAGAATCCACAATCATGGGGAAGATGCTGATCTGACAGTTGTGCAGAAAACCATCATTGACTCCCTGCACAAGGTGGAAAGACACAAAAAGTGATAGAAAAGAAGCTGGATGTTCTCAGAGTGTCTCAAAGCACATTAATGGACAGTTAAGTGGAAGGAAGAAGTGTGGAAGAAAACGGTGTAGAAGCCGGAGGGCTGACAGCAGCCTGGAGAAGATGGTCAGGAAAGGACCTTTCAGACGTGTGGAGGACTTCATGAGGAATGGACCTGTGAGCTTCATCAAGTCCAGCATCAATGCAGCCGTCTACCGGGACATTTTGGAGACCTTCATGCTTGCTTCAGTGGACCAGCTGTATGGGGATGCAGACTTCATCTTCCAGCAGGACTTGGCACCTGCCCACACTGCCAAAACTACCAAATCCTGCTTCAACAACCATGGATCACCATGCTGGATTGGCCCGCAAACCCACCTGACCTGAACCCCATTGAAAACATGTGAGACATCGTCAGAGAAAGCTGAACGGGAAGAGAGCAAACAATAAAGAAGAGCTCAAGGCTGTGATGGAAGCATGTTGGTCTCCATAACAGCTGAGATATGCCACAAGCTGCTAGCATCCATGCCACGCCGGGCTAAAGCTGCTAGCATCCATGCCACGCCGGGTTAAAGCTGCTAGCATCCATGCCACGCCGGGTTAGAGCTGCTAGCATCCGTGCCACGCCGGGTTAAAGCTGCTAGCATCCGTGCCATGCCGGGCTAAAGCTGCTAGCATCCATGCCACGCCGGGTTAAAGCTGCTAGCATCCATGCCACGCCGGGTTAAAGCTGCTAGCATCCGTGCCACGCCGGGCTAAAGCTGCTAGCATCCATGCCACGCCGGGTTAAAGCTGCTAGCATCCATGGCACGCCGGGTTAAAGCTGCTAGCATCCATGCTACGCTGGGTTAAAGCTGCTAGCATCCATGCCACGACGGGTTAAAGCTGCTAGCATCCATGGCACGCCGGGTTAAAGCTGCTAGCATCCATGGCACGCCGGGTTAAAGCTGCTAGCATCCATGCCACGCCAGGTTACAGCTGCTAGCATCCATGCCACGCCGGGTTACAGCTGCTAGCATCCATGCCACGCCGGGTTACAGCTGCTAGCATCCATGCCACGCCGGGTTAAAGCTGCTAGCATCCATGCCACGCCGGGTTAAAGCTGTTAGCATCCGTGCCACGGCGGGTTAAAGCTGCTAGCATCCTTGCCACGCCGGGTTAAAGCTGTTAGCATCCGTGCCACGGCGGGTTAAAGCTGCTAGCATCCGTGCCACGCCGGGTTACAGCTGCTAGCATCCGTGCCACGCCGGGTTAAAGCTGCTAGCATCCATGCCACGCCGGGTTACAGCTGCTAGCATCCGTGCCACGCCGGGTTGAAGCTGCTAGCATCCATGCCACGCCGGGTTAAAGCTGCTAGCATCCGTGCCACGCCGGGTTAAAGCTGCTAGCATCCATGCCACGCCGGGTTAAAGCTGCTAGCATCCGTGCCACGCCGGGTTAAAGCTGCTAGCATCCATGCCACGGCGGGTTAAAGCTGCTAGCATCCGTGCCACGCCGGGTTAAAGCTGCTAGCATCCGTGCCACGCCGGGTTAAAGCTGCTAGCATCCATGCCACGCCGGGTTAAAGCTGTTAGCATCCGTGCCACGCCCGCTTAAAGCTGCTAGCATCCATGCCACGCCGGGTTAAAGCTGCTAGCATCCGTGCCACGCCGGGTTAAAGCTGCTAGCATCCATGCCACGCCGGGTTAAAGCTGCTAGCATCCGTGCCACGCCGGGTTAAAGCTGCTAGCATCCATGCCACGGCGGGTTAAAGCTGCTAGCATCCGTGCCACGCCGGGTTAAAGCTGCTAGCATCCGTGCCACGCCGGGTTAAAGCTGCTAGCATCCGTGCCACGCCGGGTTAAAGCTGCTAGCATCCATGCCACGCCGGGTTAAAGCTGTTAGCATCCGTGCCACGCCCGCTTAAAGCTGCTAGCATCCGTGCCACGCCGGGTTAAGGAGTCATTCATGCAAAAGGACCAAACCAAGTACTAAGTACAAATGCAAGATTTTTCTGCAGGAGGACGCATATTTTGGGATCTAAAGTCCTTTTTAAATTGATTTCATCCAATATATTAATTTTGAGTTTTTGAATTTGAGGGTTTCTTAAGCTGTAACTTCCAATCAGCAACATCCAAACAAATAAAAGCTTGAAATATATTTATTTGCATATTATTTATCTATATAATATGTAAATTACACCTTTTAAGTTGAATTACAGAAATGAATGAACTTCTTCAGGATATTCTATTTTTTTGGGTAGTACCTGTAAGTAGTCCGTCTCTTCCATCTTTAACTTGTTGTTGGAGTTTTACAGCAAAGGTGTTTCTTTCCAACTTGAGTGTCATAAATTACGTCCATCTTTTGGAGAATCATTTCATTCAAACAAACTTGAAGGTCTTTCAAGGATTAACTGCCAGAAATCAGCAGAGTTGAAGCGGTTGATTTTATTTTCTAGTGTAAGCCAGATGAATTCAGTCGGGCGGAAAAACGGGCAGCCCAGCATCTGAAACTCCAAACACCGTCTGTCATCTGCTGCACATGAACGCCTCCTCCCTGGGATCTCTTTCCTCGGACCGACTGTCCCCGTTTTATCTCCTGCACCATCGGCGAGGTCCAGAGCGGCTCACAACGCTTTCCTTGTGCGTCTGACGCTGGGGTGTCCAGCTCCGGTGTCCAGCTCCGGTCCTCGAGGACCCCGTCCTGCAGGTGTTACATGGCGACCCATGAATCCGATCCGCTGCAGAAGCATCCAAACCTGCAGGACGGCGGCCGGTTTTACACGTTTCTCTGGTCTCTGGCAGGTTCTTTTGTACCGCTCAGTCCAACCTGCTTTACATTAAACATAAAAGCATGACAACGTCCTGGAAAACCTGGAAAGTGACGAGAAAGTTAAATGTCCTGGAAAAGCTGGAGTTGTCCTGGGAAATCATTTTTCTTCCCTCAACTTCAGCTTCATTTATATAAACAAACAATCAAGACAACAAAATGACATAAACATGCCCGTAACGTAAAAAACAAAAACAAACATGCACTAAAATAATGAAAATATCCGTGAAAAGGTTATTAAAAACAAGAAATCTTAAAAATAAGTAAACTGAATAATTGAAAATTAATACTTGATTTTATATTCATATATTTTTTATTTTTTTGTACAATGATTTTGATTTTTAATTCTGGTCTGCTGGACCAGACTAGGATGTGAGGTCTGCTGGACCAGACTAGGATGTGAGGGGTCTGCTGGACCAGACTAGGATGTGAGGTCTGCTGGACCAGACTAGGATGTGAGGTCTGCTGGACCAGACTAGGATGTGAGGGGTCTGCTGGACCAGACTAGGATGTGAGGTCTGCTGGACCAGACTAGGATATGAGGTCTGCTGGACCAGACTAGGATGTGAGGTCTGCTGGACCAGACTAGGATGTGAGGTCTGCTGGACCAGACTAGGATGTGGGGTCTGCTGGACCAGACTAGGATGTGGGGTCTGCTGGACCAGACTAGGATGTGTGAGGGGTCTGCTGGACCAGACTAGGATGTGAGGGGTCTGCTGGACCAGACTAGGATGTGAGGGGTCTGCTGGACCAGACTAGGATGTGAGGGGTCTGCTGGACCAGACTAGGATGTGAGGTCTGCTGGACCAGACTAGGATGTGAGGGGTCTGCTGGACCAGACTAGGATGTGAGGTCTGCTGGACCAGACTAGGATGTGAGGTCTGCTGGACCAGACTAGGATGTGAGGTCTGCTGGACCAGACTAGGATGTGAGGGGTCTGCTGGACCAGACTAGGATGTGAGGGGTCTGCTGGACCAGACTAGGATGTGAGGTCTGCTGGACCAGACTAGGATGTGAGGTCTGCTGGACCAGACTAGGATGTGAGGGGTCTGCTGGACCAGACTAGGATGTGAGGTCTGCTGGACCAGACTAGGATGTGAGGTCTGCTGGACCAGACTAGGATGTGAGGGGTCTGCTGGACCAGACTAGGATGTGGGGTCTGCTGGACCAGACTAGGATGTGAGGGGTCTGCTGGACCAGACTAGGATGTGAGGTCTGCTGGACCAGACTAGGATGTGAGGTCTGCTGGACCAGACTAGGATGTGAGGTCTGCTGGACCAGACTAGGATGTGGGGTCTGCTGGACCAGACTAGGATGTGAGGTCTGCTGGACCAGACTAGGATGTGAGGTCTGCTGGACCAGACTAGGATGTGAGGTCTGCTGGACCAGACTAGGATGTGAGGTCTGCTGGACCAGACTAGGATGTGAGGGGTCTGCTGGACCAGACTAGGATGTGAGGTCTGCTGGACCAGACTAGGATGTGAGGGGTCTGCTGGACCAGACTAGGATGTGAGGGGTCTGCTGGACCAGACTAGGATGTGAGGTCTGCTGGACCAGACTAGGATGTGAGGTCTGCTGGACCAGACTAGGATGTGAGGTCTGCTGGACCAGACTAGGATGTGAGGTCTGCTGGACCAGACTAGGATGTGAGGTCTGCTGGACCAGACTAGGATGTGAGGTCTGCTGGACCAGACTAGGATGTGAGGTCTGCTGGACCAGACTAGGATGTGAGGGGTCTGCTGGACCAGACTAGGATGTGAGGTCTGCTGGACCAGACTAGGATGTGAGGGGTCTGCTGGACCAGACTAGGATGCATCCTTACACCCTTCAGACCAGGATAAGACCCTTGTTGCCTTGACAACCCGCAGTGCTGCTTGTCATTGGATGGTTCCGCCGTCTGTCTGCTAGAATGTGGTGACATCAGCACCTTCAGTGATCTTCTTGTTCTTGGGCTCTAAAAGGCAGCGTCTGGCGCCCCCTGCTGGATGCTGGTGGTGGTGACGCGCTGCAGGAACGCCGCCATCTTAGATCTTCATCACTGCTGATGACAGTGGTACAAACGTAAAAGTAACATAAACCTCCAGCGCAGAGTGAATAGTCTGTGATGGAAGGATGCTTTTCTCTGTAGCGTCCCGTTTTCTCACCCCTCCCTCCCCCCCCCAGGGCCCAGCCGTCATGATGACCTACCTGCTGATCTCAGGTCTGTTCCTGACCAGACTGAGGAGGCCCATCGGCAAGATGACCGTGTCCGAGCAGCGCTTCGAGGGCGAGTATCGCTACGTCAACTCCCGCCTCATCACCAACAGGTGAGCATCCAGCACGGCCGCAGTATCGCTACAGTATCGCTGCAGTACGGCCGCAGTATCGCTACAGTATCGCCGCAGTACGGCCGCAGTATCACTACAGTATCGCTGCAGTACGGCCGCAGTATCGCTGCAGTATCGCTGCAGCACAGCCGCAGTATCGCTACAGTATCGCTGCAGCACAGCCGCAGTATCGCCGCAGTACGGCCGCAGTATCGCTGCAGTACAGCCGCAGTATTGCTACAGTACAGCCGCAGTGTCGCTACAGTATCACTGCAGCACGGCCGAAGTATCGCTACAGTATCGCTGCAGTATCGCTGCAGTATCGCTACAGTATCGCTGCAGTATCGCTACAGTATCGCTGCATTACGGCCTCAGTATCGCTGCAGTATCGCTACAGTATCGCTGCATCACGGCCGCAGTATCACCGCAGTATCCCTGCAGTATCACCATAGTATCGCCGCAGTATCACTGCAGTATCGCTACAGTATCACTGCAGTATCACTGCATCACGGCCGCAGTATCACCGCAGTATCGCTGCAGTATCACCACAGTATCGCCGCAGTATCACCGCAGTATCCCTGCAGTATCACCACAGTATCGCCGCAGTATCACCACAGTATCGCCGCAGTATCACCACAGTATCGCCGCAGTATCGCCACAGTATCGCCGCAGTATCACCGCAGTATCGCCGCAGTATCACCGCAGTATCGCTGCAGTATCACCGCAGTATCGCCGCAGTATCACCACAGTATCGCCGCAGTATCACCACAGTATCGCCGCAGTATCACCGCAGTATCACCGCAGTATCCCTGCAGTATCACCATAGTATCGCCGCAGTATCACCGCAGTATCGCTGCAGTATCACCACAGTATCGCCGCAGTATCGCCGCCTGGCTGCAGCACGTGTCTGAGCTGTCCCTCTTGGCTCCTCAGTGAGGAGATCGCCTTCTACAACGGGAACATGAGGGAAAAACAGACCATTCACACCACGTTTAAGAAGCTGGTGAGTAATAATTTTCACCGTTTCTGGGATTTTATGGAGAAATGATGGTAAACTTTTATTTCTGCTTCCAGGTTGATCATTTGCACAACTTCATCTTCTTCCGCTTCTCCATGGGATTTATCGACAGCATCATTGCCAAGTGTAAGAACCTGTTTGTATGTAGTTTGAACTGTGTGTGTGTGTGTGTATATATATGTATACATGTATATATATATATATATGTGTGTAAGTATGGATGTAATTTCAGACATTCAGCAGGTGAAATTGTTTCTCTGGTCAGATATCAGGACGATTCTCGGAGCTGTTTGTAAAACTGACCTCATTTAGAGAAATTTCATTTTTAAAGTAGAGAGGTTGTTTCCTAATCCCCCCCCCCTCCTCTGCAGACTTGGCCACCGTGGTGGGCTACCTGGTGGTCAGCCGGCCTTTTCTGAACCTGGCCCACCCCAGACACCTGCACAGCTCCCACTCTGAGCTGCTGGAGGTGAGAAACCAGATCGCAGCAACCTGGAGACATTTCACCTTTCATCCTGATCCACACATGTTCGGTCGTTATTCTGCAGCACAGACGTTAAATCAGTCCCAGTTTTCTGTTTTCACTCGTTTTATCTTTGCAGTGACACATCTGTAAGTAAAACCTGTCATAGTTGTGTTTATGGTAGAACGGCTCCGGTTTCATGTGGCGGGCTGGAATGACTCTTGTTGGTGATGCAGGACTACTACCAGAGCGGGAGGATGCTGCTGAGGATGTCCCAGGCCCTGGGCAGGATCGTCCTGGCTGGCCGGGAGATGACCCGTCTCTCTGGGTGAGTTCATGGAGAGCCGGCGCTCACGGTCATGTTAAAGGAGAGCTGATGCTCACGGTCATGTTAAAGGAGAGCTGATGCTCACGGTCATGTAAAGGAGAGCTGATGCTCACGGTCATGTAAAGGAGAGCTGATGCTCACGGTCATGTAAAGGAGAGCTGATGCTCACGGTCATGTTAATGGAGAGCCGATGCTCACGGTCATGTAAAGGAGAGCTGATGCTCACGGACGAGCACGGTCATGTTAATGGAGAGCTGATGCTCACGGTCATGTAAAGGAGAGCTGATGCTCACGGACGAGCACGGTCATGTTAATGGAGAGCTGATGCTCACGGTCATGTAAAGGAGAGCTGATGCTCACGGTCATGTTAAAGGAGAGCTGATGCTCACGGTCATGTTAATGGAGAGCTGATGCTCACGGTCATGTTAATGGAGAGCTGATGCTCACGGTCATGTAAAGGAGAGCTGATGCTCACGGTCATGTTAAAGGAGAGCTGATGCTCACGGTCATGTTAATGGAGAGCTGATGCTCACGGTCATGTAAAGGAGAGCTGATGCTCACGGTCATGTTAAAGGAGAGCTGATGCTCACGGTCATGTTAATGGAGAGCTGATGCTCACGGTCATGTAAAGGAGAGCTGATGCTCACGGTCATGTTAATGGAGAGCTGATGCTCACGGTCATGTTAATGGAGAGCTGATGCTCACGGTCATGTAAAGGAGAGCTAATGCTCACGGTCATGTAAAGGAGAGCTGATGCTCACGGACGAGCACGGTCATGTTAATGGAGAGCTGATGCTCACGGTCATGTTAAAGGAGAGCTGATGCTCACAGTCATGTTAATGGAGAGCTGATGCTCACGGTCATGTTAATGGAGAGCTGATGCTCACGGTCATGTTAATGGAGAGCTGATGCTCACGGTCATGTTAATGGAGAGCTGATGCTCACAGTCATGTTAATGGAGAGCTGATGCTCACGGACGAGCACGGTCATGTTAATGGAGAGCTGATGCTCACGGTCATGTTAAAGGAGAGCTGATGCTCACAGTCATGTTAATGGAGAGCTGATGCTCACGGTCATGTTAATGGAGAGCTGATGCTCACGGTCATGTTAATGGAGAGCTGATGCTCACGGTCATGTTAATGGAGAGCTGATGCTCACGGTCATGTTAATGGAGAGCTGATGCTCACGGTCATGTTAATGGAGAGCTGATGCTCACGGTCATGTTAAAGGAGAGCTGATGCTCACGGTCATGTTAATGGAGAGCTGATGCTCACGGTCATGTAATGGAGAGCTGATGCTCACGGTCATGTTAAAGGAGAGCTGATGCTCACGGTCATGTTAATGCAGAGCTGATGCTCACGGTCATGTTAATGGAGAGCTGATGCTCACGGTCATGTTAATGCAGAGCTGATGCTCACGGTCATGTTAATGGAGAGCTGATGCTCACGGTCATGTTAATGGAGAGCTGATGCTCACGGTCATGTTAATGGAGAGCTGATGCTCACGGTCATGTAATGGAGAGCTGATGTTCACGGTCATGTTAATGGAGAGCTGATGCTCACGGTCATGTTAATGGAGAGCTGATGCTCACGGTCATGTTAATGGAGAGCTGATGCTCATGGTCATGTTAAAGGAGAGCTGATGCTCACGGTCATGTTAATGGAGAGCTGATGCTCACGGTCATGTTAATGGAGAGCTGATGCTCACGGTCATGTTAATGCAGAGCTGATGCTCACGGTCATGTTAATGGAGAGCTGATGCTCACGGTCATGTAATGGAGAGCTGATGCTCACGGTCATGTTAAAGGAGAGCTGATGCTCACGGTCATGTTAATGGAGAGCTGATGCTCACGGTCATGTTAATGGAGAGCTGATGCTCACGGTCATGTAATGGAGAGCTCATGCTCACGGTCATGTTAATGGAGAGCTGATGCTCACGGTCATGTTAATGGAGAGCTGATGCTCACGGTCATGTTAATGGAGAGCTCATGCTCACGGTCATGTTATAGGAGAGCTGATGCTCACGGTCATGTTAAAGGAGAGCTGATGCTCACGGTCATGTTAATGGAGAGCTGATGCTCACGGTCATGTTAATGGAGAGCTGATGCTCACGGTCATGTTAATGGAGAGCTGATGCTCACGGTCATGTTAAAGGAGAGCTGATGCTCACGGTCATGTAATGGAGAGCTGATGCTCACGGTCATGTTAATGGAGAGCTGATGCTCACGGTCATGTAATGGAGAGCTGATGCTCACGGTCATGTTAAAGGAGAGCTGATGCTCACGGTCATGTTAAAGGAGAGCTGATGCTCACGGTCATGTTAAAGGAGAGCTGATGCTCACGGTCATGTTAAAGGAGAGCTGATGCTCGCGGTCATGTTAAAGGAGAGCTGATGCTCGCGGTCATGTTAATGGAGAGCTGATGCTCACGGTCATGTTAATGGAGAGCTGATGCTCACGGTCATGTAATGGAGAGCTGATGTTCACGGTCATGTTAATGGAGAGCTGATGTTCACGGTCATGTTAATGGAGAGCTGATGCTCACGGACGAGCACGGTCATGTCACTGGAGAGCTGATGCTCACGGACATGTTAATGGAGAGCTGATGCTCACGGTCATGTAAAGGAGAGCTGATGCTCACGGTCATGTCAATGGAGAGCTGATGCTCACGGTCATGTTAAAGGAGAGCTGATGCTCACGGTCATGTTAAAGGAGAGCTGATGCTCACGGTCATGTTAAAGGAGAGCTGATGCTCACGGTCATGTTAATGGAGAGCTGATGCTCACGGTCATGTTAAAGGAGAGCTGATGCTCACGGTCATGTAATGGAGAGCTGATGCTCACGGTCATGTAAAGGAGAGCTGATGCTCACGGTCATGTTAATGGAGAGCTGATGCTCACGGTCATGTTAAAGGAGAGCTGATGCTCACGGTCATGTTAAAGGAGAGATGATGCTCACGGTCATGTTAATGGAGAGCTGATGCTCACGGTCATGTTAAAGGAGAGATGATGTTCACGGTCATGTTAAAGGAGAGCTGATGCTCACGGTCATGTTAAAGGAGAGCTGATGCTCACGGACAAGCACGGACATGTTAGTAGATTTAGTAGGATTAGGCTGCTGGTTTAGTTGGATTAGGCTGCTGGTTTAGTTGGGATTAGGCTGCTGGTTTAGTTGGGATTAGGCTGCTGGTTTAGTTGGATTAGGCTGCTGGTTTATTTGGGATTAGTCTGCTGGTTTAGTTGGGATTAGGCTGCTGGTTTATTTGGGATTAGGCTGCTGGTTGAGTAGGATTAGGCTGCTGGTTTAGTTGGGATTAGGCTGCTGGTTTAGTTGGAATTAGGCTGCTGGTTTAGTTTGAATTAGGCTGCTGGTTTAGTTGGATTAGGCTGCTGGTTTATTTGGGATTAGGCTGCTGGTTTAGTTGGATTAGGCTGCTGGTTTATTTGGGATTAGGCTGCTGGTTTAGTTGGAATTAGGCTGCTGGTTTAGTTGGAATTAGGCTGCTGGTTTAGTTGGATTAGGCTGCTGGTTTATTTGGGATTAGGCTGCTGGTTTAGTTGGGATTAGGCTGCTGGTTTATTTGGGATTAGGCTGCTGGTTTATTTCGGATTAGGCTGCTGGTTTAGTTGGGATTAGGCTGCTGGTTTATTTGGGATTAGGCTGCTGGTTTAGTTGGATTAGGCTGCTGGTTTATTTGGGATTAGGCTGCTGGTTTAGTTGGGATTAGGCTGCTGGTTTATTTGGGATTAGGCTGCTGGTTTAGTTGGGATTAGGCTGCTGGTTTATTTGGGATTAGGCTGCTGGTTTATTTGGGATTAGGCTGCTGGTTTAGTTGGGATTAGGCTGCTGGTTTATTTGGGATTAGGCTGCTGGTTTAGTTGGGATTAGGCTGCTGGTTTAGTTGGGATTAGGCTGCTGGTTTATTTGGGATTAGGCTGCTGGTTTAGTTGGATTAGGCTGCTGGTTTATTTGGGATTAGGCTGCTGGTTTAGTTGGATTAGGCTGCTGGTTTATTTGGGATTAGGCTGCTGGTTTGGTTGGGATTAGGCTGCTGGTTTAGTTGGGATTAGGCTGCTGGTTTAGTTGGATTCGGCTGCTGGTTTAGTTGGATTAGGCTGCTGGTTTAGTTGGGATTAGGCTGCTGGTTTAGTTGGATTAGGCTGCTGGTTTAGTTGGGATTAGGCATCTGGTTTAGTTGGATTAGGCTGCTGGTTTAGTTGGGATTAGGCTGCTGGTTTAGTTGGATTAGGCTGCTGGTTTAGTTGGGATTAGGCTGCTGGTTTAGTTGGGATTAGGCTGCTGGTTTATTTGGAATTAGGCTGCTGGTTTAGTTGGATTAGGCTGCTGGTTGAGTAGGATTAGGCTGCTGGTTTAGTTGGGATTAGGCTGCTGGTTTATTTGGAATTAGGCTGCTGGTTTAGTTGGGATTAGGCTGCTGGTTTAGTTGGATTAGGCTGCTGGTTTATTTGGGATTAGGCTGCTGGTTTAGTTGGAATTAGGCTGCTGGTTTAGTTGGATTAGGCTGCTGGTTTATTTGGGATTAGGGCTGCTGGTTTAGTTGGATTAGGCTGCTGGTTTATTTGGGATTAGGGCTGCTGGTTTAGTTGGATTAGGGCTGCTGGTTTATTTGGGATTAGGCTGCTGGTTTATTTGGGATTAGGCTGCTGGTTTATTTGGGATTAGGCTGCTGGTTTAGTTGGATTAGGCTGCTGGTTTAGTTGGATTAGGCTGCTGGTTTAGTTGGATTAGGGCTGCTGGTTTATTTGGGATTAGGCTGCTGGTTTAATTGGGATTAGGCTGCTGGTTTAGTTGGGATTAGGCTGCTGGTTTAGTTGGGATTAGGCTGCTGGTTTAGTTGGAATTAGGCTGCTGGTTTAGTTGGATTAGGCTGCTGGTTTATTTGGGATTAGGCTGCTGGTTTAGTTGGATTAGGCTGCTGGTTTATTTGGGATTAGGCTGCTGGTTTATTTGGGATTAGGCTGCTGGTTTAGTTGGGATTAGGCTGCTGGTTTATTTGGGATTAGGCTGCTGGTTTAGTTGGATTAGGCTGCTGGTTTAGTTGGGATTAGGCTGCTGGTTTAGTTGGGATTAGGCTGCTGGTTTAGTTGGGATTAGGCTGCTGGTTTAGTTGGAATTAGGCTGCTGGTTTAGTTGGAATTAGGCTGCTGGTTTATTTGGGATTAGTCTGCTGGTTTAGTTGGATTAGGCTGCTGGTTTAGTTGGGATTAGGCTGCTGGTTTAGTTGGGATTAGGCATCTGGTTTAGTTGGAATTAGGGCTGCTGGTTTAGTTGGAATTAGGCTGCTGGTTTATTTGGGATTAGTCTGCTGGTTTCGTTGGATTAGGCTGCTGGTTTAGTTGGGATTAGGCTGCTGGTTTAGTTGGATTAGGCTGCTGGTTTATTTGGGATTAGGCTGCTGGTTTAGTTGGGATTAGGCTGCTGGTTTATTTGGGATTAGGCTGCTGGTTTATTTGGAATTAGGCTGCTGGTTTAGTTGGATTAGGCTGCTGGTTTAGTTGGGATTAGGCTGCTGGTTTAGTTGGGATTAGGCTGCTGGTTTAGTTGGGATTAGGCTGCTGGTTTAGTTGGGATTAGGCTGCTGGTTTAGTTGGATTAGGCTGCTGGTTTAGTTGGGATTAGGCTGCTGGTTTAGTTGGATTAGGCTGCTGGTTTATTTGGGATTAGGCTGCTGGTTTATTTGGGATTAGGCTGCTGGTTTAGTTGGATTAGGCTGCTGGTTTATTTGGGATTAGGCTGCTGGTGTAGTTGGATTAGGCTGCTGGTTTAGTTGGATTAGGCTGCTGGATTAGGCTGCTGGTTTAGTTGGATTAGGCTGCTGGTTTAGTTGGGATTAGGCTGCTGGTTTAGTTGGAATTAGGCTGCTGGTTTAGTTTGGATTAGGCTGCTGGTTTAGTTGGGATTAGGCTGCTGGTTTATTTGGGATTAGGCTGCTGGTTTAGTTGGAATTAGGCTGCTGGTTTAGTTGGAATTAGGCTGCTGGTTTATTTGGGATTAGGCTGCTGGTTTAGTGCTGGTCCACGTGGCAGAAATCGGATCATTGTTGGACTTATTTAGCAGATATTTAGTTGAACTTATCGTATTAAATCCACTGACACGTTTACGTTGCCATCCTGCACATCTCCGGGTGGACATGTACTCTGTAGGTGAAGTACACACACGTGTATTTCTCAGGTTTTTATAGAGTAAATAAACGTGTGTGTACTTCAGATACAAACATGTATGCATGCAGATGTTTGTCTGCATGTTCTTCATTTGCTTCACGCTGGATAAACCGATGCATCGGCTGGACGATATTTTAGGCCGATATGTCGGGTGTGTTGGCCGATACCGCCACTCTGCATAATTTACAGTAGGTTGGAATTTTGGCCGATATCCGAAATGCCAATATTTTCAAACTCATGTGGCCGATAATTGATATCGATATTAAAGCTGAAAAATAAATGACGTAATTTTCATTTCTTGTGTAAAATGAGAAAAATACATCAACTTGTGTTTATGTAGAAGAAGTCAGACTTGATGACAGATGTTCAGATAAAACTAACCGATATGTGCGTGATATCCTAGAACCAGCTGGAGTTTCTGCTCCCTGACAAAACAAAACAAAAACAGGATATTTGGTTATTTACACAAACAATCGTGTAAAAACTCTGTTCACACAGAACATCCTGAAATAAACTGTCTTTACACGTTTTAAAGTCGGTAAAAAAGAAGTTTTTGAAGAAGACAAAGTTGTGGTTTTTTTTAGACTTTAGAACGTCTGATTGGTTAAATATCGGTTAAATATCGGTGGAGTGGCCGATCGTGATGCCGATGTCTGAAACTGATGGACTCGGTTTTATGGCCGACACCGATAAGGGTCGGATTTAATTTGAAATGCTTTATTTTTTTTTATATTGAAGGAGTTGTAAAATTAGTCCTCATGACGCCTTCATTATATTAATTTTAGTATCATATCGGCCCTGAAAAAAAATCTGTATCGGTCGATCTCAGTTGCACAGATCCAGCAGCAGGAATGTTCATAAACCCACATTTATACCCAGCAAGCTCGATAACTGAAGCCGTCCTCATGAATTTAAGTGATTCTGTTTGTTTGTTTGTTTGTTTGTTTGTTTGTTTGCTACAGTTTCACGGCTCGGATCACTGAGCTCATGATGGTTCTGAAGGAGCTGAATGCTGGCAGATACGAGCGCACCATGGTTTCCCAGCAGGAGAAGGGTATGCATCACTGCAACCAGACGCTGATCAGCACAAACAGAAGCATCGAACCCCCGTTTTCTTTCTCTCATCTTCCTCAGATGCAGAGACGGCAGAGAAAAGCATGCTGGTACCAGGAAGTGGTCAAGTCATCAACAAAGACAACATCATCAAGTGAGTCCAACATCCTGCACCGGAGCCAAAACTCCTGTTTATGACCGCGTTTTTCATCCTTTTTCTGTCCAAAACTTCCCTCTGTTTTGCAGATTTGATCATACTCCGCTCGTAACCCCCAACGGAGACATCCTGATCAAAGACCTCACGTTTGAGGTAAACTCATTCTCTTTCCGTAATTCCAGTAAAGTTTCCACATTCTTCCGTCCCGTTCCGGTCAGTCAGCATCATTCCGACCAGGGTTCCCCAATCCCGTCCTACACCGTACTGCCAGAAGTATTCACCCCCCATCCAGATGGTGGAATCAGGTGTTCCATCACTTCCACAGGTGTATAAATGAAGCAGCTCGGCATGCAGACTGTTTCTACAAACGTGTGAAAGAATGTGTCGCTCTCAGGAATCAGTGAATTCCAGCGTGGAACTGTGATAGGATGCCACCTGTGCAACAATCCAGCGGTGAAGTTTCCTCCTAAATATTCCACAGTCAGCTGCAGCTGGATTATAAGAACATGGAAGTGTTTGGGAACGACAGCAGCTCAGCCATGAAGTGTTCGTCCACGTAAACTGATGGAGCGGGTCAGTGATGCTGAAGCTCATAGTGAGAAGAGGTGGCCAACTTTCTGCAGAGTCAATCACTACAGACCTCCAACCTTCATGTGGCCTTCAGATCAGATCAAGAACAGTGACAGAGAGCTTCATGGAATGGGTTTCCATGGCGACCAGCTGCAACCATCCATCCATCACCAAGTGCGATGCAAAGCGTGGATGCAGTGGTGGAAAGCAGCCGCCACTGGACTCTAGAGCAGTGGAGGCGTTCTCTGGAGGACCAATCACGCTTCTCCATCTGCAATCTGATGGAGGAGTCTGGGTTTGGTGGTTGCCAGGGCAACGGTACATGTCTGACTGCATTGTGCCAAGTGTAAAGTTTGGTGGAGGGGGGATTATGGTGTGGGGGTGTTTTCAGGAGCTGGGCTTGGCCCCTTAGTTCCAGTGAAAGGAACTCTGAATGCTTCAGCATACCAAGACATTCTGGACAATTCCATGTCCCAACTTTGTGGGACCAGTTTGGAGCTGGCCCCCCCCTCTTCCAACATGACTGTGCACCACAAAGCAGGTCCATGAAGACCTGGATGCAGAGTCTGGTGTGGAGGAACTGGACTGGCCTGCACAGAGTCCTGACCTCAACCCCATAGAACAGCTTTGGGATGAATCAGAGCGGAGACTGAGAGCCAGGCCTTCTGGTCCAACATCAGTGTGACCTCACAAATGTGCTTCTGGAAGATGGTCAAAGATTCCCAGAAACACTCCTAAACCTTGTGGACAGCCTTCCCAGAAGATGAAGCTGTTCTAGCTGCAAAGGTGGACCAACGTCATCCTGAACCCGACGGATCAGGAATGATGTTACTGACGCTCAGATGTGGGTCAGAGTAGGTGAGCGAATACTTGTGGCAGTATCGTGTATCAGGGATTCATTTGGTTCTTGTCCTGAACATCACGGTTTTCTGCCTGCTACACTGAACCCATATGATGTCATATCGTTGCTTAGAAACAGCAACTTCACAGAAACCCGACAACTACAGCGGGGTGCGAAAGTTTGGACACCCTCCCATTAAATACAGAAACGAATCAGCTGTCGGGGAAATCCGCCGAAACTGACAAAAGTAATAAAAACAAAAATGTTATAAAAATCGTGACGTCGATTCTGAACAAAAAATAAAACGAGTAAACAAGCGTGATGAAGCTAAAACGATCACTGCAACCAGGTGTTTCTGTAACGTCCAATCAGACGTCTGCACCTGTTCGTGGGGAAGCTGCTCCAATTTATCCGCAAGTTTTCTTTGTTTTCTAAAATTATTTTTCAAACAATTCAAAATCAGTGTTTTATTTCTCTGAATTATAATTTAGTCATTTTTATTTATTATGACTGTTTTTCGTTTCTTATTATTTGAATTACTCTCGTGAATTTAGTTTTTCTTAAATAGTCTAAACTGTTACTGAAATCATTTCTGTCCATTGATTGTTTTACGGTTTCATTTTTCCAAATATTAACTTTGCATCTAAAGTGCAAAACAGCCTGATTTTAGTTTATCGTAGATTTCTAAAAGAATGATAAAAACAAGCTGATTCTTTATTTTTGGTTTTGAGTTGAACTTTGAAAGAATGATGCACGTACCCTTTTGTTTTTTATTTGATTTGATTGTAATCTAATTGATTTAAATTTGAATTAAATGTCGTATATTCTGTGTACAATGTGAACTAAACGATGCTGCATGTGTTTCTGTAACGGATCTCCACCAATGATGTAATAAATCCGATTTTGTGTTGTTCTGCAGGTGAAATCCGGCACCAACGTTCTCGTGTGTGGACCAAACGGTTGTGGAAAAAGCTCCTTGTTCAGAGTTCTTGGGGAGGTAAGAGCTGTAGTTTAGTGAGACAGAAGCAGGAGGAGGAGAGCCCCTCCCAGGATTAGATTAGCTCAGTAAAGACAAAATAATCCCTGCGTCTGCGGGGGAACGCACGATGATGCTGGATTTACTGCAGACGCACATCTGGACGAGCTGAAAGTGAAGCTAACTTTGTGTGTAGCACGTTAAACACAGCAGCAGCCGATACGAAGCCTGAGGAGAGGTTACAAACGGGAAGAAGTCTGATAATAATAATGATAATTATGAAATAATGATAATAATGATAATTATAAAATAATGATAATAATAATAATGATAAAATAATGATAATAATAATAATAATAAAATAATGATAATGATAATGATAAAATAATGATATTAATAATAATAATAATAATAATAAAATAATGATAATAATAATGATAATTATAAAATAATGATAATAATAATGATAATAATAATAATGATAAAATAATGATAATAATAATGATAATAATAATAATAAAATAATGATAATGATAATGATAAAATAATGATATTAATAATAATAATAATAATAATAAAATAATGATAATAATGATAATTATAAAATAATGATAATAATAATGATGATAAAATAATGATAATAAAAATAAAAAATAATGATAATAATAATGATGATAAAATAATGATATAATAATTAATAAAATAATGATAATGATAATAATGATAAAATAATGATAATAATAATGATAAAATAATGATAATAATGATAATGATAAAATAATGATAATAATATTAATAAAATAATGAAAATAATATTAATAAAAATGATGATAATAATAATAATAGTAATAAAATAATGATAATAATAATAATAAAATAATGATAATAATAATATTAATAAAATAATGATAATAATAATAATATTAATAAAATAATGATAATAGTAATATTAATAAAATAATGATAATAATAATATTAATAAAATAATGATAATAATAATATTAATAAAATAATGATAATAATAATAATATTAATAAAATAATGATAATAGTAATATTAATAAAATAATGATAATAATAATATTAATAAAATAATGATAATAATAATATTAATAAAATAATGATAATAATAATATTAATAAAATAATGATACTTAATGAGAGAGAAGAGTAAAAACCTGGACATGAAACAAGAGAAAGACTGAAACACTGGAAATGACTCGGTTCCCTGGATGAACGGGTTTGGATCTGAGTCCGGTCTGTGATGATGATGGTGATGATGGTGATGATGATGATGATGATGATGATGATGATGATGGTTCCTTCATCCATGAGTATAAATGTGGTGTTTCTCACAGCTGTGGCCTCTGTTCGGAGGAAACCTGACCAAGCCTGAGAGGGGGAAGCTCTTCTACGTCCCGCAGGTACCATCACCTTCACTCTAACCGGCTTTTCCCCGGACCGGGTCCAGACCGGGTCCAGACCGGGTCCAGACCGGGTCCAGACCGGGTCCGGACCGGGTCACCTGAGGTCAGTCGTGTCAGGCTGACATCAGCAGCACGGCGGATGAACGCAGAGCAGCTGCTGACGAGCGTTTTCATTAAACCAGCAGATAAAATAGTTTCTTTGTCCTCAGGAGTCGGAACGTCATCATGATGTCATACTTTATTATCGTTCTGCACATGTGAGAAGCAGGTTATTCCTGTAAACTGAAGTTTAACTTCTCAAACATTTCAGTAAAGTTCAGATCTTAAAGGGGAAGTGCAGCATTTTTTACATAGGGCCTCATTTTCAAGTGAGCCAGAATGCTGCTTATCACTGAAGACGGTTTCAGCATATTTCATCCCGTTATTCTAGTTCCAGGAGGTCGCTGATGCTAATGCTAGTGGAAGTCAATAGGAATCTGCTAGCCTGTCATTAATAACAATCTTATCCACTCCACAGAAGATCTGAGGCAAATCATTTCTAACTTCAGACTATCTGTGTAAATGCCGTGTTAACAGAATAATGTTACAATCAAAATAACCTGCGTTTCGTTGCATTTTGATTGTTGCTGCTGAGAAACTTTACAAAGTTTTACTTCCTGTATTTGGCAGCAGTGTGATGTCATCTGCTGCTACGTGCATGAAGGAATCTGATTACACAAAAATAAAGTCTAAAATACGGCCACGTCTGAAAGGCACGAGGATATGTCGGATTTTGAAGATGATTTAGAACTTTTTTCATCAAACTAACTGTCACCACGTCTCTATGAACCAGAATACACTGATAAAGGTAGTAAGCTGGTAAGAAACTAGTTCCTCATTATGTGATGCAAAATTAGTCATACAAGGCTAGTTTTACTAGTTTGACACACGAGTTTACTAGTTTAACATGTGAGTTTACTAGTTTAACACGGCATTTACACAGATAAACTTGCTGATTTGCCTCGGATGTTCTGTGGAGTGGATAAGATTGTTTTTAATGACAGGCTAGCAGATTCCTATTGACTTCCACTAGCATTAGCATCAGCGACCTCCTGGAACTAGAATAACGGGATGAAATATGCTGAAACTGTCTCCAGTGATCAGCAGCATTCTGGCTCACTTGTAAATGAGGACCTATGTCAGAAATGCTGAACGTCCCCTTTAAACCTTCATTTTGAAGTGAACGTATAATGAACGGACGAGTTCGCTCTGCTGAGTTTTCCATCTGTGACGACTTTAACTGCCTCATCGGTGCTTAGATTTTACTGAGACAGGTTATGAAAGTATCCTGCTGCCGACCACGGTGGTGCAAGCTGGAACTGAAACAGATGTTTAATGTCCTCATTGGGCCGAACGGTTCAGCCCCCGCAGTCCGTAGAGAACCAGAACGAGTCCTCGTGACGGGACCGCAGACCAGTGACCTTCGTTCATGCTTATCGGACTTCTGGAGGTAATTAGCAGCTTGGAAAGTTATTCTGGAGCAGAAACCGAACATGAATGTAACATGACAGAAAACGGTGTGAACGCTGTGTTTGTGAAACATGCAGAGATTAGCCGACAGTTTGCAGGGAACTTCTACGTTTCCTCCTGAGAAGCTGCGAGTCCTTCAGCTACATTTAAAATCATCAGGTGGGATTAATGCTGATTGTGCTGCAGAACCGGGAGGACTCCGCTGACCTTCATGATTCATTTTCTGAGGATAGTTTCAGACAACATGTTGTCTTTGAGAGGAGACGCTGCTCCTGGGATCCTCCCCACCCCGATGACTGGAAGTTAGACATCATCACTGGGAGCAGGGAGGGGAACAAAGTACCCGGCAGCTTATGTGTTGATGCGTTTTACTTCTGCATATTCTCCCTTCATGCTTCATTCTTTCAGTCATCACACAAACATGGCTGATAATTTATTATGAATGCGGATCAGACGCGTTTTTACTGGCCACTCGTTTAACGTGAAACACAATGAAAAGCAGTTTCTGCTTCCACACACTCAGAAATACAGGTAGCAGTTTGTACCTAAAAGGGTCCAAAGCTTGTTGCTGGGGGGGGGGTTCCTTTCTGAAAGACATTTCTGTACCTTCATGGTCCATTTTTGTACCTTATCAAGCTGTATGAGTTAATAAAGTACAATTAAACCAATTAAAGATGATGAATAAAAGTCAATAAAATAGAGATTATGACAACAATCAAAGATGCTAAATAATAAATGAATAATTATTATAGAAATATTAGGCCAAACACATATATAATTATACATATAATTATTACTATGATTATTATGAAAATCATAATATAATAACTATAATTATACTACTGTTTAGAAGTACTGCTATTTATAGTTATTGTACAAGCTACACACATGTTTCAATACTGCAGGTACCCTTAGGGTTGGAATGGTACAAATGTGTACTTTATATTACTTTGGACCCTTTTTCATAGTATATAGGTACTTCTGGCCTCAAAGACCAATGTTGTACTTTTGAGAGAACATTTGTAGTAAATGTACGTACAGGTACAGAAATGATCCTGTCTCGTACCTCCATGTTTCTGAGTGTGGAGAGACTGGACGGACGTCCTTCATGAGGACATCCAGTACCTCCATGTTTCTGAGTGTGGAGAGACTGGACGGACGTCCTTCATGGGGACATCCAGTACCTCCATGTTTCTGAGAGTGGAGAGACTGGACGGACGTCCTTCATGAGGACATCCAGTACCTCCATGTTTCTGAGAGTGGAGAGACTGGACGGACGTCCTTCATGAGGACATCCAGTACCTCCATGTTTCTGAGAGTGGAGAGACTGGACGGACGTCCTTCATGAGGACATCCAGTACCTCCATGTTTCTGAGAGTGGAGAGACTGGACGGACGTCCTTCATGAGGACATCCAGTACCTCCATGTTTCTGAGAGTGGAGAGACTGGACGGACGTCCTTCATGAGGACATCCAGTACCTCCATGTTTCTGAGAGTGGAGAGACTGGACGGACGTCCTTCATGAGGTCATCCAGTACCTCCATGTTTCTGAGTGTGGAGAGACTGGACGGACGTCCTTCATGAGGACATCCAGTACCTCCATGTTTCTGAGAGTGTGGAGAGACTGGACGGACGTCCTTCATGGGGACATCCAGGACTGCTGGTCTGCTTCCAGACCAGGAAACAGGAAGGAATGAAGCTTGTTTTGTGGTTGACAGAGACCCTACATGACTCTGGGCTCTCTGAGGGACCAGGTGATCTACCCCGACACCCAGGAGGACCAGAGGAGGAAGGGCATCTCCGATCAGGTGGGTCCCCTCCCGCACACTCTCCTTCCACGCTGAACGTGTCCATGCTGAACTCGTCCAACCTGCGTCCAGGTGCTGAAGGAGTATCTGGACAACGTCCAGCTGGGACACATCCTGGACCGGGAGGGCAGCTGGGACTCGGTCCAGGACTGGATGGACGTTCTCAGCGGAGGAGAGAAGCAGAGGATGGCTGTAAGTGTGCACGTCGGTGACTGAAGGAGGACGAGTGATGTTAACGAACACGCAGAGACCAAAACGGTCCTTCAGAGCAGGCGGGTCCGGGGGGTCGGGACCACATGGGGGGGTCGCCACATCATTGTAGAAACAAAAATACAGCCTACATCAGGGCTGCCCAGTTAAGGAAAAAATCATTATCACCATTATTTTGGCCAGTTTTAAAACCCCGATTATTCAAACGATTTCTTTCTAGTTTTTCCTCCAAACTGCTCGTCCAACGTAATCCACGTGTCCTGAGTGGGTAGCGTCCAGACAGTACTACATCAGTACTACATCAGTACTACATCAGTACTACATCAGTACGACATCAGTACGACATCAGTACTACATCAGTACGACATCAGTACTACATCAGACACATCAGACGACATCAGTACTACATCAGTACGACATCAGTGCTACATCAGGACTACATCAGTACGACATCACTACTACATCAGTACTACATCAGTACGACATCAGTACTACATCAGTACTACATCAGTACGACATCAGTACTACATCAGTACGACATCAGTACTACATCAGTACTACATCAGTCTACATCAGAACTACATCAGTACTACATCAGTACTACATCAGTACGACATCAGTACTACATCAGTACTACATCAGTACGACATCAGTACTACATCAGTACTACATCAGTACGACATCAGTACGACATCAGTACGACATCAGTACTACATCAGTACGACATCAGTACTACATCAGTACGACATCAGTACTACATCAGTACTACATCAGTACTACATCAGTACGACATCAGTGCTACATCAGTTCTACATCAGTACTACATCAGAACTACATCAGTACGACATCAGTACTACATCAGTACGACATCAGTACTACATCAGGACTACATCAGTGCTACATCAGTGCTACATCAGTACTACATCAGTACGACATCAGTACGACATCAGTACGACATCACTACGACATCAGTACGACATCAGTGCTACATCAGTGCTACATCAGTACGACATCAGTACTACATCAGTACTACATCAGTACGACATCAGTACTACATCAGTACTACATCAGTACGACATCAGTACGACATCAGTACGACATCAGTACTACATCAGTACTACATCAGTACGACATCAGTACGACATCAGTACTACATCAGTACGACATCAGTACGACATCAGTACTACATCAGTACGACATCAGTACGACATCAGTACGACATCAGTACGACATCAGTACTACATCAGTACTACATCAGTACGACATCAGTACTACATCAGTACGACATCAGTACGACATCAGTACTACATCAGTACGACATCAGTACGACATCAGTACGACATCAGTACTACATCAGTACGACATCAGTACGACATCAGTACTACATCAGTACGACATCAGTACGACATCAGTACGACATCAGTACTACATCAGTACTACATCAGTACGACATCAGTACGACATCAGTACGACATCAGTACTACATCAGTACGACAAATCAGTACTACATCAGAACGACATCAGTACGACATCAGTACTACATCAGTACGACATCAGTACTACATCAGTACTACATCAGTACGACATCAGTACTACATCAGTACGACATCAGTACGACATCAGTACTACATCAGTACGACATCAGTACTACATCAGTACGACATCAGTACGACATCAGTACGACATCAGTACTACATCAGTACGACATCAGTACGACATCAGTACGACATCAGTACTACATCAGTACTACATCAGTACTACATCAGTACTACATCAGTACTACATCAGTACGACATCAGTACTACATCAGTACTACATCAGTACGACATCAGTACTACATCAGTACTACATCAGTACGACATCAGTACTACATCAGTACGACATCAGTACTACATCAGTACTACATCAGTACGACATCAGTACTACATCAGTACGACATCAGTACTACATCAGTACTACATCAGTACGACATCAGTACTACATCAGTACGACATCAGTACTACATCAGTACTACATCAGTACGACATCAGTACTACATCAGTACTACATCAGTACGACATCAGTACGACATCAGTACGACATCAGTACTACATCAGTACGACATCAGTGCTACATCAGTGCTACATCAGTACGACATCAGTACTACATCAGTACTACATCAGTACGACATCAGTACTACATCAGTACTACATCAGTACTACATCAGTACTACATCAGTACGACATCAGTACGACATCAGTACGACATCAGTACTACATCAGTACTACATCAGTACGACATCAGTACTACATCAGTACTACATCAGTACGACATCAGTACGACATCAGTACGACATCAGTACTACATCAGTACGACATCAGTACTACATCAGTACGACATCAGTACTACATCAGTACTACATCAGTACTACATCAGTACGACATCAGTACTACATCAGTACTACATCAGTACGACATCAGTACGACATCAGTACGACATCAGTACTACATCAGTACTACATCAGTACGACATCAGTACTACATCAGTACTACATCAGTACGACATCAGTACGACATCAGTACTACATCAGTACTACATCAGTACGACATCAGTACGACATCAGTGCTACATCAGTACGACATCAGTGCTACATCAGTACTACATAGTACGACATCAGTACTACATCAGTACGACATCAGTACGACATCAGTACGACATCAGTACTACATAGTACTACATCAGTACGACATCAGTACTACATCAGTACGACATCAGTACTGCATCAGTGCTACATCAGTACGACATCAGTACGACATCAGTACTACATCAGTACGACATCAGTACTACATCAGTACTACATCACTACGACATCAGTACGACATCAGTACGACATCAGTACTACATCAGTACGACAAATCAGTACTACATCAGTACGACATCAGTACGACATCAGTACTACATCAGTACGACATCAGTACTACATCAGTACTACATCAGTACGACATCAGTACTACATCAGTACGACATCAGTACGACATCAGTACTACATCAGTACGACAAATCAGTACTACATCAGTGCGACATCAGTACGACATCAGTACGACATCAGTACTACATCAGTACTACATCAGTACGACATCAGTACTACATCAGTACGACATCAGTACTACATCAGTACGACAATCAGTACTACATCAGTACGACATCAGTACTACATAGTACTACATAGTACGACAAATAGTACTACATAGAACGACATCAGTACTACATCAGTACTTCATAGTACGACATAGTACGACATCAGTGCTACATCAGTGCTACATCAGTACGACATCAGTACGACATCAGTGCTACATCAGTACGACATCAGTACGACATCAGTACTACATCAGTACGACATCAGTACTACATCAGTACTACATCAGTACGACATAGTACGACATAGTACGACATCAGTACTACATCAGTACTACATAGTACGAAATCAGTACTACATCAGAACGATAGTACGACATAGTACTACATAGTACTACATAGTACTACATAGTACTACATAGTACTACATCAGTACGACATCAGTACTACATCAGTACGACATCAGTACGACATCAGTACTACATCAGTACGACATCAGTACGACATAGTACGACATAGTGCTACATAGTACGACATAGTGCTACATAGTGCTACATAGTACGACATCAGTACTACATCAGTACTACATCAGTACGATAGTACGAAAGTACACATCAGTACTACATCAGAACTACATCAGTACGACATCAGTACTACATCAGTACGACATAGTACTACATAGGACTACATCACTACTACATCACTACTACATCAGTACTACATCAGTACGACATCAGTACGACATAGTACGACATCACTACTACATCAGTACGACATCAGTGCTACATCAGTGCTACATCAGTACGACATCAGTACTACATCAGTACTACATCAGTACGACATCAGTACTACATCTGTACTACATCAGTACGACATCAGTACTACATCAGTACTACATCACTACGACATCAGTACGACATCAGTACGACATCAGTACTACATCAGTACTACATCAGTACGACAAATCAGTACTACATCAGAACGACATCAGTACGACATCAGTACTACATCAGTACGACATCAGTACGACATCAGTACGACATAGTACTACATAGTGACATAGTGCTACATCAGTACGACATCAGTACGACATCAGTACTACATCAGTACGACATCAGTACTACATCAGTACGACATCAGTACTACATCAGTACGACATCAGTACGACATCAGTACGACATCAGTACTACATCAGTACTACATAGTAGACATCAGTACTACATAGTACGACATCAGTACGACATCAGTACTACATAGTACGACATAGTACTACATCAGTGCGACATCAGTGCGACATCAGTGCTACATCAGTGCTACATCAGTGCTACATCAGTGCTACATCAGTGCTACATCAGTACGACATCAGTACGACATCAGTACGACATCAGTACTACATAGTACTACATAGTATAAAGTACTATACATCGTACGACATCAGTACTACATCAGTACTACATCAGTACGACAAGTACGACATAGTACGACATAGTGCTACATCAGTACGACATCAGTACGACATCAGTACTACATCAGTACGACAAATCAGTACTACATCAGAACGACATCAGTACGACATCAGTACTACATCAGTACGACATAGTACTAATAGTACTACATAGTACGACATAGTACTACATAGTCGAATAGTACTACAAGTACTAAAGTACGACAATAGTACTACATCAGAACGACATCAGTACGACATAGTACGACAAGTACTACATAGTACTACATAGTACGACATAGTACTACAAGTACTACATAGTACTACATAGTACGACAAATAGTACTACATAGACGACATCAGTACTACATAGTACTACATCAGTACGACAAATCAGTACTACATCAGAACGACATCAGTACGACATCAGTACTACATCAGTACGACATCAGTACTACATCAGTGCTACATCAGTACGACATCAGTACTACATCAGTACGACATCAGTACGACATCAGTACGACATCAGTACGACATCAGTACTACATCAGTACGACATCAGTACTACATCAGTACGACATCAGTACGACATCAGTACTACATCAGTACTACATCAGTACGACATCAGTACTACATCAGTACGACATCAGTACTACATAGTACGACATAGTACTACATAGTCGACATCAGTACTACATAGTACTACATAGTACGACATCAGTACTACATCAGTCGACATCAGTACTACATCAGTACTTATAGTCGACATCAGTACGACATAGTGCTACATCAGTACTACATAGTACGACATCAGTACTACATCAGTACTACATAGTACTACATCAGTACTACATCAGTACGACATCAGTACGACATAGTACGACATCAGTACGACATCAGTACTACATCAGTACTACATCAGTACGACAAATCAGTACTACATCAGTACGACATCAGTACGACATCAGTACTACATCAGTACTACATCAGTACGACATAGTACTACATCAGTACTACATCAGTACGACATCAGTACTACATAGTACGATAGTACGACATAGTACGACAATACTACATCAGTACGACATCAGTACGACATCAGTACTACATCAGTACGACATCAGTACGACATCAGTGCTACATCAGTACGACATAGTACTACATCAGTGCTACATAGTACGACAAGTACTACATATCTACATCAGTACTACATCAGTACGACATCAGTACTACATCAGTACGACATCAGTACGACATATTACTAAGTATAATACTAAGTAGAAAGTACTACAAGTACTACAAGTACGACAATACTACATCAGTGCTACATCAGTACGACATCAGTACTACATCAGTACTACATCAGTACGACATCAGTACGACATCAGTACTACATAGTACGACATAGTACGACATAGTACTACATCAGTACGACATCAGTACGACATAGTACTACATCAGTACTACATAGTACACATCAGTACTACAAGTACTACATAGTACTAATAGTGAAATATACATAGAAATGTCATATCATTCAAAGTGCTACAAGTGCTACAAGTACGACATATACTACATAGTACTACATCAGTACTACATCAGTACGACATCAGTACGACATCAGTACTACATCAGTACTACATCAGTACGACATAGTACGACATCAGTACGACATCAGTACGACAATCAGTACTACATCAGTACGACATAGTGACAATACTACATAGTACGACATGTACTAATAGTCATACGACAAGTCTAAGCGAAGTGAATCATACAATACGACATAGTACTAATAGTACGACATCAGTACGACATAGTACTACATAGTACGACAAGTACGACATAGTACTACAAGTACGACATCATACACAAGTACGACATCAGTACTACATCAGTACGACATCAGTACGACATCAGTACTACATCAGTACGACATCAGTACTACATCAGTACGACATCAGTACTACATCAGTACTACATCAGTACTACATCAGTACTACATAGTACGACATAGTACGACATCAGTACTACATCAGTACGACATCAGTACTACATCAGTACGACATCAGTACTACATCAGTACTACATCAGTACGACATCAGTACTACATCAGTACTACATCAGTACGACATCAGTACTACATCAGTACTACATCAGTACTACATCAGTACGACATCAGTACGACATCAGTACGACATCAGTACTACATCAGTACGACATCAGTACTACATCAGTACGACATCAGTACTACATCAGTACGACATCAGTACGACATCAGTACGACATCAGTGCGACATCAGTACGACATCAGTGCTACATCAGTGCTACATCAGTACGACATCAGTACGACATCAGTACTACATCAGTACTACATCAGTACGACATCAGTACTACATCAGTACGACATCAGTACGACATCAGTACTACATCAGTACGACATCAGTACGACATCAGTACTACATCAGTACGACATCAGTACTACATCAGTACGACATCAGTACGACATCAGTACGACATCAGTACGACATCAGTACTACATAGTACTACATCAGTACGACATCAGTACTAATAGTACGACATCAGTACTACATAGTACGACATCAGTACTACATCAGTACGACATCAGTACGACATCAGTACGACATCAGTACGACATCAGTACTACATCAGTACGACATCAGTACGACATCAGTACGACATCAGTACGACATAGTACTACATAGTAGACATAGTACGACATCAGTACTACATCAGTACGACATCAGTACGACATCAGTACGACATCAGTACGACATCAGTACTACATCAGTACTACATCAGTAGACAATAGTACGACATAGTACAATAGTACGACATCATACTACATCAGTACGACATCAGTACTACATCAGTACGACATCAGTACGACATCAGTACTACATCAGTACGACATCAGTACGACATCAGTACTACATCAGTACGACATAGTACGACATCAGTACGACATAGTACTAATAGTACGACATAGTACTACATAGTACGACATCAGTACGACATCAGTACTACATAGTACGACATAGTACTACATCAGTACGACATAGTACGACATAGTACTACATAGTACGACATCAGTACGACATAGTACTACATAGTACGACATAGTACTAATAGTACTACATATATAATAGTACGACATCAGTACTACATAGTACTACATAGTACGAATAGTACAATAGTACGAATAGTACTAAAGTACTAAAGTACTAACAACTAAAGTACTACATCAGTACTACATCAGTACGACATCAGTACTACATCAGTACGACATAGTACGACATCAGTACTACATCAGTACTACATCAGTACGACATCAGTACTACATCAGTACGACATCAGTACGACATCAGTACTACATCAGTACTACATCAGTACGACATCAGTACGACATCAGTACGACATCAGTACTACATCAGTACGACATCAGTACGACATCAGTACTACATCAGTACGACATCAGTACGACATCAGTACTACATCAGTACGACATCAGTACGACATCAGTACTACATCAGTACTACATCAGTACGACATCAGTACTACATCAGTACTACATCAGTACTACATCAGTACGACATCAGTACGACATAGTACGACATCAGTACTACATCAGTACTACATCAGTACTACATCAGTACTACATCAGTACGACATCAGTACTACATCAGTACGACATCAGTACTACATCAGTACTACATCAGTACGACATCAGTACTACATCAGTACTACATCAGTACGACATCAGTACTACATCAGTACGACATCAGTACGACATCAGTACGACATCAGTACTACATCAGTACGACATCAGTACGACATCAGTACGACATCAGTACGACATCAGTACGACATCAGTACGACATCAGTACTACATCAGTACGACATAAGTACGACATCAGTACGACATCAGTACGACATCAGTACGACATCAGTACGACATCAGTACTACATCAGTACGACATCAGTACTACATCAGTACTACATCAGTACGACATCAGTACTACATCAGTACGACATCAGTACTACATAGTACGACATCATACGACATAGTACTAAATACAATATACGACATAGTACTAATGTACAATATACTAATAGTACGACATAGTACTACATAGTACTAATAGTACGACATAGTTAACGTACGACAATACTAACATAGAAATACGAATCAGTACTACATAGTACTACATAGTACGACATCAGTACGACATCAGTACTACATCAGTACGACATCAGTACTACATCAGTACGACATCAGTACTACATCAGTACGACATCAGTACGACATCAGTACTACATCAGTACTACATAGTACGACACAGACACATAGTACTACATCAGTACGACATCAGTACTACATCAGTACTACATCAGTACGACATCAGTACTACATAGTACGAATCAGTACTAATCAGTACGACATCAGTACGAATCAGTACGAATCAGTACTAATAGTAGAATCAGTACGACATCAGTACTACATCAGTACTACATCAGTACTACATCAGTACTACATAGTGCGACATCAGTACTACATCAGTACGACATCAGTACGACATCAGTACTACATCAGTACGACATCAGTACTACATCAGTACGACATCAGTGCGACATCAGTACTACATCAGTACGACATCAGTACGACATCAGTACGACATCAGTACTACATCAGTACGACATAGTACTACATAGTACTACATAGTACGACATAGTACGACATCAGTACGACATCAGTACTACATCAGTACTACATCAGTACGACATCAGTACTACATCAGTACTACATCAGTACGACATCAGTACTACATCAGTACTACATCAGTACTACATCAGTACGACATCAGTACGACATCAGTACGACATCATTACGACATCATTACGACATCATTACTACATCAGTACGACATCAGTACGACATCAGTACGACATCAGTACGACATCAGTACGACATCAGTACTACATCAGTACGACATCAGTACGACATCAGTACGACATCAGTACGACATCAGTACGACATCAGTACGACATCAGTGCGACATCAGTGCGACATCAGTGCTACATCAGTGCTACATCAGTACGACATCAGTACGACATCAGTACTACATAGTACTACATAGTACTACATAGTACTACATCAGTACTACATCAGTACGACATCTGTACTACATCAGTACGACATCAGTACGACATCAGTACTACATCAGTACGACAAATCAGTACTACATCAGAACGACATCAGTACACATCAGTACTACATCAGTACTACATCAGTACGACATCAGTACTACATCAGTACGACAAATCAGTACTACATCAGTACGACATCAGTACGACATCAGTACTACATCAGTACGACAAATCAGTACTACATCAGTACGACATCAGTACGACATCAGTACGACATCAGTACGACATCAGTACTACATCAGTACGACATCAGTACGACATCAGTACTACATCAGTACGACAAATCAGTACTACATCAGAACGACATCAGTACGACATCAGTACTACATCAGTACGACAAATCAGTACTACATCAGAACGACATCAGTACGACATCAGTACGACATAGTACTACATCAGTACTTCATCAGTACGACATAGGTACGACATCAGTGCTACATCAGTACTACATCAGTACGACATCAGTACGACATCGTACTACATCAGTACTACATAGTACTACATCAGTACGACATCAGTACTACATCAGTACGACATCAGTACACATCAGTACTACATCACTACGACTTCAGTACGACATAGTACTACATAGTACGACATATACTACATGTACTACATAGTACGACATCAGTACATATACGACAAGTACTAATAGTACGACATATGACATAGTACTACATATACTACATCAGTACGACATCAGTACGACATCAGTACTACATCAGTACTACATCAGTACGACATCAGTACTACATCAGTACTACATCAGTACTACATAGTACTAATAGTACTACATCAGTACTACATCAGTACTACATCAGTACGACATCAGTACGACATCAGTACTACATCAGTACTACATCAGTACGACATCAGTACTACATCAGTACTACATAGTACTACATCAGTACGACATCAGTACTACATCAGTACGACATCAGTACTACATAGTACTACATAGTACGACATAGTACGACATAGTACTACATAGTACGATAGTAGAAATATAATATATACATAGACATAAAATACTACATCAGTACTACATCAGTACGACATCAGTACACATCAGTACGACATCAGTACGACATCAGTACTACATCAGTAGACATAGTATAATGTACTACATAGTACTACATAGTACGACATCAGTACTACATCAGTACTACATCAGTACGACATCAGTACTACATCAGTACTACATCAGTACGACATCAGTACTACATCAGTACGACATCAGTACGACATCAGTACGACATCAGTACGACATAGTACGACATCAGTACGACATCAGTACGACATAGTACTACATAGTACTACATAGTACGACATAGTAGACATAGTATAATAGTACTAGTACGATGTAGTACAATACAATAGTACAAATAAAATAAATACATAGTAACTTATAAAGTATATAAGACAAGTAGACATCAGTACTGCATAGTCGACATCAGTGCGACATCAGTACTACATCAGTACGACATCAGTGCGACATCAGTGCTACATCAGTACGACATCAGTACTACATCAGTGTAGTACGACTCAGTGTACAGTGCTACATCAGTATACATAGTACGACATCAGTACGAATATACGACATCAGTACTACATCAGTACGACATCAGTACGACAGTACTAATAGTAACTAGTCGACATAGTACTACATAGTACTACAAGTACGACATCAGTACTACATAGTACGACAAGTACTACATCAGTGCTACATCAGTACGACATCAGTACTACATCAGTACGACATCAGTACGACATAGTACTACATAGTACTACATAGTACGACATCAGTACGACATCAGTACTACATCAGTACTACATCAGTACGACATCAGTACGACAATATACATCAGTATACAAGTACGACATCAGTACTACATCAGTACGACACAGTACGACATCAGTACTACATCAGTACGACAGTACGACATAGTACTAAGTAGAAGTAAAGTACGAAATATAAGTATAATAGACTATTTATAAAGTATATAGTAAAAGTAGACATAGTACTACATAGTGACTATCGACATGTACTACATAGTACTACATCAGTACGACATCAGTACTACTAGTACGAATAGTACTATAGTACTTAGTACGTAGTACTATACCATATGAATATCAGTACTACATAGTACGACATATACGACATCAGTACTACATCAGTACGACATAGTGACATAGTACTACATATACGACATCAGTACGACATCAGTACGACATCAGTACGACATCAGTACTACATCAGTACGACATAGTACACATCAGTACTACATAGTACGACATAGTACACATAGTAGACAAGTACGAATAGTACACAATAGACATCATACTACATCAGTACGACATCAGTACTACATCAGTACTACATCAGTACGACATCAGTACGACATAGTACAAGTACGACATATATACATCAGTACTACTAGTACGACATAGTACACATCAGTACTACATCAGTACGACATAGTACTAATAGTACTAAAGTAGACTACTACAAGTACTACATAGTACGACATAGTACGACATAGTACTACATCAGTACGACACAGTACTACATAGTACTACATAGTACGACATCAGTACGACATCAGTACTACATAGTACTAATAGTAGACATAGTACTAATAGTAGACATAGTACGACATATATACTGTAATCTAAGTAGACTATAAGTATACGTAGACAATAAAGTAAAGTACGACAAGTAGACATAGTACTATATACATTAAGTGCTACATATACAAGTACTACATATACAAGTACGACATAGTACTACAAGTACGACATAGTACGAATATATAAGTACTAAAGTATAAGTAAATGTATAGTAGACATATATATATTAGTACTACATTACAATATAATACTACATATACTACATAGTACGACATCAGTACTACATAGTACGACATATACGACATCATACTACATCAGTACGACATATACGACATATACGACATATACTACATAGTACGACATCAGTACGACATATACTACATCAGTACGACATCAGTACGACATCAGTACTACATCAGTACGACATCAGTACGACATCAGTGCGACATCAGTGCGACATCAGTGCGACATCAGTGCTACATCAGTGCTACATCAGTACGACATCAGTACGACATCAGTACTACATCAGTACTACATCAGTACTACATCAGTACTACATCAGTACGACATCTGTACTACATCAGTACGACATCAGTACGACATCAGTACTACATCAGTACGACAAATCAGTACTACATCAGAACGACATCAGTACTACATCAGTACTACATCAGTACGACATCAGTACTACATCAGTACGACAAATCAGTACTACATCAGAACGACATCAGTACGACATCAGTACTACATCAGTACGACAAATCAGTACTACATCAGAACGACATCAGTACGACATCAGTACGACATCAGTACGACATCAGTACTACATCATTACGACATCAGTACGACATCAGTACTACATCAGTACGACAAATCAGTACTACATCAGAACGACATCAGTACTACATCAGTACTACATCAGTACGACAAATCAGTACTACATCAGAACGACATCAGTACGACATCAGTACTACATCAGTACTTCATCAGTACGACATAGGTACGACATCAGTGCTACATCAGTGCTACATCAGTACGACATCAGTACGACATCAGTACGACATCGTACTACATCAGTACTACATCAGTACTACATCAGTACGACATCAGTACGACATCAGTACGACATCAGTACGACATCAGTACTATCATCACTTTACGACATCAGTACGACATCAGTACGACATCAGTACTACATCAGTACGACAAATCAGTACTACATCAGAACGACATCAGTACGACATCAGTACGACATCAGTACTACATCAGTACGACATCAGTACGACATCAGTACTACATCAGTACGACATCAGTACGACATCAGTACTACATCAGTACGACATCAGTACGACATCAGTACTACATCAGTACTACATCAGTACGACAAATCAGTACTACATCAGAACGACATCAGTACGACATCAGTACGACATCAGTACGACAAATCAGTACTACATCAGAACGACATCAGTACGACATCAGTACTACATCAGTACGACATCAGTACGACATCAGTACGACATCAGTACGACATCAGTACGACATCAGTACTACATCAGTACGACATCAGTACTACATCAGTACTACATCAGTATGACATCAGTACTACATAGTACTACATAGCACGACATAGACGAATAGTACTACATAGTACGACATCAGTACTACATAGTACTACATATAATAAGAAGTACTAAAAAAGTACGACAAGTACTAAATAGACATAGTACGACATCAGTACTACATCAGTACGACATATCATAGTCTACATAGTACGACATAGTCAAGTACGACATCAGTACTACATAGTACGACATCAGTACGACATAGTACTAATAGTCGAATGTACTACATCAGTACTACATAGTACGACATCAGTACTACATCAGTACTACATAGTACTACATCAGTACGACATCAGTACGACATCAGTACTACATCAGTACTACATCAGTACGACATAGTACGAAATACACATAGTACTACATAGTACGAAAGTACTAAAGTACTAAAGTAGAATATACTAATAGTACTACAGTTACTAATGACTATAAGTACGACAATAGAATATTAATCTAGTACTAAATACTAAAGTAACAAGTACTAATAGTAGAATTATTATATTAATACATGAATACTAGTGAAGTAAGTAATGTAACTAGTACTACATCAGTACTACAAGTAAAAGTACTACACAGTACGACATAGTAGATACATAGTAGAAGTAAAAAAAGTAGAGTAGAATAGATATAATAGACTAGTATACAGTACGACAGTACGACAGTACTACAAGTACGACATCAGTAGACATAGTATACAGTACTACTCAGTACGACATAGTACTAAGGACTAGTAGAAAGTAAAGATATAAGGTATATACAACAGAGACAATACTAATAGTAGACATGATAGTAAATAGTCTAGTACAGTAACAAGTACTACAAGTACTACATAGTACGACATAGTACGACATAGTACTAATAGTAGACAAGTACTACAAGTACTAATAGAGTAGAAATACGACAGTACTACAAGTACTACATAGACAGTACTAAAGTAGACAGTATATAGTATATAGTAGATAGTAGAATAGTAAATAGTAGATAGTACTAGTACTTATTGTTATTTATCTCATAGTACTACAGTACGACATATACTAATAGGAAGTAGACATAGTACTAATATAACATCAGTACTAATAGCGAATAGTAGACATATACGACATCAGTACGACATAGTACGACATCAGTACGACATAGTACGACATAGTACGACATAGTACTACAGTGATTACATAGTACATTTCAGTACAATAAATACAGTACTACTATACTAATATGACATTGAGACTACATATACTACATCAGTACGACATCAGTACTACACAACGACATCAGTACGAATAGTATCAAGTATAGTAGATACTACAAGTAGAATAGTAGATATATAATAGTATATAGTACAAGTAGAAGTGCTAAGTACAATCAGTGCTAATAGTGCTACATAGTACGACTAGTACTAGTACAATCAGTACTAATAGTACATAGTAGACATATTACTAATTACTTAGTTATGTATTTCTTCACATATAATAGATACCTATAGAATACACTATACGACATCAGTACGACATCAGTACTACATCAGTACGACATAGTACGAAAGTACAAGTGCGACATCAGTGCGACATCAGTGCGACATCAGTGCTACATCAGTGCTACATCAGTACGACATCAGTACGACATCAGTACTACATCAGTACTACATCAGTACTACATAGTACTACATATACGACATTACTACATAGTACGACATAGTACGACATAGTATAAATACACAATCAGTACTACATCAGGATACGACATCAGTACTACATCAGTACGACATCAGTACGACATCAGTACTACATCAGTACGACAAATCAGTACTACATCAGACGACATCAGTACGACATCAGTACTACATCAGTACGACAAATCAGTACTACATCAGACGACATCAGTACGACATCAGTACGACATCAGTAGACATAGTACTACATATTAGAATAGTAGACTAGTACTAATACAAAAGTACTACAAACGACATCAGTACTACATCAGTACTACATCAGTACGACAAATCAGTACTACATCAGAACGACATCAGTACGACATCAGTACTACATCAGTACTTCATCAGTACTACATAAGTACGACATAGTGCTACATAGTGCTACATAGTACGACATCAGTACGACATCAGTACGACATAAGTACTACATAGTACTACATAGTACGACATAGTACACATGTACTACTAGTACGACATAGTACTACATATACGACATCAGTACGACATAGTACGACATAGTACTACATAGTACGACATCAGTACTACATAGTACGACATAGTACGACATAGTACTACATAGTACTACATAGTACGACATAGTACGACATAGTACTACATAGTACGACATCAGTACGACATCAGTACGACATCAGTACGACATAGTACGACATCAGTATACATAGTACGACATAGTACGACATAGTACGACATCAGTACGACAAGTACACATAGTACGACATAGTACTACAAGTGACAAGTACGAAAGTACTACAAGTACGACAAGTAGACAATACACAAGTACTACAAGTACATTTACATCAGTACTACATAGTACGACATAGTACTACATCAGTACTACATAGTACGACAAGTACGACATAGTACTACATCATACGACATCAGTACGACATCAGTACTACATAGTACGACATAGTACTACATAGTCGACATCAGTACGACATCAGTCGACATCAGTACTACATAGTACGACATCAGTACGACATAGTACTACATAGTACGACATAGTACTACATCAGTACGACATAGTACGACATCAGTACTACATCAGTACGACATCAGTACGACATCAGTACGACATAGTACTACACAGTCGACATCAGTACGACATCAGTACTACATCAGTACGACATCAGTACTACATCAGTACTACATCAGTACGACATCAGTACTACATCAGTACTAAAGTACGACATCGTACGACATCATACTACATCAGTACGACATCAGTACGACAAGTACGACATCAGTACTACATCAGTACGACATCAGTACTACATCAGTACTACATCAGTACGACATAGTACTACATCAGTACTACATCAGTACGACATCAGTACTACATCAGTACTACATCAGTACTACATCAGTACGACATCAGTACTACATCAGTACGACATCAGTACGACATCATTACTACATCAGTACTACATCAGTACGACATCAGTACGACATCAGTACGACATCAGTACTACATCAGTACTACAAGTACGACATAGTACTACAAGTACTAAGTACGACATAGTACGACATCAGTACTACATCAGTACGACATCAGTACTACATCAGTACGACATAGTACGACATAGTACGACATCAGTACTACAAGTACTACATAGTAGAATAGTACGAATAGTACTAAAGTGCGACAATCACATAAGACGACATAGTACGAATAGTACTACAAGTACTAATAGTACGAATAGTACAATAGTACAATAGTACTACATGTACTACATTGTATACATATACGAAATACGACATAGTACTACAATACGACATAGTACGACATAGTACGACATCAGTACTACATCAGTACGACATCAGTACTACATCAGTACGACATAGTACGACATCAGTACTACATAGTACGACATCAGTACTACATAGTACTACATAGTACGACAATAGTACTAATCAGAACGACATAGTACGACATCAGTACTACATCAGTACGACATAGTACTACATCAGTACTACATCAGTACGACATCAGTACGACATCAGTACGACATCAGTACGACATAGTACGACATAAGTACGACATCAGTACGACATCAGTACTACATCAGTACGACATCAGTACGACATAGTACTACATCAGTACGACAAATCAGTACTACATCAGAACGACATCAGTACTACATCAGTACTACATCAGTACGACAAATCAGTACTACATCAGAACGACATCAGTACGACATCAGTACTACATCAGTACTTCATCAGTACGACATAGGTACGACATCAGTGCTACATCAGTGCTACATCAGTACGACATCAGTACGACATCAGTACGACATCAGTACGACATCAGTACTACATCAGTACTACATCAGTACGACATCAGTACTACATCAGTACGACATCAGTACTACATCAGTACTACATCAGTACTACATCAGAACTACATCAGTACGACATCAGTACTACATCAGTACTACATCACTACGACATCAGTACGACATAGTACGACATCAGTACTACATAGTACTACATCAGTACGACATCAGTACTACATCAGTACGACATCAGTACTACATCAGTGCTACATCAGTACGACATCAGTACGACATCAGTACTACATCAGTACGACATCAGTACTACATCAGTACTACATCAGAACGACATCAGTACGACATCAGTACGACATCAGTACGACATCAGTACTAATGTACGAAAATCAGTACTACATAGTACGAATCAGTACTAATAGTACTACATAGTACGACATCAGTACTACATAGTACTACATCAGTGCTACATAGTACGACATCAGTACTACATAGTACGACATATACTACATCAGTACTACATAGTACTACATCAGTACTACATCAGTACGACATCAGTACGACATCAGTACTACATCAGTACTACATCAGTACGACATCAGTACTACATAGTACGACATAGTACTACATCAGTACTACATCAGTACTACATCAGTACTACATCAGTACGACATCAGTACTACATCAGTACTACATCAGTACGACATCAGTACTACATCAGTACGACATCAGTACTACATCAGTACGACATCAGTACTACATCAGTACGACATCAGTACGACATCAGTACTACATCAGTACTACATCAGTACTACATCAGTACGACATCAGTACATCAGTACTACATCAGTACGACATAGTACTACATAGTACTACATCAGTACTACATAGTACTACATAGTACGAAAAGCAAATCAGTACTACATCAGAACGACATCAGTACGACATCAGTACGACATCAGTACTACATCAGTACTTCATCAGTACGACATAGGTACGACATCAGTGCTACATCAGTGCTACATCAGTACGACATCAGTACGACATCAGTACGACATCTGTACTACATCAGTGATCTGACATCAGTACTACATCTGTACTACATCAGTACGACATCAGTACTACATCAGTACTACATCACTACGACTTCAGTACGACATCAGTACGACATCAGTACTACATCAGTACGACAAATCAGTACTACATCAGTACGACATCAGTACGACATCAGTACGACATCAGTACGACATCAGTACTACATCAGTATGACATCAGTACTACATCAGTACGACATCAGTACGACATCAGTACTACATCAGTACGACATCAGTACGACATCAGTACGACATCAGTACTACATCAGTACGACATCAGTATGACAAATCAGTACTACATCAGTACTTCATCAGTACGACATCAGTACTACATCAGTGCTACATCAGTGCTACATCAGTACGACATCAGTACGACATCAGTACGACATCAGTACGACATCAGTACTACATCAGTACTACATCAGTACGACATCAGTACGACATCAGTACGACATCTGTACTACATCAGTACTACATCAGTACGACATCAGTACTACATCAGTACGACATCAGTACTACATCAGTACTACATCAGTACTACATCACTACGACATCAGTACGACATCAGTACGACATCAGTACTACATCAGTACTACATCAGTACGACAAATCAGTACTACATCAGAACGACATCAGTACGACATCAGTACGACATCAGTACTACATCAGTACGACATCAGTACGACATCAGTACTACATCAGTACTACATCAGTACGACATCAGTACTACATCAGTACTACATCAGTACGACATCAGTACTACATCAGTACGACATCAGTACTACATCAGTACGACATCAGTACTACATCAGTACGACATCAGTACTACATCAGTACGACATCAGTACTACATCAGTACGACATCAGTACGACATCAGTGCGACATCAGTGCTACATCAGTGCTACATCAGTACGACATCAGTACGACATCAGTACGACATCAGTACTACATCAGTACTACATCAGTACGACATCAGTACGACATCAGTACGACATCAGTACTACATCAGTACGACATCAGTACGACAAATCAGTACTACATCAGAACGACATCAGTACGACATCAGTACTACATCAGTACGACATCAGTACTACATCAGTACTACATCAGTACGACAAATCAGTACTACATCAGAACGACATCAGTACTACATCAGTACGACAAATCAGTACTACATCAGAACGACATCAGTACGACATCAGTACGACATCAGTACGACATCAGTACTACATCATTACGACATAGTACGACATCAGTACGACATCAGTACTACATCAGTACGACAAATCAGTACTACATCAGAACGACATCAGTACTACATCAGTACTACATCAGTACGACAAATCAGTACTACATCAGAACGACATCAGTACGACATCAGTACGACATCAGTACTACATCAGTACTTCATCAGTACGACATAGGTACGACATCAGTGCTACATCAGTGCTACATCAGTACGACATCAGTACGACATCAGTACGACATCTGTACTACATCAGTACTACATCAGTACTACATCTGTACTACATCAGTACGACATCAGTACGACATCATACTACATCAGTACGACAAATCAGTACTACATCAGAACGACATCAGTACGACATCAGTACTACATCAGTACGACATCAGTACTACATCAGTACGACATCAGTACGACATCAGTACTACATCAGTACGACATCAGTACGACATCAGTACTACATCAGTACTACATCAGTACGACATCAGTACGACATCAGTACGACAAATCAGTACTACATCAGTACGACATCAGTACTACATCAGTACTACATCAGTACGACATCAGTACTACATCAGTACGACATCAGTACGACATCAGTACTACATCAGTACGACATCAGTACTACATCAGTACGACATCAGTACGACATCAGTACTACATCAGTACGACATCAGTACTACATCAGTACGACATCAGTACGACATCAGTACTACATCAGTACTACATCAGTACTACATCAGTACTACATCAGTACGACATCAGTACTACATCAGTACTACATCATTACTACATCAGTACTACATCAGTACTACATCAGTACGACATCAGTACTACATCAGTACGACATCAGTACTACATCACTACTACATCAGTACGACATCAGTACGGCATCAGTACGACATCACTACTACATCAGTACGACATCAGTACGACATAGTACGACATCAGTACTACATCAGTACTACACTACTCGTTCTACATCAGTACGACATCAGTACTACATCAGTACGACATCAGTACGACATCAGTACGACATCAGTACGACATCAGTACGACATCAGTACTACATCAGTACGACATCAGTACGACATCAGTGCGACATCAGTACGACATCAGTGCTACATCAGTGCTACATCAGTACGACATCAGTACTACATCAGTACGACATCAGTACTACATCAGTACTACATCAGTACGACATCAGTACGACATCAGTACGACATCAGTACGACATCAGTACTACATTAGTACTACATCAGTACGACATAGTACTACATCAGTGCTACATCAGTACGACATCAGTACTACATCAGTACGACATCAGTACTACATCTGTACTACATCAGTACGACATCAGTACTACATCAGTACTACATCACTACAACATCAGTACGACATCAGTACGACATCAGTACTACATCAGTACTACATCAGTACGACAAATCAGTACTACATCAGTACGACATCAGTACGACATCAGTACGACATCAGTACTACATCAGTACGACATCAGTACGACATCAGTACTACATCAGTACGACATCAGTACGACATCAGTACTACATCAGTACGACATCAGTACGGCATCAGTACTACATCAGAACTACATCAGTACGACATCAGTACTACATCAGTACGACATCAGTACTACATCAGTACGACATCAGTACTACATCAGTGCTACATCAGTATTACATCAGTACGACATCAGTACTACATCAGTACTACATCAGTACTACATCAGTACTACATCAGTACTACATCAGTACTACATCAGTACGACATCAGTACGAATCAGTACTACATCAGTACGACATCAGTACGACATCAGTACTACATCAGTACTACATAAGTACGAATAGTACTACATCAGTACGACATCAGTACGACATCAGTACTACATCAGTACGACATCAGTACTACATAGTACTACATCAGTACGACAAATCAGTACTACATCTGAACGACATCAGTACGACATCAGTACGACATCAGTACGACAAATCTGTACTACATCAGAACGACATCAGTACTACATCAATACCACATCAGTACTACATCATTACCGACATCAGTACGACATCAGTACTACATCAGTACGACATCAGTACTACATCAGTCCTACATCAGTACGACATCAGTACTACATCACTACGACTTCAGTACGACATCAGTACGACATCAGTACTACATCAGTACCACATCAGTACTACATCAGTACGACATCAGTACGACATCAGTACGACATCAGTACTACATCAGTACTACATCAGTACTACATCAGTACGACATCAGTACGACATCAGTACTACATCAGTACTACATCAATACGACATCAGTACTACATCAGTACGACATCAGTACTACATCAGTACGACATCAGTCCGACATCAGTACTACATCAGTACGATATCAGTACGACATCAGTACTACATCAGTACGACATCAGTACTACATCAGTCCGACATCAGTACGACATCAGTACTACATCAGTACTACATCAGTACTACATCAGTACTACATCAGTACGACATCAGTACGACATCAGTACTACATCAGTACGACATCAGTACTACATCAGTACTACATCAGTACGACAAATCAGTACTACATCAGTACGACATCAGTACGACATCAGTACTACATCAGTACTACATCAGTACGACATCAGTACGACATCAGTACTACATCAGTACTACATCAGTCCTACATCAGTACGACATCAGTACGACATCAGTACTACATCAGTACTACATCAGTACTACATCAGTACGACATCAGTACGACATCAGTACTACATCAGTATTACATCAGTACTACATCAGTACTTCATCAGTACGACATAAGTACTACATCAGTACTACATCAGTACTACATCAGTACGACATCAGTACGACATCACTACTACATCAGTACGACATCAGTAC
>JALJCO010005125.1:0-15788 GCA_023101725.1 Atherinomorus stipes
GGTGCTACTGACCACCTCTACAGCTTTACCATTCATCATGAGTGGCTGTTGTTGAATCGTCCTGATGATCACCATTGGTCTTCTCAACATTCAAGACCAGTTTGTTTTTTACAGAACCAGTCCACCAGTTGCTTCATGTCCTGTCTGTAGGACACCTACACACCTTAGCTGTTTGTTAACATCAACAGCTAGTCAGCCAATCCCATGACAGCAACTCAGTGTATTTACATGTGTAGACATAGTCAAGATAACTATATAAAATTTTAAACTGAGCATCTTCATGGGGAAGAAAGGGAATGTGTGTGTGTGTGTGTGTGTGTGTGTGTGGGGGGGGGGGGGTACTTCAGGTACCAATAACCACCTCTAGGGTTTTACAGAGAAGCAGTTGTCTCGTTAAAAATGTCCCATTGACGTCAGAGGTCAGAGGAAAATGGATAGACTGGTTCAAGATGCAGGAGACCACACCGGGTACCACTCCCATCAGATAAGAACAGGAACCTGAGGCTACAGTTCACACAGACTCACCAAAACTGGACAATAGAAGATTAAAAAGTGTTGCCTGGTCCGATGATTTCAGCTGCAACATTCAGATGGTAGGCCCAGAATTAGATGGAAACAAGAAAGCACGGCTCCATCCTGCCGTCTATCAACAGTTCAGGCTGCTGGTGGTGTAAAGGTGTGGAGGATCATTTCTAGGCATTAAAGCCGTTATAAAAGAAAAGAGGGGGTCCAACCTAGTCAAACCAAGTTGGACTTAATAAAGTGGTCGGCAAGCGTATTTAGAGAAACAATGGGACAAAGTAACAGCTGAAGCTCGTCAACACTTGTTATCCTCATTGCCATGAACGCAGGAAACTAGAAAGACTAAACACAAATTATCTTGGCTCCCTGCAGGCTGAAAAGAAGGAAAACGTTAGATTAATTGCTTTTTTTCTTGTCTAATTCCATTCCAGCTTTTTCTTTAAAAACGTGATTGTGGAATTCAGAATTAACATAAACTTTCATGAGCATGCAAATCTGACAGAGATAAAAAGAAATACATCAATAGCTCTTTGTTCCTCATTCCACAACAAATGTGGATGTGTTTGATCCAAGTCATCATAAAAGGTGTTAAGTCTCCTCTTCTGTCAAACAGTAAACCATCTGTAAGTCCAGCACAAGCTTCACGTGTTATCTGTCTCTGTGAAACAGTCCTGACCCCTCCATGAAAACATCAGCAGAGCAGGAATTACACAGAGATACCATCTGTTGGAAATGAAAACTATAGAAGAGGCTGGGTGTATTTGAAGGATTCACCAGACCAGCTAATGGCACAGTCGTCTGTTTTCCTTCTTTATTCTCAGCTGGACTCGTTTTCTGGATGTGATTCCAAAGAGGCTTTCTTGATCAGCAGCTTTTAACGTTTAAATATCAGAATCCCTTTCATGTGGTCTGCAGGGAGAAAAAAAAAAACATGTTGTTGTGTTTTCCTGCCAGAGTTAACCCCTGTTATTTGTGAAGCAATTACTCAGTGCGATTTACAAATTCTTCTCATGAACTCTGTGGCACTGTTGTGGTTTCTCTGAAGTGATTTCTCTTTCTTGTTTACCCCCTACACACACAAACACACACATCTTAAGCATCATCAAGACTCCCACTAAGTTAAGTTTTAGATGCAGCTGTTGTCAGTTAAATTACTTAACGGACATGTTTTCATTATGCAGTCACATTAGAGTGCTTACATTGTTCGTCACGCATCCTGTGAGTTGAGTTTATTTGAGGTTCTCTTTGCAGAGTTTTGTGTGATGGTGAAAAAAAGCAACAATGAAACTGTCATACAGTACTGCATAGATGGGTTGAGCTGCCCCTTAGTTTATGGTTTTGCTTTCAAGCGGAATTTCTCATAATCTTAAAGGTACCGTATATAAAAAAATCAAAGGTTAATGGCAGAACAATGTAATATAGTTCAGAACTGTGTTCCTATGTATGTGTAATTGCTGCACTAAAATAACTGTTATGTGTTTATGTTCTTAAAATAAGTCATTTATATCTACTTGTTGGGGGGGTTGCACATACGGAGGCTGCCATATTTGTTCCATCATTTTTACTACAGTGTCCCTGAATGGACAAAACGTGTGTGAAGTGAGAGCCCCCTGAACTTTAAAACGACTGTACCAGCTTTCTGTAATGGGAGTTTGAGCACTGTTTGGGATCAGTAATGCCTTAAAAGACATAAAAAGTTGCTCATAGTTCAGTCATAGCTACACCTGAGACCACTGGATCCACTCACAGATGAAAACATCTTTATGTCAGGGAGAAATTTGGCCACTAATGGCCACCATACATTCACAACAGTGCTTGGAATATGAAGTCATTTGAAAGAAACGATCTTTTCTTTCAAATACTCATCTTTACCAGTAGATATCAGTAATTCTTACATACTGTACCTTTAAGAAACTGTTTTCCAAACTTTCTGAAGGTCTATTAAAATATCTCCTTAAACATTTGGTGTGTTTTAATCTATTTTCAATCCAGTTCTACTAATCACTTAAAAGCCACCTAATTAGAGGGATGAGCTGGTGTTTCTTGACATTATTTGTAGCAGCAATTCACAACAATGTCACCTCAGGGCACTTCACAGACAGATCAGTTTGATCTGATTCATGACCTCCTAACACTCGGCACTTCATTGTTGTCATCTGTGGAGAACATGACTCTCAGACCTCTAGTAGTAGTAGCAGTATTTACCTGAATCCTACTGTCAGTTTAAGAAGACTTCCTTGGCTCTCTTTTGATACTCCACTTTTGGGGATGTGACCAACACAGCACATGCACTGTCTTTTCAATATGGCAGGAATTTCCATTTTTATGTTTTACAAAAACCAGAGAAGTAAATCAACAATTTTTGACAGATATAATTTTCCTGTTGGAACAAATCCAGGTTTTTCTTTTGTATAAAAGTCTTTACTTGAAATGTGTAAGACTTTGTAAAAGGCATACAGTGATTTTTACCCTTTCAAAAAACAACTTTTATGTAATGTCCTTTGTAGTGGACATCAGGAATTGCTTACTGTTTCTATTACAAGGGGGGCAAAAGGCCAAGTGAGGCAGAGAGGCTTTTCAAAAAATTGTGGAGGAATTTAATTAGTTTTTAATTAAATATAGTATCCAAGTAGTAAACCAAGTAGTACTGTAAATAGTAACAGATGAATGCTTGTTTATAGCTGAATTTTACATATTGCTGTACCTGACAGAGGGAAAGAGAAAATTAAGTACAGATAGGAGTGAACATAAATTAAAAGGGCAGTGGAAAGAGGAAAGAAAAAACAAAGATACACCAAAAAAGCCAACTGCTGCATCTGCACAAAAACATAACAGAAAGAAGACTATGGTATTTGCAGGAAAACAAAGCTGATAATCATCAGAAGCATCTACTGGAGACAAGAAAGCTGAGAGCAATCTGGATAACAACAACACTGTAAATTCTAATGAGTTGGCTTTACTTCCAAAAAATATGCAAACTTTTTTGTCTCAAAAAAATTAAGTATAGGAGTGATTAAGTAGAATAAACTAAATGGTTTAAGTTTGTAGAACTTTTCTGAACTTCATAAATTTGATTAAGTTGTAAGTGATTGATGCTGGGTAAGAAACTTGATGTGATTAATTTCACATAAATTAGATGAGATGTTTCACACTATCTTAGTTTTATTTTCTAATCAACATGATGACCCCAAGTTCATCTTACTTAAAGTAAATGATGAACTCAAAATTATTCTTACTGTGTAGCAAAAACTTGGTTGAGATGGGTTTTAGCTACAACTTGTGTCAGACCACAGACGTCTCTGTCGCGGTGCAGCAGCTGCTGGATAGTAGGTGTTTAATACAGGAATAAACATGCTGTCATCTACCTGCTGCAGCGGGCGATCACCCACCTGGAGACCGCCGGGAGCGCTGTGAGAGTCATGTTTTTTGACTTTTCCAGCGCCTTCAACACCATCAGGCCGGCGCTGTTGCGGGGGAAGCTGGAGGACGCGGGAGTGGACGGACACCTTGCTGCATGGACCATCGACTACCTCACTGACCGGCCACAGTACGTGCGGCTGCGTAGCTGTGAGTCAGAGGTGGTAGTCTGCAGCACGGGGGCTCCCCAGGGTACTGTCCTGTCACCTTTTCTCTTCACCATCTACACTGCGGACTTCATCTATGACAAGGACACCTGTCATCTGCAGAAGTTCTCCGAAGTGACTCAGCCATCGTGGGCTGTGTGTCAGAGGGGAACGAGCTGGAGTACCGGTCGGTGATCGTGGACTTTGTGGACTGGTGTAGGCACAACCACCTGTGCCTGAACACCAGCAAGACGAAGGAGATGGTGATCGATTTTAGGAAAAGGACAGTACCCCATACACCAGTGAACATCCAGGGGACGGACATCGAGATGGTGGACAGTTTTAAGTACCTGGGTGTTCACCTCAATAAAAAACTGGACTGGTCCCACAACACTGATGCCCTGTATAAGAAGGGCCAAAGTCGCCTCCACCTTTTAAGGAGACTGAGGTCCTTTGGAGTGAGCAGGCCTCTGCTCAGGACTTTCTATGACTCTGTGGTAGCCTCTGCTATCCTCTACGCTGTCGTCTGCTGGTCTCCGGGTAGCACAGGGCGAGACAGGAAGAGAGACTCAACAAGCTAGTCAGGAGGGCCAGCTCTGTCCTGGGCTGCCCTCTGGACTCTGTGGAGGAGGTGGGTGAGAGGAGGATGTTAGCCAAGCTCACATCCATCATGGACAACAACTCTCACCCACTGCACCAGACTGTGGAGGAGCTGAGCAGCTCCTTCAGCCAGAGACTGAGACACCCTAAGTGCAAGAAGGAACGCTACCGCAGGTCCTTCATTCCTACTGCTGTCAGACTATATAATTCATCTGTGTAGCTAGCTATCTACACACAATAGTTTTTTATATATTTCATAGATATTTATTTCTTACTCCTCATTTGCACTTTTAAAAATTTATTTACTTATGTATTTTTTTCTTTTCTTTGTACTTTCTTAGAATGTAATCCTCTCCTTTTATCTTTTGAAGAGCTGATGTATCAGTGAATTTCTCCAATGTGAGATAATAAAGTTTTATCTTATCTTATCTTATACAAATTGAGAGCATTCACATGACACTACAAAAAACATCATTTATAAATCCCTCATTTGTGAATTATCTCCAATTTATTGTTAAAAGAAGTGAACTGCATTGTGGGAAACCTGCTCCCTCACCATCCCCTATTTCCCTGTACTTAATTTAATTAAGCTGATTCAACTTAAGTAAATTAAGTTATCTAACATGTTGGAGAAGGTCCCGCCTGCGGCTTGGAGGACAAGGCGGGGTCGGACGTCCGACTCCGCCCACATTACCGTTTTAAGCCGTCTATTATAACCCTTCCCCCTATCCCTAAGTCCTAACCCTAACCTCAGAAACTGATCACGCCCATCGGATGTCCAGCGCCGCCTAATATCCGTCTCCTGCAAGCCGCAGGCGGGGGTACTTGACATGTTGCCCTCCAAAGTTCTTACAACTGATTTAAAATAAGTATTACTAACAACTAAGTTAAAATTAAGTTCTGCCTACTAGATTGATTCTATTAAAACCAATATTACAATTTAAAGTAACTACTAAAGCAGGAAAATCATACTAACAGACACAGAAGTACAAAAAACAAGAACCAAAAAAACAATAAAATCAACCAAACTAACTACTGGCAAACAAAAGTTACTACTGTATTGGTGTAAGCCTATATAGCCTATTAATAAAATTAAAATACAACTTTTAAGGAAAAGTGACATGAAAATTAATGTGAATATTATAATAATAAACCATAACAATCCGTATCAAGCAAGACCCAATGTCCAATACAAGGGACGTTCCATTAAAGGAAAATAAACAATGTTTTTTTAAAAAAAAATTGTTGTAACCTGTTTCTTTGAACCACAATACTTGAATTATCACAAGGAGGGATAACAGCCTAGCTTAGGGAACCGACCGACTGGATTAAAACTTGACTTCATTCAGTCCCCGTTCTGGGAATGCACTGGGTGGTAGGCGACAGCGAAAAGGAAAAAACTCCCTTTTAACAGGAAGGAAAAACCTCCCAAAAGGGCGGCCATCATGAGCCAGGTTGCAGTGCAGAGGACAGGAAATAGAGACCAACAAGCATAGCAACTTATAGCCAGCAAGACCTGCTGAGAGAAGAGAAATCCAGGTTAGTGATGGCAGTACTGTTGTAAATTTAAAGTGTTGATGACACAACTTTGACTTCAAGTAATTCTGCAATACATCAACACACTAAGACAAAATAAGTATTTCTTCAGGACGTTAATCAGACGTGTATTTACGTAAATATCCGATGAGCTGCTGCTAAGAACAGATTGCAAAATCCCTGTCCATGACATGATGTCAGCAAGATAAGCAGTTGTGGTCGGCTCATTGATTTACATGTATAATCAAAGCGGTGGAAAACATGAAAGATGCTCCAGAACAGCTGGATTGGAACTGGTTTGTGTGGTGGGATCATCAGCCAGTTCAGAAGTGTGTGATGATGCTGAGGAATTTGGGGAAATCAGACCTGACAGGTTAGAACCGGACTAGAACTGTAGTCAGCTGCCTACAGCTCCAAATCTTTCTCCAAGTCCACTCGGTTCAGCTAAAAGCCTGCAAGACCCAAGATCCACACCGAGCGGACTCAGAACTGTAAGGAGCAATCCAGAGCAGCACCAAGTGAACCCACAACTGTCAAGGAGCGGCGCCGAGGCACTCCTCCCTGTGTTAGCTCGTGGCTAGCCGTTAGCTGCGAGCTAACTCACTGCAAATAATTAGCCTTTAAAAATGAGAAGATAGCAACTTGCATGGCTCCAGTTGAGTTTTAAATAGTTTCCGTTTATTAGGATGAGGACGGAGGGAAGGATGCATCTTTGGAAACAGCCAGAGAAGATCTGATGACCGAGGCGCAGCTGTCTGTCCATACAGTATGCAATCTGATTAAGCAACAACGGTGGAGAAAGAATATTTCAGTAGACATGACTGCAGTTCCATGTGTTAGAAGTCTCAACATGTTGGTGGCTGCTCCAGTAAACAGAAGCTGCACAGAGGAGAACTTTATGGGAAGACAGGTCCCACTGGTACCTGCAAGTCTGACTTTATCCTCTTCCAATGCAATTCAGGATCTATAGGAAACTTAAATAATCTAACACCGTCCTTATGAGCTTTTAAACATTAACTGGCAATCCAACTCGAAGGCTGAGCCGTTACTGTTCATCTGTAAAACTGGAAAAGGAACTTAAAAACTGCTAGAAACCCATTGACTTCAGTGTTAAGTGAGCTGCAGACGTTCTTTGGGGCATCACACCCAGCACCACAGAACGGTCGGATATGCTGAAATGCAGTGATGTTTCCTAATAACTCATTTATGCAGGCACGCTTGTATTTGTCACATCATGATGAACGTTTTGGTCTATAAAACATGGCAAAAAATGTCAGAATCGGGTCATCAGCTCTTTAAGATGGAGAAATGAGATGGGAAAGAAGAGCCCAGCATCATGGGACGTCCCTCTGAGGCTTTGGCAGCATAACTAAGGGACGGCTAGGCCATCCCAAACTATAAGCAGACCTGCAGCCTGAGAGCAAAGATCTTGGTTGGGAATACATGGAACTATGAGATCTCTGACATACATGGGACTTGGTCATGGAGAGCTTCATGTGAAGCGAAGGATTTTCTATCCTAGATTTATCAGGAAGCCAATGCAGAGAAGCTGGAACTGGAGAAATATTATCTTTCCTGTTGGTTCTCCTCAGAAACCTCACAGCAGCATTTTGGATCAGCTGGGGCACATTTGGTCCATCAATTGCAACACAATTGCAAATGCAGCCCACAAAGTAACCCTATGTAACTTTCTGACCTTATAATATATGTTTCTGGCTCATGTTGTCGACACAATGTCATTTATTATGTACATTCCTGGAACCAACATTTTCCAGCAGTGTCCTGAGGCTTAGAAACTGCTCTTCACCGCTTCTTTTTCCAGCCCTTCTTTTTCCACAATACAGGTCGGATGCAAGATGGTAGCTTAATTAACCGTCTTTGGGGCCAGCTAACTAAAACTAAACCCACTGTTAGTATTAAGCAACCTAATTAAATAATATTCATTTTCTTCAGGGTTACTAGTAACTCCATCCTCAGAGCAAGATTGAGTAATTAAAAAACCTGATAAAGACCACATAAAGTATTTGCTGGAAACACCAAAAGAGGTGGGCTTCTGCATCAAGTGAAATCTCTGTTGTCCCTGCTTGATAATCGTTGCATCAAAGTAAGTTATCCATTATTGTTTCTAGATTTGGACAGTCATCCTCGTATTTTTTTCATACCTTCCCATTAAAGAAAAGGCTAAATCCACAACAGTTATTCAAAAATTAGAGACGAAAAGAGGAATAGCAAATAAGAATTTACTAAATTGTATTTTTAGTATATTTTAGCACCGCAGCCTCATAGTAAGAAGGTTGCTAGTTCGATTCCCAGCTGGGGAGGGGGTTCGAACAATTCCAACAGCGGCCTTCCTGTGTGGAGTTTGCATGTTCTCCCCGTGTATGTGTGGGTTCTCTACAGGTACCATTCAAAGACATGCATGTTAGGTTAATTGGTTACTCTGAACTGCCCTCAGGTATAAATGTGAGCATGCGTGGTTGTCTGTCTCTCTGTGTTGGCCCTGCGACAGACTGGCGACCTGTCCAGGGTGTACCCCACCTCTCGCCTGATAATAGCTGGGATAGGCTCCAGCAACCCCCAGCGACCCTGAACTGGATAAGCGGTACAGAAAATGACTGATGATGACTGACTAACAAATACATATTAGTATTTTTCCTTGGTGGATGGTGATTGTTTTTTCTAGGTTTGACAAATTCAGATCTGTAACATACAATCTGTCAAAAAGACACATTTGCTCTGCTTTCTTTTCATGCATCTATATCAATTGGGAACAAGTTTTGCTGATGGAAAATACAAATTTTCCACCAATAAGGTGATTCTTGAAGCCCAGTTAGGTGAAAACTTGGCATATTTTGGCATGATGTGTAGTGTCTCCTTAAAAAATAGACACTGAATGTGTAGGACAAAAGAAGTGGCAAGTCAAAAAATGAATCAGACAAACCAACAAAAAAAGCCTACAACAGATGAATGGGATCTGGAAGTGATTGAAGAAAAATCCACAAAGATCTGACACAGGACCTGTGAGGTGCATGTGCACCTTTAGCTGATCCATCTACTGTTCTCTGAAGCCTCATCAGAAATGGTCTCCATTGGAGGGTGGCTGTCAAGAAGCCATTGAGGAAGAGAAGCAGTGAGAAAAGGTTAAGTTTTGCCATATGGCACAAGAACTGGCTGAAAATCAAAAGCACCAGGTCTGATAGGGACATAAATCCTTCCAAGGGCCCAACCTCAACATTACTGAAGCAGTGTGGGATCATCGGAGAGAAAGGAACAATTGGCAGGAACATCCAAAGAGGAGTTTTGGAAAGTCCTGCAGGAGACCTGGAGATCTCTCCTTCATAAGAAGTCTTGCTCTAAGCAGGTTCAGGATGTGTTGAATAATAAAGGAGGCTAAACCAAATACTGCCTTTCACACTTATTAGAAGAATACACTCTCTGTTTTGTTTTTCCTTTCTTTCAAAAGCTTTGCTCCTGCCTCACAGTTTCTTGGCGCTAGAAATGAGCGGTGGCTCAAAACTTGGTGCAGCATTGAAGTTGTGAGTTAAACAGTGTAAGAAGAAAAAAGAGAAGCTTTGACCTGGTTCATTTTTCCAGAAAAGCTTTGCATCTGAAAGTTGGGCCTGCCTTCGTCTTCACTCACCTTCCAGCCTGTCAGAGTCTGACTCCACATGACATTATTGGCAGTAGCTGCAGAGGTCATTTGTCCGCCTCTCTGACAGATGGAGGGATGCTGAGAGGAAGCGTGGTACACCCTCCAAATGCCCTGGCTGATAAGTGACCTCATTGCAGCTCCACTCGGCATGTTTTTCTTATATAAGGAGCAGCATGATGATGGCTGGCTCCCCTGGGGACTCCCTGACCGTGCCAAGTTTTGAGTTTTTCTTTTCTTGGCTCACGGTGCACAATAAGTTTCCTGGAATTTCAACAGCAGGCTGAAAATATCTTTAATCTCACTCCATCAGCTGCTTGGGAAAAAACGTTCAATACCTGTAAGTGGTTTTGTTTGACTTGATTGAAGATAATGTTGCAGGCCTTTCATATTGCAAAGGTTTCTCTTATCTGCAACTGATGCAAACACTCCCTGAAAGACCTTTTTTAGCCCCAATGCCAGCCATGAAATGCTGTGTCCATGCCCAGAAGCTCTCACTCTTTGAGTAGTTTTGGTTTCAGAGCTCCAGCTGAAAGTAATTCTGTTTACTGTGTCTCTATTGCCTGTTTTTTCTGTTTTTCCTCCTTTCTGTTTGAAGAATGTAAACATCAAGATGGAGGCCAAACTCCTGCCGGTGCAGCTTTCCTTACAGCGGATAAGTTGACAGTAAGTTACCTGACAGCAAGACTGTGTCTAATTCACACAGGGTAAAAAGTTTTTTAAAAATGGATTTGCGTTGTAATGGCTCAAAATGAAGTTGACATGTTAACATTTTCCTGAAGGTTTTCCAGCTGTGTGTTAGCATCTTCTCACATGGGATACTTTATTGTGTCAGTTAAAGTTAATGTATGAATGCAGAGGGTTATCCAAAGCATTTCTACTTCTGGGTGGTGTATCGGTTCTGAAAACCAGTTTTTTTTTTTTTTTTTTTTTTTGGTTGATCTAATTTCATCCTATATGGCAATACCAGTGTAAACTGCCTAAATAGCATTTTAAATGTGGTGCAAGGGGAAGCTGCTTGAGGGGACACGATTTCACTGCTGCACTACTAAACAAGCATGTAGCAGGACACCTGTGTTTCACGGTGAAGATACACAAAGAAGAACTTTTGAAAAGCAGCAGTGAATCTATTGTCTGGAGGTACATTATGTTGCCAAAAGTATTCACTCATCTGCCTTGACTCACAGAGGAACGTAAGTAACATCCCATTCTTAATCCATAGGGTTCAATATGATGTTGGTTCACCTTTGCAGCTAGAACAGCTTCAACTCTTCTGGGAAGGCTGTCCACAAGGTTTAGGAGTGTGTTTAAGGGAATTTTTAACCATTCTTCCAGAAGCACATTTGTGAGGTCACACACTGATGTTGGACCAGAAGGCCTGGCTCCCAGTTTCCGTCCCAATTCATCCTGCAAAGGTGTTCTATGAGGTTTAAGTCAGGATTCTGTGCAGGCAGGTCAAGTTCCTCCACAACCAGACTGTGCATCCATGTCTTTAGGGACCTGCTTTGTACACTGGTGCACAGTCATGTTGGAAGAGTGAAGGGGAAGGCTCCAAAACTGTTCCCACAAAGTTGGGAGACATAGAATTGTCCAAAATGTCTTGATATGCTGAAACATTCAGAGTCTCTTCTTTCACTGGAACTAAGGGGCCAAGCCCAGCTCCTGTATAACAACCCCACACCATAATCCTCCCCCCACCAAACTTCACACTTAGCATATTGCAGTCAGACAAGCACTGTTCTCTCTGGCAACCGTCAAACCCAGACTCATCTATCAGATTGCCAGATGGAGAAGCGCGATTTCTCTCTACAGAGAACGTCTCCACTGCTCTAGAGTCCAGTAGCTGCCGGCTTTACACCACTGCGTCCGATGCTTCAGGCATTGCACTTGGTGATGTATGGAGGGATGTAGCTGCTCAACTCAACCACTTCCTGGCTGAGCTGCTGTCTTTCCCAAAACACTTTCATTTTCTTAAAACACAGTTGACAGTTGACTGTGGAATATTTAGGAGTGAGGAAATTTCACGACTGGATTTGTTGCACAGGTGGCATCCTATCACAGTTTCACGCTGGAATTCACTGAGCTCCTGAGAGCGACCTGTCCTTTTTCAAATGTTTGTAAAAACAGTCTGCATGTGCCTAGCTGCTTCATTTTATACAACTGTAAATATGGAAGTGATTGGAACACCTGATTCCAATAATTTGGATGGGTGACCAAATACTTTTGGCAATATAGTGTATTTTATTTTTAAAACTTGAACATGGACCAGACAACTACTTTACTGCAAATGCCGTTGGACCAAAGTTGTCACCAGCGACATGAGCAGTGTTCTGCACCAGTGATCCCCAACCCTGGTCTTCAGACCTCTGGTGAGAGCTGCAGTTCTCCAGAAAAACTGTGACCAATTCTTGCCATTCACACTGAAAGGCAGGAATTGTTCATCCACAACTTATAGAAAGAACAAATCAATGCCTTGTCTCGTCTCTGTCCCTCCCCTCTCACCATCCCCCACCTGGTCCCTCACGTGATCCGCTCTGTGTACCCGGCTCACTGTAAACAAATACAGCTAATGGACTGCTTACTGCTGCTGCACCGAAAAAAAACAAAACAACAGACAAGTCTTTGGAGGCATTGATGTGCTCTGCAGTGTGGACTTTCACACTGCAGGAGTTGGAGATGAGTAGATGCAGAAACATGGTTTGTCAGCTGTTTACTATCAAGCTAATGAGCTATCCACTAAGCTATTATCGGTTAACATGATCGCAAAACATCAGCACACACGTCCCTGCGCCTCCTGAAGGTGTGGTTTCAGGTGGTGTAGTTTTTTAAAATATAGCTTGCTTGAACTGTTTTTCCAACATTGCCAACTCCTAGCTTTAGTCTGAGTCAGGTGTGTTGAAGCAGAGAAACAGGAAAAAGTCTGTGGTGAAAGAGTTGGGGACCCCTGTTTCAGGGTACCAAGAATGAATGAAACTTAAAGTACATCCCACATCCTGAGGTGAAACTAAAAGAGCAGGAGGACGCTTGAATCAGACCTCACTTTGTTTGCTTGAAGTAAAACAAAGACGGCAGTGGATGGAGAAAACCAACGCCACTGCAATCCTCACACCCAAAGAAATGGTTCTAAGTCAGGAATGTCCATTTCAGGTCCTGAGAGCAACTGCTCTGCAGGCTTAGAAATTTCCATGCTTCAACAGATCTGATTAAAATAATGAATTAGTTGGGCCTTAAATTTTTCTCAACTCTGGTGAATTTTCTCGGTGAGGCGTCCCCTAGTAACAGCTAATTTGGCATCCATCTGTTCTCTGAGCGTTCTCCAGTGAGTAAAAGTCAGTCTGATCTTGATTCTTGTCTTAGGGTCTTCCTCCGCCATTTCTCTTTCTTTTTCTTGCTGCCTCTGATGACATCCTCTTGAGTTTCCTTAATGAATGAACAGTTCACAAAGACGAGTGAGTTGATACCCAGTTGGTAAGGTGTGACATGGATGGGTCAGGCAAAATGCTGCGGTGAAATGTAGTTCTCAGGTGATACAGTTTTTTGGCTGGTTGGTTAATTGTTTTTTTGCCTGCCCAACATCAAGAATCATACGTAGTTCCTGACATATATAACCAGAAGTAATTAGTGCTGGGAGAGCCCAAATGATATATCACCTTAAAAAAGATAATGATTTATAATTTTGGTCACTCCCAGCACTAATTTCTGCTAAAGGCTGGTGTCAGGAACTATACAGAAATGATTCATAATGTTGGACGGTCAAAGCAAAATCACATCACAACCACTTCCTGTCTTCATCTGGGTTTCTCTTTGAAAACTTTTAATTGATGATAAGAACCAAACAGAACAGTTAAATTCCTCTTAAAGCAGGAATCGGTGTTTGTCAATGAAGTCTCGCAGCGGTTGGAACGAGGAAAAGTCAAAAGGGAAGAAAGGGAATGAGGCATATTAGTTATGTACCCTGCAGAAACTGTCCTCCCTCCTTAAAAACAACTCTATGAATCATCTGTTTATACATACTATAATTATGCTCATCAGGAGTTCGCGGTTGAAAGTAATCTGAAAATGACTGTTTTAATGTAGAAATCCTCACAGAGACTTTATTTTATTTCCTGCCACCCTTAGAAATGATAGCATATGACAAAATTCATATGGATTGTATTAAAATTTGATCCATTTTGAGTCTTTTGATACTCCTCTGCACAGATTTTAATCCACTTAGCTTAGCTTGGGTTCTCTGAGTGCAATTTGAGGCCTTCAAACATTTGGTGGTTGAGCTAACTAGCTTGTTTTTTTCACAAAATGAATAGACTTCACTGTCATGGCCTGATTCCAATGCGATGTTGGTTAAATTCAATAATACATTCTGCTACTGGTGGTAAATATGAGCTTGTGCAAAAATGAATATGATACCTTTAATATTTCTCTCTTTAGACTATAAATAGAGGGGAAACTGTCTTTAATATGCATTTAGAAATGTAGTTTGGTAGTTGTTCTAATCTACCCAAAAACCCCAACAACAGAAAAAACAGCTAGTGCTACTCTTTGTTTTGTCAGGTTTTTTTGTCACAATGTTCCATAATGTCAATGCTCATTCTCTCCAATGGAAAATACCTTATTTTATTAAGAATTCTTTGCTTGTTGTCTAACAGCGTTCATTACATAAGCAGGTAGAGATAAAAACACAAAGATTCAGGTATTTTTGAGCCAGACAATTCGAGATGATGTTTTGAATTACACAACAAATGAGTGTTCTAGTTTTCCAACCATTTTCACCTTTGCAATCATCAGGTCAAATTTCATAACACATCATGCAAAACACTGAAGTGCAACAGTGCCTGCAATGCACATTGTGATTGCATTTTATTAAGACTTCATGATTTCTAGAGGGTGATCCTAATGAATTTGCAGATACATTTCAACAACTGCTTTATTGGGCATACCTTACTTGAACTTGTGTGGAGCCCCTTTTTCCTCCAGGACTGCGTTAATTCTTGGTGTCATAGATTCAATGAGGTGTTGAAAACTTTCCTCAGAGATTTTGCTCCATATTGACATGAAAGCATCTCTGCTGGACTGAGATCTGATGACTGTGTAGGCCATTGGAGCATGGAAGTAAACCACCTGTCATATATAAAAAAGTAGATGATTTGAGCTTTAAGACATGGCGTGTTACCTCGCTGGAAGCAGCCATCAGAAGATGCTACACTGTGGTCATGAAGGTATGGACATGATCGGCAACAATATTGAGGTACAGTAGGCTGTAGTGGTAAAAGGCTGAAATATTTTTATGAAAAGCCATATTTAAGAAAAAAATACCTCCATAAGACGTTTGGAGGAAGGCAAGAATGAAAGATATATAGCTTTTTCTTTAAAAATTACATTTAGCCTGAAATACAAATATTTCAGGCTGATATTTATATATAAATATAAAATACATTTTTAAATGGTTTGACCATGGCATCATGTTTACATCTACAAGCCAATACACGCTGCTATTGTGGTTTGCCAAATACGGTCTCATTGTGGCAACAGTATATTGGGGAAAATGGTGGAGACGGCAAGTCAGCTGCTTCAGAGCCGCACGGATATTATCTGTTCCTGAAGAGGAGTGACCTGAGAAGAGCAAAAACTGGATTAAATTTAGGTAAAGCCTACATTAGATGAACCCACATAAACATTTTCCATGGAATCAAAATGCAGAAATGGCGACTTATCTCCTGGATCGGTAAGCTAACTTCCATGCTAACGTGGCTAACATTTGCTGTCAGTCATAAAACTTCTCTGCAATACTTGTTGGGCATGGTGCAGGTTGCTGCTTGTATCGGCAGCGAGCCTGGCAGCCATGCGGCTGGGTTGTTTTCTGCCGTTGAAACTACAACCTACACATGATGTCGCTATTTCGCCGTATTCCATATCCAACA
>JALJCO010005127.1:0-112067 GCA_023101725.1 Atherinomorus stipes
AAAAAGTACCGAAAGAACTTTTTAAAAAAAAAAGCCCACCCTACTTTTTTTCCAACGAACTTATAATGGTAAAATGGTCTCCTGCATATTGCAGTTCCATTCTTCCTCGCGGGTGTCCACACAGAGAGCCCCAAGACGAGGCTGTCATTTCCTGCCAAATGCTTGTTTGTCCTGTGAAGACCGACGTGTTAATCAGTGATGGATGTTCCTCCATCTATGCCGTCAACCTGCATCTGCTCACATGCACCACTGATTGTTTTTATTGGGAAAAATCCAAGAGAGAGAGAGGGGGAAGGGGGGGTTCCATCCTTCATTTCATCGCGGCTCTGTACGGCCGGTTGGCCCAGCCCTGCTTGACCCGACCCGCAGTGCCATAAGCCGCCTCCTCTCCCAACGCCGCCGCTCCCATATTCCTTTCGTCAGCAAAACTTTTTTTTTTTTTAAAGTAAAGTTCTTTCCGATTACTTTTTTTTTTCTGACGTTTGGTCCGAGGACATTTTGTCTGACTCTGAGGACATTTTGTCTGACTCTGAGGACATTTTGTACTGACACCTGACATTGACTCTGAGGACGAGGATGTCCTAAAATGTCCACCGTACTGTTCAGAACTGAAGTAACAAAATGTTCTGGGACTAAATGAGACCAGTACGTGCTGTTACATAGACATGTGCACACAGACAGAGGCAGACTGCGTTCTCTCAGCGTAAAGGTGACACATCCCAGTACTGACACAGTTACTGGCCACTGCGCACTGGTGCACTGTGGTGAAGCACTTCCCAGCTCACTATGCACAGAACCATCCAATCACTGGGGCTGGATTTCTGCTGTGTCCAGTCACATTTGACCTGGGAAGAGGGCTCGTCCAATCACATGACCTGATAAGAAAGGGTGAGAATGGTCTGAAGGTAAACGTGTGTGTAGGGCTGTCCCCGACGCGTCGATGAGTCGACGCAATCGATTCAGTAAATACGTCGATTTATGTAAACGTACATCGACGCATCAGAAAAACCGCAACATAAAGAAGTTGAATGCTCTGATTTCGAAGGGAAACCGGAAACGGCGTTGTCGCGGTTAGCAGAGCAGCCAGAAAACAACAGCAGAGATGGTGATGTGCAGAGAGACTGGAACTGAGCATGTGCACAATTCAGAATCCGATAGAACAGCATCAACAAGTGCAAGTAACCAACTACGTGCACGAGCACTTACTTCAAAGGTGTAGGATTATTTACCAAGGAACCACATGACATCGTACTCTGCAGCTCTGCAGAATGAAAACATCGTTTCACAGCAGCACGACTGCAATGGAACGAGCACTGAAGCATAAACTTCCCGGCAGCGCTTTTGCTGCTCCTTAACTAGTTTTAATTTTCTTCTACACACACGTTCCATGTTCATGTTGAACACGGAACGGTTTTAATGATGGTGGTTAGTCGCTCACCATCACAAACTTCTTTTACTTCTCAATCAGCAGCGGCTTCATCCTCAGGTTGAAAGTATCGTAACTCACGCTAACAACCAGCATCATTTTTAAAGCTTTTACCCGCCGAATACGGATGAAAGCGTCCGTATCCGTATTTACCGTAGGGTGCTATAAATGGAGCTTTACAGTGATTCTGTCTTTTACATCTTTGTTTGGTTCCATGACTGACGTTATGCAGAAAGGACTGAACTAATGCTGCACGCCGTTATGCTGCTGCTCATGTGAACTCGCTGGACATTGTGAGTGTGATCATAATGATGATTAGCAAAGATAAAAGAAACTGCAGATTCCCTTGGCAGTTGATCTTTATTTCTAAAACAAATACTGAGATTCAATAGATAAAAGAATGACAGATAATTACATTATGAGTCAGATAATTATAAGTTACACTTATATCTAAGTTAGCTGCATATACAGTGACAGGGACATTTTTATATTATAGTATGCTCATGTGCATTGTGTCTCTTTTTTCAGGAAAAATAAGAAAATAAGTTTGGGGGAATTTTTCCCTAAAAGAGACACAGCACCACCATGCACCCCCAAGATGTCAGAAGAGCTGAGGGACAGCATCTTGAAAATAAAATAGTGACACCCATTGCAGTTGTGAAGGGAAAAGGCTTCTGTGAAACTCAGTTGAAGCTGCACAAGATTTTTAGTATTTAAACAGTATTTAGTATTTTTGGTTTTGTTCTAGTTAAATTCATTGTCATATTAATCAAGCAATAAAAAAATCATTAGATTAATGAATTAATTTTAAAAATCGAATCGTTAGATGCATCGATGCATCGAAAAAATAATCGAAATATGAATCGATTCTGAAGATAATGGTTTGGGACAGCCCTCATGTGTGATTGACACGTGCACAGGATGCAGTGCAGAAGTTGTTACCAGTTGTTACCTTAATGCGGGGGGTGTCACAGTGGTTCCTGACCGGGCCGTGTGGCTGCTGGTGTTCTTTCCAGCCACGCGGTAGCAGACCAGACTCCACTCAGCTCATCAGGTCTTCAAGTTCAGACTGGATTCACTGGATGAGCTGAGTGGAGTCTGGTCTGCTGCTGCTTGGTTGGAAAGAACACCAGCAGCCACACGGCCCGGTCAGGAACCACTCTGACACCCCCACCATAATAGATGCATTACATGTTTAAAAACTAGTTTGAATTTAGCTCATTTTTAAAAGAGTGTTATAATTATTGAACTTGAGTGATATGTAATCAGCTGTAGTGGTTAAAATATACTCAAATGAAATGAGTGCAAATTCTTCCACCAAGTTTATTGTTTAGATTCTAACAGGCTTTTCTCAGTGTAAACAGAACAGGTATTGTGGTAAGAATTTAATGGTATCAATTAAATCGTTTAAGTCATTAGTTAATATGTTTGATTGAAACTGAATTACAGTATTTTAGTGGATAGTATATACTATCCTTTCCCCAGTCTTGGTTCAGAAACTATCTGGTTACCTTCATGACTAAAAGTGTCCACACACAAAACTGCTATAAAATTATCATACATCAGTATTTTTTCTATTTTTTTTTTGATAAATCAATTGAACACCTTCAGACCTGCTCAAAACTACCAGAAATGTAATTATTTAAAAATGTTTAACATTAAATATTAATACTAATTATAATTTAACAAATTAAATATTGAGTTTAAATACCAGCGCCCAGTTGTTCAAAACTCAATTATTTCTTAACCAGCTGTTAAATACATTTAATTGACCGTTGACTTTAACAATCCAGTTATCTTGTTGTTAAAAACTCAGTTAACTTTAACCACATGTTATCCTGACGTTAAAGTTAACACACCTAAGGACCGCCGCTAAAGTTTTAACGGTATGGTTTTCTCTCTTTGTGGCGTTTGTTGCTAACGCTGCGTTCATGATGCCAGTTCAGAGAAGGAAGGACAGCGTTTGTGGCCTTGATTTTGACATCGGAGATTATTATCACAAAGAACTGCGCGCCACTTCTGGAGAGAATGCATTCAGGTCTATGTAATCCTTTGCGAGTAGATTTGGAGCGTGCAACGAACTGTGGACATGACAGACTCAATATTTAGAAAGATTAATATCTTGCTTCTATGGTCTGAATCACATTTTCTTCATCAGCAGAGAAATTTCTGCCTCTTTTTCCTTGAAGTGAAAGGGATCGTTTCCTTATCAATACTTCCGGTGTCCTGTGTGTTCTGTTACTGGGGGTTTGCTGTGCTGTGAGGCCGGAGGAGCTGGGGGGCGCAAGAGTGTGAAGAGAACGGGGAAGGATGGAGAGACTGGGGGATGAGGAAGAGTGTGTTGTGGCTAACAGCAGCTCTGTTCACGGTGGGAAAATAAAGTGAGAGTCGGCCCCCCGTGTCTTCCTCACAGCAATAAGGAGACACAGACGTACAACATTACTTTTTGCAATACCAGAAGTAAACAAAATGGGGAATTGTGGGATACATTGGTGCTAACCAGTGACGCTAACCCTATGGTTAACTTTGACGGTGCTGTTAGCTGACGGCATGACTAACCATGCTTTGAACAACGCATATTTAACAGTCGGTTAGCTAACGGCAGGTTAAGGATTTAACGGACCGTTAGGGGTTAACCAGTGGTTAAAATAACCGAGAATTGAACATCTGGGCCCTGGTTAACTATTTAGATCATGTTAGCACGAGTTCAGGCGTTCTAGTTACAAACATAAAGTCTGTTATCTGTAATTAAGGCTTTAAAGGTGTCATAACCTGCTGTTTTACATACACAATCCTTCTTAAATTATCTTCAAATGAATTTTTAATTCTAGTTGGGTGGGGAGGAAAATTTAATGAGCTCATTTTAACCTCTTTTTATCCCCAACTATTGTTTGTCGTGAGAACACATACGAGAGTTAGACCTGTCTGTAAGCGCGTTCACGAGGCAAACGTCAAAGTTAAAACAAAGTTTTATCAGGACAGAGCAGGTGAAGGAAATGATGTCCCAACAGAGAAAAACGTGATAAAAACGTAACGGTGCGGTTGATGGAGAGGATCCGTGGAGTAAAAGGGCTGGACTCTGATGAATATAAGGAGCGGACATCTCACGTAAAGTTAACCAAACAGCGTTAGCTTCTGTAGCTACATTAGCAGCTTGTCCGCTCATCAACCACCGTTTACTGGTCTCTGACACAAAAGATAATAAGTTACACAGCAGCAACACTTACCGACTGCACATCCTCACTGATAAATATAATCCACTGCTCCCTGTTTTAACATGAAAAAGTGGGATTTGCGGGTGATGACTTCTTTAAACTAATGACTAATAAACATAGAAAGACCAACCATCAACCAGTTAGCACGAGTTCAGGTGCTGTATTAGATGCTGGTTCTACTTGCTGGGGTTTGGTTCTGGTTTTAAGGGTAACAGGGTCGTCCACCACACCCTCCATCCCACCACCAGCAAAGATGAGAAATGTTTTGTTAGAGCAAGTTGCATGTACAGTCGTCCTCAAAATGACTCATACGTCCAATTAAAGAAGGAAGAAAATCAGCTGTCAGTAAAATAAAATGAAATTGACAAAAGTAATAATACATAAAAATAATATGAAAATCATTGAATTTGAAGCATGATGGGGCTCTGAAACTAAAATTTTGTTGAGCAATTTGAGACAATCACTGCAATCAGGTGTTTTCTGTAACGTCCAATCAGACGTCTGCACCTGTTGACAGGTATGTTGGTCCATGTTCATGGGAAAGGTGCTCTAATGTGTCTGGGACAGTTTTGTTTATTTTTTTAGATTATTATTTCCAAACACAATTTAAAAGCAATATTTTATTTCACAAAATTATGTTTTTGTAAATTTTAATCTATTTTTAATTTTTTTCAGTTTCTTGTTATTTGAATTACTGTTGTGAATTTAGCCTTTCTTTTAATTGGAGGGTGTGAATACTTAATTTTGAGGAAGACTGTAATAGCAACTAAAAAGGTAGATGCTGCACCGGTACGCTCCCCCAAGGCTCTGCAGTCCTGGTCCCAGCTCCATGCTTCTTTTCACTGACTTTTAAACAACGTTGACTTTCTGTCTCCCCCCCCCCCCCCCCCCCAGCCGGTTGAGGCAGATGGCCGCCCTACCTGAGCCGGGTTCTGCCGGAGGTTTTTCCTCCCTGTTAAAAGGGTGTTTTCCTTCCCACTGTCGCCACCCCTCCGTGCTTGCTCAGGATTGGACCGGGTCAAGTCAAGATTCAGTCCAATCTGTTGGTTTCCTTAACTAGGCTGTTATGAATCTGACCTGAATTTTTTTTGTCTGTTTAAGCGCCCTGAGGTGACACTGTCATGAATTGACGCTATACAAATAAAGTTGAATTGAATTTGCTTTATTGGTTTTAATTTGATCTTATGCTTTTATGCCATTTGTGTTTATTGTTTTTATTGTTCTCTTTCTCCGTTCAGCATTTGAGCCGCCGTAGTTGTTGTAAACCTGCTTTATAGATAAACACGAACTCAATGATACAGATCAAAGTAAGCAGATGGTCACTGGTTCCCATGTCAGTAAACCTGTGGGGTAGCCACATGGGTGCCAATGACATTTCAGGGGTGGTCTCTGCTGCTGCTGGTGTAATGGTGGGGGGGAGATTTTCTTGGCCCACTTTGGGCCTCTTCGTACCAACGTGGCGGTTTAACCACCACAGCCTACCTGAGTGTTGTTGCTGACCATGTCCATCCCTGTATGACCACAGTGGAGCATCCGATGCTTCCAGCAGATCGGTGGAACCAGACGGTGATGAAGTGGAAATGAGCCGTTATCACTGAAGACGTACACGTAGAGAAAAGTCCGTTTTTGCCTGTAAGGAAACTCAACATCTGATTTAAAAACAAACATGAAAGCAGACCTTGTTGTTGTTGTTGTTTACGTCACTGTCACTAACTTGAGAGTGGGAGTCATACCGGTCCTGACCGACAGTGTTCATCATACCATGAATTAAAATGCTTGTTTTAAAACAGTCTGAGGTCTGAAGACTCAATGAGAGCTTTTATTATTCACAAGGCAGCTGAGCTGGTCCTGCTCCCGCAGCGTTACCAAACCATCACGCCAGACCGGACCAGATAAAAGAGACGCACTGATCCCATACCCGGATCAGCTCCATGGGGATGGGATGAAAGAGGCTGATCAGTCATCTTTTTATTCATATCATTCACCGCACCACAGTTACGTTTGCAACGCTGGTTACATCATCACCGCTTTAGTCTGCAGGACTCGGCCTCCATGCTTCCCACAAACATCCTCACATCTTCATCATCTGTACACGGAACAGTTTCCACTTTCCTCAGAGCATTTTAATGAGCTTTGGTCCAGAGAGGACGGATGGTGGTGGTTCTGGATCCTGTATGTGGTCCAGAGAAGAAGGATGGTGGTGGTTCTGATCCTGTATGTGGTCCAGAGAAGATGGATGGTGGTGGTTCTGGATCCTGTATGTGGTCCAGAGAAGAAGGATGGTGGTGGTTCTGGATCCTGTATGTGGTCCAGAGAGGACGGATGGTGGTGGTTCTGGATCCTGTATGTGGTCCAGAGCAGATGGATGGTGGTGGTTCTGGATCCTGTATGTGGTCCAGAGCAGACGGATGGTGGTGGTTCTGGATCCTGTATGTGGTCCAGAGAAGAAGGATGGTGGTGGTTCTGGATCCTGTATGTGGTCCAGAGGAGACGGATGGTGGTGGTTCTGGATCCTGTATGTGGTCCAGAGAAGACGGATGGTGGTGGTTCTGGATCCTGTATGTGGTCCAGAGAGGACGGATGGTGGTGGTTCTGGATCCTGTATGTGGTCCAGAGAAGACGGATGGTGGTGGTTCTGAATCCTGTATGTGGTCCAGAGAAGATGGATGGTGGTGGTTCTGGATCCTGTATGTGGTCCAGAGAAGATGGATGGTGGTGGCTCTGGATCCTGTATGTGGTCCAGAGAGGACGGATGGTGGTGGTTCTGGATCCTGTATGTGGTCCAGAGAGGACGGATGGTGGTGGTTCTGGATCCTGATGTGTGGTCCAGAGCAGATGGATGGTGGTGGTTCTGGATCCTGTATGTGGTCCAGAGCAGATGGATGGTGGTGGTTCTGGATCCTGTATGTGGTCCAGAGAGGACGGATGGTGGTGGTTCTGGATCCTGTATGTGGTCCAGAGCAGATGGATGGTGGTGGTTCTGGATCCTGTATGTGGTCCAGAGCAGATGGATGGTGGTGGTTTTTGGATCCTGTATGTGGTCCAGAGAAGACGGATGGTGGTGGTTCTGGATCCTGTATGTGGTCCAGAGAAGATGGATGGTGGTGGTTCTGGATCCAGTATGTGGTCCATAGAGGACGGATGGTGGTGGTTCTGGACCCTGTATGTGGTCCAGAGAGGACGGATGGTGGTGGTTCTGGATCCTGTATGTGGTCCAGAGAGGACGGATGGTGGTGGTTCTGGATCCTGTATGTGGTCCAGAGAGGACGGATGGTGGTGGTTCTGGACCCTGTATGTGGTCCAGAGAGGACGGATGGTGGTGGTTCTGGATCCTGTATGTGGTCCAGAGAGGACGGATGGTGGTGGTTCTGGATCCTGTATGTGGTCCAGAGAGGACGGATGGTGGTGGTTCTGGATCCTGGTCTCATGGCTTCTTCTCTGCATGATGGAGCTTTAACCTGCATTTGTGGGTTTCAGGGTGAACTGAGATTTCAGGAATCTTCCTGAGTCCATCAGTGGTTTCCAGCAGAGAATCATGTCTGCTTTAATGCAGAAGATCACCAGCATCCAGCCTGGTCTTATACGCACAGAGATTCCTCCTGATTCTCTCCATCCTGTGATGATATGTTACACTGTAGATGGAGGATCTTCACAGTCAACATTTGTGACTGAGCAACATTTTTCTGAACTTGTTCCACAACTTTTAGAGCCAGTTTGTCTCAGATTGGTGAATCTCTGTCCATCTTTCCATCTGAGAGACTCTGAAATACTCCTTTAATACCCAGTCATGTTACTGACCTGTTCCCAGTTAAACCAGTCATATTACTGGCCTGATTCCAGTTAACCTGATTGGATATTAAAATCTCCTATTATTATTTCCCACCCGTTGTTGCTGTTCCAGCTTTTTACAGACGTGTTGCTGCATCAGATTCAGAATCAGCTCATATTTTCCATGAAATGATAAAATGTCTCAGTTTCAGTTCATACTTTATTGGGAATTAAACAGGTTGATGAGATTTGGACACATTAACTTGTGTTTTTATTTGCAGTTTAGACATTTATGGTTACATATACACTGTACTGCCAAACGTATTCGCTCACCTGCCTTGACTCACATATGATCTTCAGTAACATCCCATTCCTGATCCAGAGGGTTCAGGATGACGTTGGTCCACCTTTGCAGCTAGAACAGCTTCATCTTCTGGGAAGGCTGTCCACAAGGTTTAGGAGTGTTTATGGGAATCTTTGACCGTCTTCCAGAAGCACATTTGTGAGGTCACACTGATGTTGGACCAGAAGGCCTGGCTCTGTCTCCGCTCTGATTCATCCCAAAGGTGTTCTATGGGGTTGAGGTCAGGACTCTGTGCAGGCCAGTCCAGTTCCTCCACACCAGACTCTGCATCCAGGTCTTTATAGACCTCCTTTGTGCACTGGTGCACAGTCATGTTGGAAGAGGAAGGGACCAGCTCCAAACTGGTCCCACAAAGTTGGGAACATGGAATTGTCCAGAATGTCTTGGTATGCTGAAGCATTCAGAGTTCCTTTCACTGGAACTAAGGGGCCAAGCCCAGCTCCTGAAAAACACCCCCACACCATAATCCCCCCTCCACCAAACTTTACACTTGGCACCATGCAGTCAGACAAGTACAGTTGTCCTGACAACCACCAAACCCAGACTCCTCCATCAGATACCAGATGGAGAAGCGTGATTGGTCCCTCCAGAGAACGCCTCCACTGCTCTAGAGTCCAGTGGCGGCTGCTTTCCACCACTGCATCCACGCTTTGCATTGAACTTGGTGATGTATAGATGGATGCAGCTGGTTGCCATGGAAACCCATTCCATGAAGCTCTCTGTCACTGTTCATGAGCTGATCTGAAGGCCACATGAAGTTTGGAGGTCTGTAGTGATTGACTCTGCAGAAAGTTGGCCACCTCTTCACACTATGAGCTTCAGCATCACTGACCCGCTCCATCTGTTTACGTGGCCGACCACTTCGTGGCTGAGTTGCTGTCGTTCCCAAACACTTCCATGTTTTTATAATCCAGCTGACAGTTGACTGTGGAATATTTAGGAGTGAGGAAATTTGGATTTGTTGCACAGGTGGCATCCTATCACAGTTCCACGCTGGAATTCACTGAGATCCTGAGAGCGACACATTCTTTCACAAATGTTTGTAGAAACAGTCTGCATGCCGAGCTGCTTCATTTATACACCTGTGGACATGGAAGTGATGGAACACCTGATTCCATCATTTGTATGGTGAGCAAATACTTTTGGCAATATAGTGTATGTGTGTTATACATGGATACACATCAGTGAGTGAGGAAGAATGGGAAATGTCATGACCTGGAAACAGGTCGGGCCGGGAAGTAGCTGGTGATGAAAAGCTGCTTGAGTCTTCTCTGAAGGTTGTGCATCAGAGAGCGCTCCCATTGTCCTGGACCGCATACATCTGCTCTTAATGGCTAGTATGTGGTGGGGTAATGCTAACTTTTAGAGCCAGTTTGTCTCCGATTGGTGAATCTCTGTACATCTTTCCATCTGAGACTCTGCCTCCCTGAAATACTCCTTTTTGTACCCAGCCATGTTACTGACCTTTTGTCATTCGATATTAAAGTCTCCTCCGATTATTATTTCCCACCTGTTATTGCTTCTGTTCCAACTTTTTACAGACATGTTGCTGCATCAGATTCACAATCAGAGAAGATTTTCCATGAAATGATAAAATGTCTCTGTTTCAGTTCCTATTTTAATGTGATTAAAACGATCTGATGGGGTTTGAACACATTAACTTGTGTTTTTATTTGCATTTCAGACATTTATGGTTGCATATATGTGTGTTATACATGGGTACATATCAGTGAGTGAGGAGGAATGGGAGATGTCCTGACGTGGAAACAATGGCTGACACAGTTGATGGGCTTGGTCTGGGAAACTGGAACCAGTGTGGTTTCTGTGGTGGTCTGTACCAATACCACTGCAGTTACACAATCTGTTATTGCAAGCAGCAGCGATGTAGGAATGCAGATCCATGGCGTCCAGCGTGTGCAGGACTGGTGGACCAGTGTGTCCAGTAGGACGTGAGCTGAAGGTGGATGTGAGACATGCTGAAAAGCCACCTCCGTCCTGTTCCCTGACCCATGCTACAAGGTTGTGCATGAGAGAGCGTGCCCATTGTGTCCTGGACCACATAGGTCTGCTTTTAATGGCTAGTATGTGGTGGGGTAATGCTAACTTTCAGAGCCAGTTTGTCTCCGATTGGTGAATCTCTGTACATCTTTCCATCTGAGAGACTCTGCCTCCCTGAAATGCTTCTTTTTATCCTTTTTGTATTTTATGTTGTTTATGTTCTGCTAGGAATAAAATATGAGTTGATGGGATTTAAAGACAATTGCATTCTTTTTTTTTTTTACATTTTAAACTTGGTTTTGTAAATGGTCGGTCCAGGAAACATTGGAGCCTAGTTAAAACCTGTGAACCTGAGGCTGATGGGAAGCAGATAAAACAGACCTGTCAGAGCATACAACGTGGGAGGGAGGCGAGGCTGGCGGGTGTCAGAACTGATGCAGCAGAACAGGTGGAGCCAGCAGGGCAGGAATGTGTCTACAATCACAGGTGGAAGGTGTGGGAAGGTGAAAAAGCCAAAGACAGATGTGATGAATGAATGAGGTGTGCTGCAGCAGAAACAGAGATAACCTGTCGTCCTGCAGAAACCTTTTCTTCCGCTTAGACATGGAGAAACAAACACGCCTTACACACACTGCAGACCATGCTCTCATTTCTACACCTGACCGAAATAATGGAGCCGCCACACCTGGATGAAATCCTGGTGTTTCATTTAATAAACAATAAAAAAACATTACTGAGACAGTTTCAATTCTTTTCTAAAGGTGTGAAAACCACCCCCCCCCCCCCCCCCCCCCCCCCCCCACCCCAGTTGCATTTTTTACTAGGAGTTCAACAATGTCTGATCTTGCTGTATTTGTCTCTGAAAAAAAACCCATTACAAACAGCAAAAATGAAGGTCTTCACGACGAGAGCAAAAAAAAAAAACAGCAAACCCAATCTGGTAAAGTCTGACTAATTATCAAGAGAGAAGCTGTGATAGAAGCTGATGTCCAGCAAGTTGCTGCCTTGTTCCAACTGTGAACCAGATCCGTCACAACCCCATTTATCCTCCTTATTTATGGAGATTCTGACAGTTCTCCAAACTTACATTTAGAATATTGATCATAAAAACAAAGTTAGGCTGTTACTGCTGCTATCTGGAATATGCCAAGTGGGCAGGATCAAACCATTTCTGAGGGGTGGGAGTTGCTGAAGTTTTGTAGAAAAAATATAACATTTCAGTTAAGTACAGTTTTTTACACTTTAAGTTTGTTTAAAAAGAAAGCACAAACAGTTAATATACAGTGGGTACGGAAAGTATTCAGACCCTGTAAACTTTTCACTCTTTGTTTCATTGAAGCCATTTGCCAAAATCAAAAAAGTTAATTTTATTTCTCATTAATGTACAATCAGCACCCCATCTTGATAGAAAAAAACCCCAGAAATTTTTGCAAATTTATTAAAAAAGAAAAACTGAAGTATGACATGGTCATAAGTATTCAGTACTTTGCTCAGTACTGAGTAGAAGTACTTCTGAGCTCATACAGTCATGAGTCTTCTTGGGAATGATGCAACAAGTGTTCCACACCTGGATTTGGGATCTTCTGCGTTCTTCTTGCAGATCCTCTCCAGTTCTGTCAGGTTGGATGGTGAACGGTGGTGTTCAGCCATTTTCAGGTCTCTCCAGAGATGCTCAGTTGGGTTTAAGTCAGGGTTCTGGCTGGGCCGGTCCAGAATGGTCCAGAGTTGTTCTGATCCACTCCTTTGTTATTTCAGCTGTGTGTGAGGGTCATTGTCTTGTTGGAAGGTGAACCTTCAGCCCAGTCTGAGCTCCTGAACTCTGGAAGAGCTTTTCTTCCAGGATCTCTGTACTTGGCCGCATTCATCTTTCCTTCAACTGCAACCAGTCGTCCTGTCCCTGCAGCTGAAAAACACCCCCATACCATGATGCTGCCACCACCGTGCTTCACTGTTGGGATGGTATTGGGCAGGTGATGAGCAGTGCCTGGTTTTCTCCACACATACTGCTTAGAATTAACGCCAAAAAGTTCAATCTTGGTCTCATCAGACCAGAGAATCTTATTTCTCTCAGTCTGGGAGTCCTTCATGTGGTTTTGGCAAACTCTATGCGGGCTTTCATATGTCTGCACTGAGGAGAGGCTTCCATCGGGCCACTCTGCCATAAAGCCCCGACTGGTGGAGGCTGCAGTGATACTGACTTTGTGGAACTTTCTCCATCTCACTACTGCATCTCTGGAGCTCAGCCACAGTGATCTTTGGCTTCTTCTTTACTCTCTCACCAAGGCTCTTCTCCCACCATTGCTCAGTTTGGCTGGACGGCCGGGTCTAGGAAGAGTTCTGGTCGTCCCAAACTTCTTCCATGTAAGGACTATGGAGGCCACCGTGCTCTTAGGAACCTTTAGTGCTGCAGAAATTCTTTTGTAACCTTGTCCAGATCTGTGTCTCGCCACAATTCTGTCTCTGAGCTCCTTGGACAGTTCCTTCCACCTCATGATCCTCATTTGCTCTGACATGCACTGTGAGCTGGAAGCTCTTATATAGACAGGTGTGTGTCTTTCCTAATCACGTCCAATCAGTTTATTTAAACACAGCTGGACTCCAATGAAGGAGTAGAACCATCTCAAGGAGGATCAGAAGAAATGGACAGAATACGAGTTAAATATGAGTCACTGCAAAGGCTCTGAATACTTATGACCATGTCATATTTCAGTTTTTGTTTTGATAATAAATTTGCAAAAATTTCTACATTTTTTATTTTTTCTGTCAAGATGGGGTGCTGAGTGACATTAATGAGAAACAAAATGAACTTTTTTGATTTTAGCAAATGGCTGCAATGAAACAAAGAGTTCAAAGTTTAAAGGGGTCTAAATACTTTCCATACCTACTGTATATGTATATATATATATATATATATATATATATATATATATATAATCTCTCAAGTTATTGGGATGCTAGGATTTAATTTAGAATGTGTGAATCTGACATGTAGTGTGAAGGGCTTTGTGTGGTCAGCATATGACTAGAGAAGGCTATAAGTACAGACCAGTTACCATTTACTGGAAATAAATATGAGTTGATGAGGTCCAGTCTTCATTTCCATGTAGTGAGCTCACTGGTTGGTTTAGTTTCCATGAACTGGGAGATCCTTGTTAAAAATTTCACACTGGGAATCTTCACCAGCCACTGAGTTGAAGAAGACGAGAGGAAGAAGAAGTTTCCTCCTCAGCTTTGAGTCAGAGTCCCAGCAGCTGCTGGTGCAGGGCTCTCATAACTGGTTTTACTGGTAAACGCAGCTCGTCTGTCTCCGTCTCTCAGATTTAGTGGAGACTCTGGACGGCACGCTGAGCAGCCTTCTGGAGGACAACATTCAGGTGTGGACCATGAAGGACCAGAGTGGACACACACAGGTCCACACTCTGCTGGACAAGCTGGACGCAGCGTCCGAGCAGCCCGTTCCAGCTCAGCTGCGAGCCACCTCCTCCCTGAAGACCCCCACCCTCTACATCTTCACCTCGGGGACAACTGGTGAGTCAATGTGAAACCAGTGAGACAGTGGACAGTAGTGGACACTGGCCCAGTTAATGTCTGACTGTAGCTGGGAAGTTTTTCTGTCCCTGATGCACATTTATTATATTTACTGTAACGTGACCTCCAGCGTCATAGAGAAGTAGGTTCACTAACTAGTTTAACTAGTTACTGTAACTGCCAACATGTGCATGCATGTTTTATTTTACATTTAGATATTGAAGCTGCTTGTTTGACCACTTTCAACGACCAGTACGTTGTGGGAAAACTCCCCACTAACCAGATTAGCCTCTCTTTCTACTCACAACAGAACAAATTAATAAAGATTTATCAGTATGCTCAGTGTCCGTAAATGTCAGGGCTAAACGTCATGAGGTGGTAACCAGGAGGTTAACAATTAACTGGTTAAATTTTTAAAGACTGACCCAAGAAATAATGGAAAAAAAAATTCTCAATTCTTAATCTGGAGTCTTTATTTGGCCCTTTGAAAAAAGTTAATTAGATTAAATTAATTTAAATTCAATTAAGTTAAAGTAAATCAAAACAAAATAAAATAAAAAATGTAGTCAAATTACATGAAATAAAGACAGAATTAAAATGAAAAATGAAAATTAAATTAATTAAAGCAAAATTTAAAAATGTAATCAAATTACATAAAATAAAGAGAATTAAAATGAAATCAAATGAAATCAAGTTAAATCAAAACAAAATAGAATAAAAATGTAGTCAAATTACATGAAATAAAGAGAATTAAACTGAAAAAGAAAGTTAAATTCAATTAAATTAAAACAAAATAAAATGAAAAATGTAATCAAATTACATAAAAAAAAGAATTAAAAATAAAAATAAAAAATTGTATTGAATTGAATTAAATCAAAACAAAATAAAAAATGTTATCAAATTACATAAAATAAAAGTTGAATTAAAAATGAAAAATAAAAAAATTGAATAAATTAAATTAAATCAAATTCAAACAAATTACCAAATGTAATCAAATTACATAAAATAAAGATAGAATTAAAATGAAAAAAAAATTTAAATTAAACATGGCACTGCAGTCTCGCAGCAAGAAGGTTGCCAGTTCAAGTCTCGGTTGGGGAGGGGTTGGACTAGCAGCCTTCCTTTGTAGACTTTGCATGTCCTCCCCGTGTATACTGGGTTCTCTCCAGGTACGTCAACTTCCTCTCACCATGCAAAGACATGATGCTGGTTCATTGGTTACTCTAAAATGTCCTGAGGAGCGAGTGTGAATTGTTGGTCCTGTGATGGTCGTGCGATGGACTGGTGACCTGTCCAGGTGTACCTGCCTCTGGCCTGACAACTGCTGGGATAGAACCCAGCCCCCCCACAACTGGGTCCTGAACTGGATTAAGCAGCATAGCAAATAAAAGATTGAGCGAATTGCATATAATGAAGTAAAATCAAGAACATTAAAATGAAATAAGATGAACTAAAATTAAATCAAAGTACAATAAAATGCAGTAAAATAAAATACAACAAAAAGTGAACTAAAGTAAAATAAAATTGTTTATTTTATTATTTATTATTAGATTGGATACAGCAAAGTTGTTTAGACTGTAAATGCAGCAGGTCCCAGAAACAGTATGAATGTGGTCTTTTGTTTTTTTTTAAAGGTTCAGTGTTTGTGTTTCCCAGGTCTCCCTAAGGCTGCTGTCATCACTCACCTCCAGAGCCTGAAGGCAGCAGCAGGGTTTTGGGCTTTTGGAGCAACAGAAGCTGATGTGGTTTACATCCCTCTGCCGCTCTACCACAGCGCCGCATCCCTGATCGGAATAGGAGGAACCATCGAACTCGGTAGGCCTGGGAATGTTTCTGCACTCACTGCGTATGCTGATCACAACCTTAGCCTGCAGGTTTTACAAGCTGTTTCATCGACCAGGATCAAGATTATGGCTTTTTAACTAAAAACAAAACAAAAACTCCAAAAACAACAACTTTTCTGTCTCTGAATAATCTTACCTCGGTCTCTCGGTCCAGTGGTGGTGTACCACAGGGCTCGGTCCTCGGCCCCATTCTGGTCTCTGTTTTCATGCAGCTTTTTCAGGGCTATACTGTAAAGGACCATTTTTACGCTGATGACACTCAGCAGTATCCTGATAAAACCCACAGATCCCAGCAGCTTTTTGAGTCTCCCAGTATGTCTTTCTGACATTAAATCCTTGATGGACCAAAATATCCTTCATTACAATACTAAACAATAAGAGGTCGTTCTGTTTGACCCTTCATTCTTCCACCCTTGTTTCTGGTCTTGTCAGTCGTTCAGAAAGAAACTCCCAAACTGCTGAAATCTGTGAGGAATCTTTCATTTTGACCTCAGTTTTGATGCTAGTCCAGTTCTAGGCCAACTATACAACACATCCATTCTATGATCCACTTCAGTCCAGTTTATGATGACTCTTTTCATATAAACCAGTTCTTAACGTAATCACCAAGTGAACCACTAAGAAAACCAGTGGACCAGATCAGATCTTCTCTGATTCGGTCCTCCATCCTGCACCAGAAGACAGTGGAGAGGAAAATCTCCATCAGGACCAGGACCAGGGAAAAAGCTTCCATCTGAACCAGAACTAGGAAAGAAAACCTCCACCAGAACCAGGACCAGAAAGGTTACATGTTGGTTAAAACAAATCCCTCACAGTCATCAACACCACATTTCAGACATTTTATGTCAAATCTGAAGCAGAAACTAAATTCATCAGGGGGAGGAAAAGCTGGAGGATTTCCATACTGATCCGGATTCAGCATCTCAGGGTCATTCAGGATTTTAGAGCAGCTGAGATGCTCCAGAACGGTGCAGAAACGTTTTCAGCAGGTTTAAAACAACCTGAAGTTACACTGATCTCCATGTAATCAGCAGTCAAAGCTGAACTACTGTAGGAGTGGATAAGGTGAAACTGGATGCAGGTTTGGCTGCACCTGGAGTGAAGGTGATATTTGGTACTGACCTTGACAGGAGGAAAGCTCCCAGTAAGATGTGCTGGTTCAGTTCTGTGTGTGGTGAAGAGCAGGTCACAGACTTAAGCCGTTTATCCTGGTTCATATAACTCCTCATTACAACACAGCGAGCTTACATGAGCTCACACACAGTCTCATCTGTTCATTCATGTTCGGCTTGTTTTCTCCTTCATTAGCAGCTTTTTGGGCTTTAACCCCTAAAACTCTAGACTCCAGCACCCCCGAGCTCTGTCATCATGTCTCAGGAATGGTAGTGTAAATCCACAGTGATCCATGATAACACCATTATTTATCCCATCTTCATCATAAAACATCACTATCACTACTATGTCGCTAAGAGACCTCTATTTAGACCTGGAAATGATGATGAAGGCACTTCCTGTCCAACTTTCCACCAATCAGAGAGCTTAAATTGACGGTAACGTCCAATCAGGAGCAGCCAAAGATCAACAAGTGAGCAGAAAGTTCTATGTGTGTCTGAAAAGAAGAAAATAATGATCCTCTACGGCTGGAACAAAGAAAGAAGAGCTTTCTGATGCAGCTGAGGTGGAGTTGGTTTGTGAGGATAGAAGATGAATAGTAGCAGAAATAACTGGAAATGAGGAAACATGGAAATACACACTCAAAAACAGAGGTACAAGACAGGAACATTTCTGTACCTGTAGGTACATTTTTTTACAAATGTTCTCTCAAAAGTACAATATTGGTCTTTATGAGGCCAGAAGTACCTATATACTATGAAAAAGGGTCCAAAGTAATATAAAGTACAAATTTGTACCATTTCAACCCTAAGGGTACCTGCAGCATTGAAAAATGTGTGTAGCTTGTACAATAACTATAAATAGCAGTACTTCTAAAACAGTAGTATAATTGTAGTTATTATATTATAATTTTCATAATTGTCATAGTAATAATAATATGTACAATTATACATGTGTTTGGCCTAATATTTCTATAATAATTATTCATTTATTATTAGCATCTTTGATTGTTGTCATAATCTCTATTTTATTGACTTTTATTCATCATTTTTAATTGGTTTAATTGTACTTTATTAACTCATACAGCTTGATAAGGTACAAAAATGGACCAGGACCGAAGGTACAGAAATGTTTTTCAAAAAGGAACCCCCCCAGAGACAAGCTTTGGACCCTTTAAGTATAAACTGGTAGCTCTGTTTTTGAGGGTGTAGTTTCTGTTGTGTTTGTTTCAATGCCTGAAAGCCAAGATGGAGAGATGATATGCAGATGAGAAAAGGCTGGTCACTGTTGATCTGGTGGTATTTCTACAAAGTTCTGGTTGTAATAAGTTCTGCTTCTGGTTGGTCTTTATGTTGCTATATCTATTGATACATTCATTTTTACATCATTTTAGCCTCATAATCTGACAACTGAGGCTGAACTGGAACATGATGTCTGGATGCTGACTGGGATTAAAGAAGGTTCTGATTCTACAGGCAGTATACAGTGTATATTTAATATATTTATATTATTTAGCAACAGACATTTCAAAGTTGAACATTACATGTTTTATCATACAAAGCATCCAAAATCTTCCCCAAGCTGATAACTAGAAGAAACAACACGTTTACTAACCTTATAACCTCACTTGAAATTCTTATTCATATGTATACATATATACACAGTTGTGTGAAAGTTTTTGCCTCCTTCCTGATTTATTTTTTTGCATGTTTGTCACACTTAAATGTTTCAGATCATCAAACAAATTTAAATGTGAGACAAAGATAACACAAGTAAACAGAAAATGCAGTTTTTAAATAAAGATTTTTATTTTTTTTTTTTTTTTTTTTTTTTTTCTTTTTTTTTTTTTTTTTTTTACTTGTCCTGTCCAGCATCGAAGCAAGCAGAATGGAAATCTGATTGCTTTATTCTGTTGAACAGTTTTGCTTTACCAAGCGGAGCTTTATGAACATAAGGCTCCACTTGATATCATGTTTATTCATTTTATTTTTTTATTTAAACATTTGTCTATTACACCATTCCATATCATACTGCTGGGCCTGACAAGGGAGAAATGAAAGTTAACAGAGGTAATGATAGAAAGTGAAACAGAGAGAAAGGAGTAAGGAAGAGGAAGAGAGAGAGGAGAGAAAACATGAATCCACTTACACAGTTCACTGGTACATCTGTACCGCGATCCCTAAACAACCAAGGTCTCTGTTGGAAAACAAAATCATACAAACACACACAAACACACGCAGAACTACGCAGAGAAGAGGTACAACCTAGTCATCGCAATGGGAAGTAGAGAAGAGGTACAACCTAGTCATCGCAATGGGAAGTAGAGAAGAGGTACAGCCTAGTCATCGCAATGGGAAGCAGTGTCACAGTGTCAACATGCATAATAAAGGGTGCTCCGTGGTGATACAGTCATGCAGATGCAGCCTCGTCTCTGCAAGGAGGAGAAAGCCCGCAAGGCTCACGACCCAGGCCCCCAGCAGCCACCCAGAGGCCCAGATCCCAGCTACCCCCCCCAAAGAGCGGACATGCATCCCCCGAAGGGCGGCAAAAGGCGGCCCCAGCCGGAGCCCCCTGCAGTCTGGGGGCCCAGGCCCCAGCGGACCAAGACCAGCAGCTGCCGACCCCACCGGGCGCCGGGCGTCCCCCGGAGCGGAGACAGCGCCGGGCCCAGGGCCCAAGCGCCCAGGAGCAGCCACCCCCCCCCCGGACCCGGGCGGCCCAACCGAAACCCAGGAGGACCGGACCCCCCAGACGACGCCCCCCCAGGGCAGGCCAGCCCCCACCCCAACGTCCCTGCCCCACACACCTGACACCAGGGCGCCACCACCTCTACCACCCCCTACCCCGCCACCACGCTCACACACACACTCCCCACACACCTACCCCAACACTAGGGCTGAAAGATATACCGCCACCGCCCCCGCATCGAGACACGGGCACCCAAGACATCAATACCGCAAGAGCAACCACATACAAGATACAGATCCCCCCTGCGCCCGCCCCGCACAAAAAGCCCCGGAAGCCACAAACAAAACCGCACCCCCCACCAAAGCGCCCGGCCCCCAACCAACCCGCAGCCACACCGCACCACACCGACACCAAGATGCCCGGCACGAACACCGAGATACGAACCTCCGCCCACACCGCCCAGCCCTACCCAACACCTCCGTGTACCCCCCACACACACACATACACCCACCCACTCCGCTCTCCGACCTTACATACCCACACTCACTCCCTCCCTCCACCCCCAACACTCTCCCCTCCCTCTACCGTCCACACCTACCCCCACCTCCTCATACCCTCTAACACACACATGCACTCCCCCCACATAGCTGCACCAACCCCTCCCTACCCCCCCACACATACGCCCCCACCTCCCTATACCCCCAATACCCCATACAGTCCCCCCTTACATGTCCAGCCCCGCCCATCCCTCTGACCTATCACACTCCCGCCCTTCCTTCCTTCAGCCCCTCATGACCATCCCTACTAGACACTCACGAGCATGCCACTCCTTCCTCCATCCCCCCTTTCCTCCAACCACTTACCCACATCTCCTCCCTCTTCCAGCCCAAGTTCCTCCCTCCCACATTTCCTCTTTCACACTCTCATTCATTATTCTTACATACCCACCTCTCTCTTGCCCATGCCCTCGTGCCTCCTGAGTGGTAGCTCGGGCCGGGGAAGGAGCCGTGAGCTCCAAGCCCCCAACACGTCCCCCCCCCCCCACCACCACCCCCATCCCCCACCCCCGGACGCAGCAGGCCAGGCATCCCCCAGGCCAGCAGTTCCCCCGCAATGCAGCCAGCCTTAACCACTGGCGCGTGAAGCAGCCACTGTCCCCCCCCCCTCCCCCCAGTAGCGCCCGGGAGACCGGGGTATGAAAGGACCCTGCCCCCCCCCCCCACCCCCCGCTCATGACTGTGTGTGTAAGATGTGTGTTGTTTGCAGTTAAAACTAAGGGGCAGTGCCAAGTCATGCCGGGAGTGGGGTCGCGTAGGGGGCATGACCCCCCAACCGGCCCCTCCCTCCTTCCACACACTATATGGCCCGCCCCTCAGAAGTGGTTGTGAGCTGTTGTTATTTTATGTGTTTAGGTGTCTAAGTGTGGTTAAAACTGGGGAGCAGGCTGTCTCTAGACGTGGCAAGCAAAGGCACTTTTGGTGCCCTCCCTCACCACGCCCGCTTGACACGCACCCTCCCCCAAAACCCTACGTGTGTGTGTGTGTGAGGTAGAGCAGGGGGGGGGGGGGGGAGGTCTTGGGAAAGGAGACCAGGGGGGTATATGAATTCCCCCCCTGGAAGAAGAGCCGTTACCGGCATTAGGTACCCCTGCCTCCCGGGATCCCCCCAGGGCAGAAGGGGCAGGCATGGCCGCCCCCACGGCCCGGCGTCTGGCGTTCACCACAGAGGGGCCAGCCTCGGCCCCTGGGGGCGCTCGACCATGCCAGGCCAGGGAGGGGGAAAAGGGACGGGAGCGGAAAGGGTCGGCGGAGGGGCCAGAGTCACCGGCCCAACATCCCCAGGCCTCGCAAACCCCCCAAGAGGCACGCAGAGCTGCTATTTTTTTTTTTTTTTTTTTTTTCCTCCCCCTTTCCTCCCCCACTCTATTGTATCACCCCTAAACCCTACTTCAAACAACCAACGACTTTACCCCCGTCAACACTCCCTCATCCCATCCTCCTCCCACCCCTCCTGTATAGCCAGTTAGTCCCCGCACATCCGCCCCCCCAGTGACCATGCCCCCCCCTCCAAACCCAAGCCTGCACCCCCACCCAGGCCGCGCCAGAGCCACCACCCACCCACCCACCCACCCACCCACACACACCCCCAACCCACCCAGCGCCCCGCATCCGATCCCCCCACAGAACCATCCCCGCTCCCCACTCAAGCCCCCCCAACCCGACACACACAAACCCCACCAATGCACCACCACCCCCACACCCAAACACCCATCATCCATGCACCCCCACCCACCCACCCATCTCCACACACCCCCACAGGCAGCCACACACACACACAACCGCATTCACGCCCCCCCTCCAGTCACACACCCACCCACACATACCAAGGACGGGGACCACGGGGCCACCAGCCCCCCCCACGCCACAAGTCCACCGCCCCCAGCCCCCGGACCACGCGAGACCAACCCGCACGAGACCACCAGTGCAGGCCAGCCCCAACCGACACAGCGGCCGGGCGGGACAGGCACCCGGCGCGGAAAAGACCCGGCCACCCCGCAACCCCCCACCTCCACACACTAGAGCTGAACGATATGGACCAAACCCCACACCCCGACAGCCACGCCAGACACCCCAACATCGATACGACACAACACGACCACGGGTCCGCCGAAAACCAAGCACCCCGGCGGAAAGCGCAGCTCCGTCCGCGACCCCCAGAGCCCCACACGCAGGACAAGCACAGGGGAAATCCACACCCCCCACATAGCCGCCCCCGCGACACCAACATCCCGGATGCCCACATCCCGACACAGACACGACAACGATACATCCCCCAGCCCCACCACACACACACCCCCCACCAGCACACACACCCGCACGCACACAGCAGAGGCGCCCCGGCCCCCGGCGCAGTGACTAGACGTCACCAGGTCGTGAGGACCGGCCAAATCCAGAGGAGGCACGTCCCGCCGGCCCGCCCCCCCCCAGCGCCAAGCCGGGTCCCCCCGGCCCCGGAGGCAGGGGCCACCCCGGAGCACCGGGGCCCAGGACCCCCCGCCCCCCCGCCCCGGGACGACCCCCGGCCACCCGGCGCCAGCCGACAGCCACCGGCCAGGGCCCCACCAGCGACCCGCCCACCGCCGCAGAGCAGCCCCAACCGCTGACCCCCATGCCCCCCATCGGGCTGGATACAGCCCCGCCCCAGCGGCGAGGCAGCCCAGACCCCCCCCCCCCAAGTCAACCGCCAGGGATCCATAGCCATCAAGCACTCGCCGGCACCCAACCCCCACATCGCCGAGGCGGCTCTCCTACACCAACGTTAAGTGATGGAGCTAATCACAGGGGACCAGAGGGAGTGGAATTCATCTAACTGGTTCTTAGAGGAGGCAGACATCGTCTCAATACTGATATGGTCTACTAAGAAATTCCTAAACTGGCTAATGCTCAGATTATTTTTGGATTTCCAGTTTACCAAGATAGTTTTCTTTGCAATACATAATACAGTAAGTATCATATGTGCATAGTTGGTTACCGTGTTGATCTCATCCAAGTCCCCCAGTAAACACAGTGCGGGGCTTGCAGGAAAGTTACACCTGAGCCACGTTGACAGGTCATCACATACCTGAAGCCAAAACCTCTGGACCGGTGGACAAGACCACAAGGCGTGAAGATAATTGTCTGTTGTATTCTCATTGCAGTGCAAACAAATATTTGAAGGTGACAGACCCATCTTGAACATCCTCTGTCCTGTGTAATGTACTCTGTGTAAAACCTTGAATTGTATCAACTGCATATTTGAGTTTTTAGTCATTAGGAACGTGTTTAAACATATCTGAAAAACATATCAGAAAATGCAGTTTTTAAATGAAGATTTTTATTTTTAAAGGGGAGAAAAAAATCCAAACTTAAATGGCCCTGTGTGAAAAAGTGATCTTCCCCTAAACCTAATAACTGGTTGTTCCATCTTAGCAGCAACAACTGCATCAAGCGTTTGTGATAACTGGCAGTGAGTCTTCTACAGCGCTGTGGAGGAATTTTGTTCCACTCATCTTTGCAGAATTGTTGTAATTCAGCCACATTGGAGGCTTTTCCAGCATGAACCGCCTTTTTAAGGTCATGCCACAGCATCTCAATGGGATTCAGGTGGGGACTTTGACTAGGCCACTCCAAAGTCTTCATGTTGTTGTTCTTAAGCCATTCAGAGGTGGACTTGCTGGTGTGTTCTGGATCATTGTTCTGCTGCAGAACCCAAGTGCGCTTCAGCTTGAGGTCACCAACAGATGGCCGGACGTTCTCCTTCAGGATTTTTTGGTAGAAGCAGAATTCATGGTTCCATTTTCCACAGCAAGTCTTCCAGGTCCTGAAGCAGCAAAACAGCCCCAGACCATCACACTACCAAGATTCAAGAAGATTCAAGATTAACTTTATTGTCTCTCAGAGGGAGAAATTTGTATTGGGTCATTCACCCATGCTGCAGCACAGTATCTATAATCAATACACGAGCAATAAAAAACATAAAAAACACATACAAAAACCAGTGCCAGAAAGGGCAAATGTGGTACTGCCATCAGTACCTGCATGTCCTGTCTGAAACATCAATACTCAAAAAGTAATGACATACATAAAAACAATTTGATTAAGTGCAGGTCAGTAAAATTGCTGAACTGTCAGAAAGGCACAAAAGGCTTTGGTCTTATCGAGCCTTATTTACCAATTTAATAGCCATAGGAACAAAATAATTTTTAAGTCTGTTCAATCTACAGTGAGGAACACCTAAATCTTCTACCAGATGGTAGCAGCTCAAACTCCCTGTAAAAAATATGTGATGAATCATTAATTATCTTATGGGCTAGTTGCAGAGTGGCTAGTTCATAGATCTTATGGGGCAAGCTCATTAATACCCATAATTTTACCTGCAACATTAATTAGCTAGGCAAGTTTATTTTTCAGCTGCACTAATAGGTTACCAAACCAAGCTGTAATGCTGTACCTAACTAGACTTTCTACAACTGCTCTGTAAAAAATTAACATCAATTTTTGATTAACACCATGGACTCTTAAACGATGAAGGAAATGCAAGCGCTGGTGCAATCTGCAACAGATACTGTCGACATGTGCGCTCCAGGTGAGTGCTTTGTCAATAAATACACCAAGTTATTTATACGATTGCACCTGGGCAATGGCTTGGCTGTGGATGACCAGAGGCTTGTGGTCACCCACCTCCTGAGGGTCAAACACCATTTCCTCTGTCTTGTTTACATTTAAAACCAGATGATTATTGTCACACCAGTTCACAAACCTCTGGATTTCCATAAAATATTCAGTCCCGGTTCTTATCCAGCAGTGTCAAAATTGCTGTATCATCTGAAAACTTAATGATTAATGATTGTTTAATGATTGTTTGGATAAAAACTTCTACGTTCGTCTGTGTACAGTGAAAACAGAACCGGTGAACTCACGCACCCTTGTGGTCCACCTGTGCTCAAAATTTTAATGTCAGATAAGGTTCCATTAACACTGACCTGCTGTCTATGGTTAGTTACAAATGAAAAATACCATTTAATAATAAGAGGATGAACTTTAAAATAATTTCATCTCCTAATGAAAAGATGTGGCTGCAAAGTGTTAAAAGCTGAACTAAAATCCGCAAATAAAAGACGTGCACAGGAGCTGGGATTCTCTAAGTGCTTGTTAATAAGATGAGTTACTGTAAAATATGGTAGCTACCACCACCATATTTTACTGTTGCTATGATGTTCCTTTTCTGAAATGCCGTGTTACTTTTACGCCAGATGTAATGGGACCTCCACCTTCCAGAAAGTTCCACTTTTGTCTCGTCAGTCCACAGAGTATTTTCCCAAAAGTCTTGGGGATCATCAAGATGCTTTCTGGCTAAACTGAGACGAGCCTTTATGTTCTTTTTGCTCAGCAGTGGTTTTGGTCTTGGAACTCTGCCATGCAGCCATTTTTGCCCCCCAGTCTCTTTCTGATGGGGGAGTCATGAACACTGACCTTCATTGAGGCAAGTGAGGCCTGCAGTTCTTGGATGTTGTTCTGGGCTCTTTTGTGACCTCTTGGATGAGTCGTCGCTGTGCTCTTGGGGTCATTTTGGTCGGCCGGCCACTCCTGGGAAGGTTCACCACTGTTCCATGTTTTCACCATTTGTGGATAATGGTTCTCACTGTGGTTCTCTGGAGTCCCAAAGCTTTAGAAATGGCTTTGGAACCTTTTCCAGACTGATAGATCTCAATGACTTTGTTTCTCATTTGTTCCTGAATTTCTTTGGATGGCAGCATGATGTCTAGCTTTTGAGGATTTTTTGGTCTACTTCAATTTGTCAGGCAGGTCGTTTTTAAGTGATTTCTGATGGAGAACAGGTGTGGCAGTAATCAGGCCTGGGTGTGGATAGAGAAACTGAACACAGCTTTCCAAAGATGACAAACCACAGTTAATTTATGTTTTAACAGGGGGGAAATCACTTTTCACACAGGACCATGGTTTGGATCCCCCCCCCCCCCCCCCCCCCCCCACTAATAAAAATCTTAATTCAAAAACTGCATTTTCTGTTTACTTGTGTTATCTTTGACTCGCATTAAAATGTGTTAGATGATCTGAAACATTTAAGTGTGACAAACATGCAAAAAAGTAAGAAATCAGGAAGGGGGCAAACACTTTTTCACACAGCTGTGTGTATGAGGTTGAGGCTCCAGCAGAACATCCATCCTGCCTCCACACTGCTGCTGCTTGACTCCTTTAATGACCACAGAATGAATTTTATGGTGTGTATTTTCCGATCTTGTGTCTGTTATCTGGGTCCAGTTGGTTGTGAGCTGGGGTCCATGTCAGATATGGAAGAGGAAGCTGTAATCTGGGACTGCAGGCAGAGCCCGCTGACCACAGAGTAACTGCCAAATTATGTGACCCCTCTGAGGACCTGCTGTTTCACTTCAACAAGCACTTTAATTAGAGGCTCCAGAGCAGGAAGACTGGAGGTTGTTATGGACAGTTTCAGTAATGTCTGACACCACTGCTGCTTCCTTTCACATCACGCAAAGATCCAGGCTTCAGACGTCACTTTACTCTGATGAAACTGATTCCAGGAACGTTGCAGCAGCAGATAGAGCTCCGGTATGATGCTCCTGTCCCAGAACGAGGATGAGAAGGCAGCAGGGTCCAGGCAGACAGGTTTCTGGATCAGGTCCATGTGATGTCAGAGGTGAAGGTTCAATGACCTTCGTTGGTTAACAGCAACATCCAAACAAAGTGAGCAAATACACCTTGGAGAGGCCATGTCCTGGAAGGTGTACATGCTGAACTGTACTGAACGTTTTTAACCTCCAGATTCCTCTCTGGGTCAGAGGTTCTGGCTGCTTCTGTAGACCCTGGGTTGGACTAATCCGTTGTGATTCCTGTTTTTTGACCTGATTGGAAAATATTTTGAGGTTAGCGAACGATATCAGGGAGACCTTAGAGGATGATCCTGCTACAGATCAACAGGGATCGTAGGAAATCTCTGGACAATCAGCTCCAGAGGGATCCAGATCATTCCCTAGAACGCAACCAGACTCTTTAAGTCTCTGGCTCTGGTTCTGTTGGATCACAGCAGGCTAAACTCTCCACCTCACTGATCGAAGACATGAAACATCTTGGAAACAAACTGAGGGATCTGAGCTCCTTCTAGAAGTTTTCTAGATGCACCACCTCCACAGATGGAAACAGCTTTGTTTACTCCTGCTCCTCCTGATGTCAACAATCACCTCTGTTGTTTTGTTTGTTTCAAGATGATGTGATTGTTTCTGCACCATCTAACACACTGACCCACCAGTTCCCGGTATTGTTTATTGTTTATTGTTTGGATCCCCATTAGCTGTCATAGACTTGACAGCTATTCTTCCTGGAAGAAGACAAGAAGCCTGTACTCGGCTTCTTGTCCATCACTGTTGCTCCCCACAACTGCAGAGTCATCAGAGTATTTCTGCAGAAACATCAGAGTATTTCTGCAGAAACATCAGAGTATTTCTGCAGAAACATCAGAGTATTTCTGCAGATGACAGGACTCAGAGTTGTACTGGAAGTCTGAGGTGTACAGTGTAAAGAGGAATGGTGAGAGTACAGTTCCTTGTGGTTCTCCAGTGCTGCTGACCACCATCTCAGACACACAACCTTTCAGTCTCACAAACTGTGGTCTGTTTGTTAGGTAGTCGTAAATCCAGGTGGTTGTGGAGGATCCACCTGGAAGTTATGGAGCTTCTGACATAGCAAAGCAGCTGAATAGTATTAAAGGCACTTGAAAAATCAAAGAACATGACCCTCAAAGTGCTGCCTGACTGGTCCAGATGAGAGTGGGCTCTCTGAAGCAGGAAGATGATGGCGTCTTCAACCCCAAGAACATCACCATATGCCGACTAGAATGGGTCCTGCAAGGTGTTCACTTGGTTTTTAGACGGTGGAACCAGACAGGATGTTTTCCACAGCACAGGAACTCTGTTCTGTCTCAGGCTGGTGTTAAAAAGGTGCTGGAGAACCGGACATAGTTGTTCTGAGCAGGTCTGGAGAACTCTGGGAATGACACCATCTGGACCTGCAGCCTGTTCCGGTTCAGTTTCTCTTGTTGTTTCTTGACCTGGTCACAGGAGACAGTCGGGCTGGAGGAGGCAGGTAGAGGAGCTGGATGGATTTCTAACATTTACATAAACTAAGTCCTGCATCTTTGTTTCTCTCATGAAACATTGTTGGAATGATGATGATGATGCTACAGAGAGGAATATGATTGGAACTTTCCAGAAACTGGAATAAATGTCTGGATGCTGTGTTTGTAGCTTTGCAACAATTCTTCTCAAATCAACGAACACGATTGTTTCTACAGCAATAAATGATCAGCTAAACGTTGCACCCATAATGACCGCTGTCTGAACTCTGGCAGATGTTGTTCCTCAGTGACCGTTCATAGCACCATGGCTCTGGATAATATTTGTGGAGACTCTAGTTTGGACTTCTGTTCCAACTGCTCCAAAGTGGACAGTTCAGTGTCCTCCACCTTCCCAACATCAGGACAAACAGATCCTAGAATGTCGGGTGTTGACAGAAGATAGCTTTTATGTTTATCCAGACATCACTTATCTGATGAAACTGATTCCAGGAACGTTCCAGCAGCAGATACAGCTCCAACGTGATGTTCCTGTCCCAGAACGAGGATAAGAAGGCAGCAGGGTCCAGTCAGACACGTTTCTCGATCAGGTCCATGTGATGTCAGAGGTGAAGGTTCAATGACCTTCGTTGGTTAACAGCAACATCCAAACAAAGTTAGCAAATACACCTTGGAGAGGCCATGTCCTGAAGGTGTACATGCTGAACCCATCCATCCATCAGTCCGTCCATCCATCCATCCATCCATCCATCTAATCTTACAATATTTTTAAAATATGCATATCAATACACTTTATAAATTTGTTAAATTGTTCAACTTAATATATGAAATGTTTTATGAGCTTTCATTAATGTAAAATGTAGAATATACATATAAATGCACGTCTTTTTTATATAGATTTATATACCCGAAAATATTTGTATTCCAGATATACCAGAAAATTCATATTATATATATATGAAGAGTAAAAGACATTTTAAAAGGAAAGATGACTTTAAATGACTTTACCTTTTATGACTTGGGAAGTGGTAATGTCAGGGGCTTAAGCGTGGCAGACCCGGTTCGGGGACTCGAACCGGGTCTGCCACACCAGGGCTCAGGGGTCCATGGTAAACCACCATGGACCCCTGAGCAAGGTCCTTAACCCCCACCAACTGCTCCCTGTGTGGTGTAAGTAGCAGCCCACTGCTCTCAGGCTCAGCCTTAGATGGTTAAATGCAGGAAACAAATTTCCTAATTGGCTCAAAACAAACAAAGAAAATTAAAAACTGATATAAACTTTCAACCTAAAAGAAGCCCTGCAGATCTGGACTCCTGAATAAAACTTTATTTAAATGCAGCTGAGAACAGGTGTGTATGTGAGTAAACTGTGTTCCAGCTGGTCTGAGGCTTTCTGGGAGTTTGTTCCAGACATGAGGAGCATAGAAGCTGAAGGCAGCTCCTCCAGGTCTGCTTCTGACTCTGCAACTGAATAGTTTTTCTCTTGTCTCCTGTATTATGTCGTAGTTCAGGTGTAGTCTCAGAGCTCCAGCTTCCATTCCAGATTCCCACAGAGAGGCTGCGATTCCTAATGAAACCAGACTCATTTAGCCTCATTAGAGGAAAACCAGCTGACACATCATCAGGAAGATTGGACAGCAGGGAGTTCTGCAGAAAATAACCAACACCTGTCTGATTGGTTTATTTCCTCACGATTAATTCCCCCTGTGTGTCTGGTGAGAGGAAAGAGAGGTTTAGGTTTGTATGGAGGTCTGGAAACAGAGAGGTAGAGTTTTCCTAATGCTGCGGGACACATCCAGGGGAGGCTGTAAACCTGCAGCTGGTCCTTACTGGACTCCAGCAGGTCTGCTGTGTCGGCACTGGTGAACCCTGACGCCCTCTGTTCTGTGACAGGAGCCACCTGCGTCCTGAAGAAGAAGTTCTCGGCCTCCCAGTTCTGGTCCGACTGCAGGAAACACGATGTGACCATATTCCAGTACATCGGCGAGCTGTGCCGATACCTCTGCAACCAGCCCAAGGTAATCCCCGACACTCATGCTCCTCCTGCTCAACTCAGGAGATGATTTCAGAAATCTCCTGTTTTTCTGACTGTAGAAGAATTTTACAGGAAAGAGAAATTAAATCTTGGTTTGTTGGCTGATGATGTCATAGCTGCATTTACATGACGCGTTCGACCCGATCCAACATCCAACCAGCTGTCCCATTCATGTTCCTCCAGGACAACAGCTGTCAGCAGTGTTCTGATTGTGTCAAATCTTCCCATCTGCAGCTGATCGGATCGTTTTATCGGTCGTCAATGTGAACATGTCAGCTGGAATGATTTTAATTGGATTGGGTCTTATACCAGTATGTGAAAGAAGTGCAGTGGAACAGGTCCGGGGCATATTCTAGACATTTTAATGGGGTGGCCAATCAATAAATATCACTAATTTCAATTTTTAATGTCAATTTTGGTTACAAATCGGGGGGGGGAGGGAATGGGATCCTCTGCTGTCTGGAAATCCTCAATTAAACAACAGTGTTGAACCCTGTTCGTTGTTCGTTATTAAAACCACACTGCAAAAACTCAAATCTAACCAAGTACATTTTTCTAATTTCTAGTCAAAATATCTCATCACACAAAATAAGACAAAATTACTTAATGGTGCCATGACATCAAATTTCACTTTTCTGGGGTTTTGGGGGTATAATATGATCTGTTGTGCACTGATGAGGCCATGAGAATGTCCAGAGTGAGAATCAAAGTTCCTGTTTATGGTCTGTCAGCTTTGTCTCTCTGCTCAGAAACAGTTGAATCAGACAGCAGGCTATCATTCTACGTAGTTCTATCATTCTACGTAATTTAATTGCTCCAATAAGAGCACACTATCAAGTAAACAGCGCCCCCCCCCTCTCTCTCTACTAACGGTCTATGCACCGTCCGCTCCCCCCTCCCCTCCCTGTCCGATTCAGCTTCGTGTATGGAGCTAGTAGTAACTTCTGTGCAGTCAGGTCTGGATTTTCAAACAAATGGATTTAAAAGCAAACTTCTGCAGCAACACTGAGGGAGGGGGCCACAACCTTGTCATTACCTGTAAGTTTATTTATTTTCTAAATGCTGTCTTGTCTGATAAACGTAGCTCACACTGTCTGAAGTGCCCATGTTGCTAGCAGTTAGCCTTTAGCAAACTCCGACCGCAGCTTGACCTAGATTCTCCAAATAAGGTCATAGCCAAATAAGGTGTAGCCAATCAAAATGAAGTCAACGTGGTCTCCGGGTAAAGCTCCATATCATCACCGGACCCAACTGTATTACTGAGGAAGTGAGGTCTGGCATTTCAAAACAATACTCCGCTGTAAAAAATGCCGTTTTTTTCTGTGGAGTATTTACATATAAAGTAATGCCGACAACATAAACTAGTTTTTACTGCTATGTCATCACTCCTTTAAAGAGAAACATTTCAGTGAGATATAAGATCTTGTTCTAAAACAATGGGCCTCATGCAAGAAGCATTCGTACGAACAAAGTTCTTAAATGGTTCATACGAGTGATTTAGGAGAGAATGTCGCATTCACCAATTTTCTCATATTTCTAATCTTCTCTCAGGCACGAACAAATTTCACGACTGCTCCAGACTTCATGTAGGAGTCAGGCGCAATCAGTCTACTTTTATCCAAACCTAGTTTTTCACTCAAGGACTGTGTTAATCGTTACTTAGAAGCAACTGTGTATTTTTTAAATCCAACATAACTGAGACTACATCATTATGTATCACTCTGCAATTATAAATGACATTTTCATGCGCAGACTGAGCAACTATCGGCCGCTTCGCTTGCAGCCAGCATGTTGGTGAGGGACCACGGTTTCATCTGTCATCATAATTTCGTCAAAAGAAACTGCAGTCAGTGAGCTCTACGTGAGATTAAGCTACTGTGAAACTGAAATAACATCTCGAACAGAAAATGGATAGAAAGTTCAGAGAGAAGATTCAGCATCAGTCGCCGCTGCAGCTGTTCTAGCGGTAATGACTGACGTGGACGGTCCGTCCATGAAAGTGTCCGGGCAGCAGCCGCAGATTCTACTGCCACATTTTGCAGCTGTTTAGATCATTAAATTAATATGATGATAATTGCTTTTGGACATTTCAAAATAGTTATGGATTGGGGACGTGCACCATTGTGATAGATTTAATAATGAATTGGTACACTCCTATTGTAATAGTTCTGTTTTTATTACAATCTCGGTAAACAGTTGCAACAACTGTGGGACTTTTTAAATATGGCAGTTTGGAAGAAGCAGGGATCACGCAAGGGGCGGGGCTTATCAGGTTTACCAATCACCAAACATTCAGTTCCTATAGAACCCTGAAAAGACCCTGCCTCGGAGTAGGAGCTAAAACGGTTCTAGGAACTTCAAAAGGTTCCTACAGTCCGAAAGTGCCTTTTCTAGCTGTGTGAAACTTAGCGCTGTCACTTCCATAATGTCCAGACTTTAACTTTAGTTAAACTGTTCATAATTTGTAATCCAGGCCCGGTTAGAAGCTGCAGGTGGGGGTTGATGGAGAGCCATGCAGGGCTGGGAACGCCGACTCTTCTCAGGAAGATGAATCTTTGGAAACAGCCAGACCTCCATCACCTACGTTCCCATCACTCTGTGACGTATCGTAGATCCCTGAAGGTGCAGCAGACGCCTCCTGCTGATCACGGTGGACATCCTCCATCGGGACGATGGAACGGGGAGCTTTCTGTAACAACCCCACCCCCATCCGGAAAACTGCAAACTGAACCTTTCTGAGAAGTTCAAACTTCCTACTTTTATTGTCCTGATACTGAACAGAAGTTAATCTGACTGTGGACTCTGGACAGATGTCCGTCTTCAGTTTGTCCCGCTGGCGTCTTGCTGTGACGTCAGAAAACGATCATGTCCTGCTGCTTCATGAGGACTCTGTCACTGCATCGGAGCTGGACGACAACTCCCCAGTCTCTGTTTATGAATCATTCAACGCTCTCCAACAACAAGGCCGGGCTTTGTGCTGCGCCCCCCCCCATGCTGGACACAAGCACACATAGAGGGCCGACCCGGTCCCCTCCTCAGCCTGGACTCAAAGTCCTCTTTGTCCCAGCTGTCTTTGTTTTGTGTCCGCGTGGGTGGACGGCTGAATGAATGTCCTCCCCACTGATTAGAAAATGAAAGATGTGAGCTTGTTGTGCACATACGCACCTTCTTCACGTGGTGGACGTGTGCACAAACGTGCAGTAATTACAGCTGTGATGTCCAGAGAACAACACGCTTCTGTGCACGTTTGTCTGGAGGTGTTTTCTCTTCACGCACGAATAAAAACTCTCAGGACATCTTCAGTTAGCAAACCTCAGCAGAGAGGGACAGTGTCCTCGGTGAGGACGGAGACAGTCTGCAGGATGTTACATCATTCAGGGTCAAAGGTCACTGACCGGATCAACATGCTGCGCTGAATTCAGTGTTTAACCCTTTTGGGGCCGATGGACGCAACGGTGCATCCAGAGCGCATGAACGATTTCAGATGAAGTAGCAGCTAAACGCGTAGAGACTCGGGGTTCCCACGCGTCCTGGAAAACCTGGAAAATAAGAAAACAAGTAAAATGTCCCGGAAAAGGATTTTTCCTCCCTCTGCTTCATCTTGGTTTCGTCGCAGCTTCGTCTCAGTTTCTTAGCCACTTCGTCGCCGCTTTGTCGCCGCTTTGTCTCAGTTTCTTCGCTGCTTCGTCGCCGCTTCGTCTCGGTTTTGTCGCCTCTTCATCCCGGCTTCGTCGCTGCTTTGTCTTGGTTTCTTCACCGCTTCGTCGCTGCTTCGTCTCGGTTTCGTCGCCGCTTCGTCTCGGTTACTTCGCCACTTTGTCTCGGCTTAGGTGCTCCTTCATCCCTGTAAAAAAATGTAACCTAGCTTGTACCATAGCAGCTAGAAAAGTCATGGAAATGTCCCGGAAAAGTCCTGAAAAATAACTTCAAGAAAAGAGTGGGAACATTGCAACTTCGGTGGATAGTGCAGACTTCAAACTATAAACCGGTTTTTAAATCGGTCCATAGACCAAATATAACCGGCGTAATGATATAATATGTTCAAGCTAGTTTTCCAGCTGATCACGTTGAATGCGCGTTTGGTGAAGGAAAGAAATGGCGGATTCTATGGAAAGTGCTTGTTGCAATAAAAAAAGTGTCACAAAAGCGTAACAAGCCCTTTACTGTTGGTACAAAAATGCACCACATCAACCAATCAGACAATTATATAACAAAATGATGCATTTGGTTGCTGAGGAAGTGGCAGAAGTAACTAAAATTCACCAAAAGCAGGTTTGTGTGCTGCCTCCTGGTGGACAGGAGGACTAACACACCCTGGACATATCAGACCTGTAACGTCCTGTCTGTCTTCTGATGGACAGCAACCGTTTTTTGGATTGGAGCAATTGATCTTTGTAGCATTTTATGGTGATAACTGATTGTTTTGTAAATAGATGGGGAAAAACACCTTACACTTTGCTGCATTTTGATGTAAATTGTTTATTTCTCTTTTAATGGCCAAATTTTTGCAAATATTTTAAAACTAACAACTTATATTTGCATTCTAAGTTACAAAAATGGCTCGTGAAACAAGTTTTTGCTTTTCACAATGAAAAACTTAACTTTTTTCTACTCAAATTTAATGTTTTTTGTGTGGTTTTGGGCCAACTGTGTTGATACAGTGTGTTAAAGTAAAAAAATAACTGTAAAACCACACTGGTGAGGTTGTGCTGAAAAGAGTGATATCAAAAAAAGCAAGGTAAACTGCTTTAAAAGCGGAGAATGAAAGTAGAAACAGATGTAGTTAATGGGAAGGGAGGGGGGGGCATTGGCAAAACCTTCACGACATGATACGTGGGTCATGATATAATACAATATTGTGATATTCTAGGCACCAGAGAAATTTTAAATGCGGTTTGAAATAAAAGTTGTACCTATGTACAAACATCTGATGACTGAAACAATAAAGATGAGTCAAAATCAGTGAAATTCAGTTTCGCCATGTCACACGTTTTTTTGCCACGTGGATCTCATAATAAAACCGTTTAAAATTGTCCCCCTAAACATTCAATTTTCTCACTTTGGGAAAACCCAACTGAACAGATGTGCAAATAAAATAAAAATGAAGAAAACAATATTACCACAGCTGAGCTTGAATAGTATAAATGTACACAAATTCATGTGAAATAAATGTGAAAATGCATATAAACATTTCAGTTAGTCATAATCTCCAAAAACTGGTCTCTAAAAACCTGGACTCACATGTTAACTTGTACTTTCTACTGTGTGTAAAGTTGAACCTGAACCTGCAGATGCTCACAGATATCAGTGGAAAGCAGAGACGTTCTACATGCTGACAAATACAGCAACAAAATCTTCTGAACTTTCGTCATTCTGTTACAAAATCTCGCAAGATTTCATTAGTAAAACATCACTGCCTTGTTTTTTAATATGTGTATTGCATCGTAATATCTCACAACATAAATTATTTCAATATTTCACCGATATTTATCAATATTGTATCAATATTTTGTCTCACCCCTAGTGTTTATGATTGTTAAAGGCATATTTCCAGGGTGAAATTGAGCCTGAAGACGCAGTAAATTGGGGAATAATCATGGTGTTTGTCATAATCAGATAATGAGACTTAGCTAATAAAGGAATATGTTTACATGGCTGTTGAATTATTTTTTCCGGTTGTTTTACTTGTGCAGAAAACTGCTTTGATTCTGTCGTTTTAACATCTTCCATTAAAAAGACGGAAACAACGCTGTCATTGGGAGAAAGACCGTGCAGGACGGTGCAGCGAAAAGTCCGAGTATGAGCTAACTGAAACATTCCTGTGGTCTATTTTGTGAATTTATTAGCTCCTAAATTTGCAGCTAGCGCTAATACTTTGGGCGCCGCGTGTTTCACATCGTTTCACCGCAGGGTTTGCTGGTGAGCACTGCCCCCACCAAAACAAAGCATGTTATGGAAGTTTAATGAGCAGATTATGCTAATCTCTGCACCTTAATGCCTTCAGCCCTGACCAGAAGAGCTGTCTGCTCTCAGGTTCATGTTTATGCAAACACGCTTTCTTTCTTTCTCTGCTGCCTTTTCCTCTGTTATTTGTCTGTTTTCTGTCTGCTGCTGTGAGATCAGATCTGATGGCTGTACGGTGTGTTGCTTGACTCTATAAACAGCACAAAAAGTTTTTTCTGGCAACTTTTTTCTGACTTTTTTTTTTTTTTTTACTTTTTATTCTGAAAACGTTTTTCTGATTACCCGCTGCCCTCTGGGAAAAGCAAGTACACATACTGTACATAGGCAAGGCAAGTTTATTTTTATAGCACATTTCATGTACAGGACAATTCAAAGTGCTTTACATAAAACATTATCAGCATTACAGCAGGGTGCAAAAGGGAAAGAAAAAAGATTAAGAACAAAAAAGTAGAGGCATGATCTAAAATTAAAAAGATTAAAAACATTTAAGATTAAAAAGAGAGAATACAGAGATGTGCGGATTTTAACTTTTGAATAAAATCTACGTAAATGCAGCTGAGAACAGGTGGGTCTTCAGCCTGGATTTAAATAAACTAAGTGTTTCAGCTGATCTGAGACTTTCTGGGAGTTTGTTCCAGACATGTGGAGCATAGAAGCTGAACGCAGCTTCTCCATGTCTGGTTCTGACTCTGGGAACTGATAAAAGGCCGGATCCAGGTCTGGTTCTGGTTCTGGAACTGATAAAAGACCGGATCCAGATGACCTGAGGGGTCTAGTAGGTTCATACTAGGTCAGAGGTCACTGATGTATTTTGGGCCTAAACCATTCAGAGCTTTATAGACCAGCAGCAGAACTTTAAAGTCTAATCTCTGAAGGACCGGCAGCCAGTGTAAAGACCTGAGAACTGGACTGATGTGGTCCAGTTTTCTGGTCTTTGTGAGAACTCGGGCAGCAGAGTTCTGAATGAGCTGCAGCTGTTTAACTGATTTTTTAGGTAGACCAGTAAAGACGCTGTTACAGTAGTCAAGCCGACTGAAGATGAATGCATGGACTAGTTTTTCCAGATTTTCCTGAGACATCAGATCTTTTATCCTTGAGATGTTCTTCAGGTGATAGTCGGCTGATTTAGTGATCACTTTGATGTACAGTATTTTGCTTATGAGTGCTTAGAGACGCAGAGATTTCTACTATACCGATGACTTTTTTGACTATTTTTTTCTGACTCTTTCTGACGACTTTTGTTTTTTGTCTTGATGACAAAAGATAGTTTATCTTGTTATCTCAAGAAAACAACAAAATTAACTTGCCATCTCGAGAAAACGGCAAAAAAAAAAGAATAGTAGCAGAAAACGACCACTCTCAGCTTCTGTAGAAGACATTTTGTCTGACAACTTTTGTCTGATCGTTTCTTCTGACTTTTCTCTGACGACTTCTTCCTGATACGTGATGCTTTTGGTGCTGACACCTGCCACTTGACTCTGAGGACGTGGATGTCCCAAAACGTGCACCGTACGGTTGTAATAACAGACTTCTCCCTCTACCAGACGGAAAAGGATCACGTCCACACGGTGCGGATGGGAGTCGGGAACGGGCTGCGGCAGGATGTGTGGCGGGAGTTCCTGAGCCGATTTGGGGACATTAAAATGTGTGAAGTGTACGGCTCCACCGAGGGAAACCTGTGTTTCATGAACCACATCGGCAGGATTGGAACGGTGGGCCGCTCCAACTTCTTCTACAGGGTGAGTGACGTCAGATCAGATGAAGATAAAGATCATTTCAGGAGTTTTCACACTCGTTGTGAGTGGAGACTCGGCCATCTTTGTTATGAATCAGGGTGAAAGGCGGCCCGGTAGCCTCAGAAGCTGCAAGATAAAACAAGTTTATTCAGACAATCAAGCACTGACATCAGCCAGGATTCATTCATTTAAGAAGTAGATGGACTGAAAACAGAAACATGCAACAACATAGAAGCATTTAAGATGTGTCTACACGTTTAATAAGTCTGATCTCAGTATGTTTTAGCTTCAGAGCTTTTCATGCTGGAGATGATCTTTAACCCTTAAAACTCCACCAGATCTGCAGCGCCCCCCAAGGGTAATCCTGGTATCATCATCAGTTTCTCAGTAACGGTAGTGTGTAACTCTGTGGGGTACTGTGGAGGATAGTTAACCCTACAGAAGTTTTCCAGCATTTCTATCCCGTCCAGCAGGTTTACAGTCCAGCCTCTAATGTGGTTTATTCAGAGATGATCATGATGACATCATCATTTATCCCATCATCATAAAACATCACCATCGCTACTATGTTGCTATGAGACTTCTATTTAGAACCGGAGATGATGATGAAGATGATTCCTGTCCAACTTTCCACCAATCAGAGAGCTTAAATTGACGGTAACATCCAATCAGGAGCAGCCGAATATCAACAAGTGAGCAGAAAGTTCTGTGTGTGTCTGAAAAGAAGAAAATAATGATCCTCTATGTGTGGAATGAAGAAAGAAGCGTTCTGCTGCAGCTGACGTGGAGCTGGTTGGTGAGGATATGGCAGCATGCAGACCAGCAGGCTGCGTGGGGCCTCAGGTTACCAGGAGGGCCTCCATTAGATGGTTCGTTGTACGAAAAACCAAAAAGTATAACATCTCGGCACTGATAAAGGCGCATGAGTGGCATGACCTCACTGTGGCCCCCCCCCTAAAACTAGTTTACTATTCCTGTTTAAGGTCCCAGTGAGACGCATGGCGTCTGTGCTGCTGCACGGCGGCTGATGTGCACGTCTGCCAGAAACTGATTAAACCGCCGCGGAGCGTTCGCAGCCACAGTTTCCCTCGCCGTCGCCGTCTGCACATGCTTCTCTACATCAAACTGATGTAACTCAATTTCACATGACACTACAGCCACGCTGACATGAAGCTGTGTTTTTGTGACTCGTTAGTGATTTACTGATTAATTACAAGTGCAGAGAACGAGATGAGTTGTAACGATTTTCAGGGATGTTGCTGCTTTACTGTCCCGGCTGCATGTTGCCTTTTAACATCCAGTTAATATGATTTATGTATTCAGTCATACGTGAAATGTCATTTCAACAGATGTTCATTACTTTGAAAGGGATTAAGCTGAAATAGGCCTCAGAATCGTGGTGTTTGCTCGCCATAAACTGAAATACTCCTGTAATCGTCAATTTAAAAGAAAAAAAACTTTTAAATTACAACAGTTTATCCAGGAAAATCATAAATTTCTGGTAAACTAATCCCTTCCATCCCCTCTGAGTGAATTAAGCATAGAAAGTGTATGTTTAATCTCTCTAAGAACTGATTAATGACCACGTCTTGCAACTGAAAAGCTGTAATTCTACCATGAAATGTGCAACAGTGTCTGAAAGACCCAAACTGGTCTGTAACCTAAACAACATGTTTCTCTGAAGTTATCTGACACTGCAGTGATGTGAACTCTTCAGCAGCACGTCAGAGGCCTTCATCAGTTTTTACATATGGCACAAACCTAGACTATGTTCATACATTTTTTTGGGTTCTGGACGGTGACCTGGATGTTTTGGCTCGGGGTTGGGGGGCCTCATGGACCCTTCGCTTGGGGCCTCACTTTGGGTAGGGGCGGTGCTGATAGGAGGTAAATAGTAGCAGAAATGAGAAAAACGTGGAAACATGGAAATTTCAATAAGTTACACGCTACCTCTGGAACTGCTGACAGTATGAACCTCAGCACTCGTGGTTCTGGAGACCGTGTGGAGTTTGAAGGGTTATTAGAAGGTCCAGGAAAACTAATTCAATATAAACTCCAGAGAAGAGGATTTAGATTCACCAGCATCATCAGCAACCATCTTCATCTTCACATGACACGAGTTATAAAATGATTTTCTCAGAGTGAAGAACTGAATCCAGCTGAAGGTTTTCACCCTCAGCGCCGACTGGAGCAACATATCCACTCATCAGCATCATGTAGAGCAGTGGGATTCAAACTGGGACCCCCATGTGGGTCACTTCAGGGGGTTGATCACTGTAAAAAATAAAGAAAAGTAATGAAAAAAAATAAATAGAGCCTGCATTTTTCAAATAAACTGGGGATTTTGGGGCTATCAATATTAACATGTTATTGCAAATAGATTCATCTGTGAAATTAACACATTAATTTAATTATTATTACATATTTAATTAAGTTATTACAAATAATATGTTCTAAATCTGAATTTGGCATTATCTCAATGAGAGAAGGTGATTTTGGGCATGTACAGTGCCAAAAAGTATTCACCCCCTTGGATGTTTTACCTTTTTATTTTTTTTTATTTAAATTTAATTAAAAAATTTTTTTGTTATACTTGTATGGTCCCCGAGGGAAAATTAGAGCTCTGCATTTTTCCCATCTCTGTACTGTGAGTATCAGAGAGCAGTGGGCTGCTATTTAAAGCGCCCGAGGAGCAGTTGGTGGGGGGTAAAGGACCTTGCTCAGGGGTCCACAGTGGTTCACCACTAATTGCTTTTTGCATCACTATTGCTTTCATAAATAATCATTTCTGCTGCCACACTTTGCAGCTGTATTTGTTCATTAAATTAGTATAAAATAACTGCTTTTAGACATTTCAAAATAATCATCAATTTGGGGCGTGCACCATTGTGATTGATTTAAAGGAGCTGTATCGTGCTTTTCAAACGTTCCAAAAGTCAATTACAGGCATTTATAAGCTAAACATGTTCCATCGCTACTATAGAAACTAATCTGGTGTTAAATATTAGTTTTTGATCGTCTAATTTCCAACACGGAAGTAAGATGGCTGACTGTACTGAACCGCGGAGCTCTCCACCAATTGCAGCATGTTTTACGCCCATTTCATGACGTCGCCTCGGAAGAGACACTTATTCTGAAGGGTCACAGAATTGTTCTTAACACCGGCACCGGCAGCTCTCATGTGGATGTTAGTAGTAAACATTGATGGATAATCTGACTCTGATTGATGAGATTAAACGGAGCAGCCTGTTATGGAGCTGTATGCGCTCGACCCAGAGTCTGATATGGAGTTTGAAGTACACGCAGTACCACAGAAGTACCACAGAGACCCCTGACAAGCAAGTAAATTAGCAAACAGTCATAGCCTAACAGTTAGCATTGAGCTGAGAGATGTGTTGACTCACCAGTGTTGTTGTCTGTCCATGCGCGTTTTTATAGTAGGAACTGCTTCAGGTTTCAGAAGTAATCCCAGAGAAAAAAACACTTTACTGCCCGAGATTCATGAAGTTGTCAGGAGTGAAGTTCACACACGAAGTTGAGTTTTTTTCTGCTCCTGAAGTTATAATCCAAACACTTCTGGCAAGTCGATTCATCCAGTACAACAAATAAACTCCCACACTGAACGTAACTGCATTTTTCTCAACTTGCTGTCCTCTAGAGCTTAAAAAAAAAAAAAAAAAAATCTCCTGAATCTGGAGCAAACGTCTGTTAGCTGATGGCTGCTTGTCTCTGAGGAAATCTTCCTGCAGGCTGTTAGTTTCTTCCTCAGAGAGTGTGTATATGATTCTCTGAGTTTCTGTTCAACAAAGAGGGCATCTTGCTACGATGCTGCGCATGCGTGTTTGTCACTTCGTGATTGGTGCCACCTCGTTGCGTATACCGGTGTCAGTCAGTTATGTTACAGAAGCTACAGCTTGGCCTGAATATTCATATATATTACTCACATGTGCACAAATGTAGAAAAAAAACTACTTAAATGAAGTTTTTTATGAGGAAATAACAGTAACATGCTGAAAAACTCTGAAAGTCCATTTTTCATGATATGGCTCCTTTAATAATGAATCGTACACTCCTATTGTAATAGTTCTAGTTGCTAACATGATCTCAGTAAACAGCTGTGAGACTTTTTAAATATGGCGGCCGGAAGAAGCGGAGATCATGCAAGGGGCGGGGCTTTCCAGTTCTACCAATCACCAAACATCTACGTATTTCAGTTCCCTGAAAACACCCGAAAAAAGAGCTAAAAAGATGGTAGGAACTGAGGTCCGAGGTCTCTAGTTCCTATATGTCTGAATGTGCAAAATAACGGCCTGGTTCCCGAAAAGGTTGTAGGAACTCAAAAAGGTTCCTGGATAATTTCGGGGGCGCTATCGAGCCAAGATGGAGTGATAACGGATATCTCAGAGCTCCTGCAGGTTAATAAGTATTTTCGTTTTAAAAACGACAACTTCCAACTACAGGTGTCCCTAACTGGATAATAAATAGTGTAGGACCTTGAAGAAACTGGTCCCAGCTGACGACTCTTATTAAATGGCGGATAAACTCCGTAAATTCAAATACGACGGTGGAGCATCAAAGCTAGCTAACACCAGAACCACGAGGCAGCACACTCCAGAAGATCCACAACCCCAGAGCCCAGATATGAGTGAGGAGATAAAGGCAGATATTTTAGCCTCTATTCGAGGGGAAATTTCCAAAATTATGAGAGAGGAAATGAGGAGCGTGCTGTCTGAAGAGTTCACCAGTCTCAGGGCTGACATCAACGCTGTAAAGACCGAAATAGCCAGCAATACCACTGCAATCCGCGCAGAAATAAGCTCCATCAAAACGGACATTGAAGATGTGAAATGCGGACTGTCATCATGGTCTGATGAGGTAAATACACTGCAGACTACTGTGACTGAACTTCAGACTGAGCTGATCAAACTACGTGACAAATGTGAAGACATGGAGGGGAGGATGAGACGCGGAAATATCCGCATCGTCGGTGTTGAGGAACAGCCGAACTCTGCGAGTCCCAAAGAGGTCTCTAAAATGATTAAAGAAGCTCTGCATTTGGACCGGGAGATAAAAGTCGACCGCTCACACCGGGCCCTTGCGCCTAAAAAAACAGGAGATGGAGAAAGACCTCGTGTCATCATCGCCAAGCTGCATTATGATGGAGACGCCGCTGACATTTTGAGGAGAGCCAAAGACCAGTCCCCGCTGGTTTACAAAGGTAAAAGAATCGCAATCTTCCCAGATTACACCACCAGTGTTGCCAAGGCACGCGCTGCGTTCACGGATGCACGGAGAGCTTTGAGAGGGCGACGTGACGTGCGTTTTGGATTATTTTATCCTGCAAGATTCAAGATCACCTACAAAGGGGAAAGCAAAGAGTTTAGGGACCCCGTGAAAGCCATGGACTACATTAAGAAGACCATCCCAGCAACAATCACCGAAGCTGAAACCTAAACTGAAACTTAGATGTTAATCTGGTACAATTTGGACCAGTAAATCCCATCACCTAAATATTGTTTTAAGTTAACTACTAACTGTGAGTATGGTCAGCTACTTACTAAACTGATGTGGTTTGTGGAAATATGCTTAACATTTTTGCTTTTGAGTAACTTCTCTACAAACAATCAAACTACCTCATGTTCAGCTTAAATTAATACTAATAGTAGATTTAATATGTCGTTTAAGTGTTTACCTCTACGTGCACCCGCAGGAGCCTGAACTCATACCTTATTTTCTTCATTTTATTCCCATTCATTGATTGTTTTTGCACACAGCCAACTCTCCTAGGGCTGTATTTGTTGCTGCTTAATATAGTGGCTAGGGACTTAAACCCAGTACTTTGCACTATGTTACACTCTTTTAACACTTGTGTTATTTGCGTTCTGATCCTCCTGTTCCCTGAGGATCTGTTTACCTCTAAAGAAAAAAAAACAGAGCATTTTGATCACAGTTTTGCTAAGTTTAGATATATTGTTCAGCACAATATTAACATTCTCACCCTATTTCATTGTTGTGGTTTTCAGCATTCACTCATATCTTTGGTCCTACTCACCAGCTGGCCATTTCTGCCTTCGACACAACTTAACATTTTCACACATTTAAAAAAAAAAAAAAAAACAGCCATGAGTGCATTAACTGTAACAAGTTACAATGTTAAGGGTCTGCATAGTCCAATCAAAAGAAAGAAAGTTTTATTGCAACTTAGACAATCAAAGTGTCAGGTAGCACTTTTACAAGAAACACATCTATCTGATGCTGAGCATAAGAAATTAAACAAGTCTTGGGCTGATAAAGTTTACTATTCATCACATTGTTCTGGTAGGAAAAGGGGTGTGGCCATATTAATACATAGGCAAATTAACTTCACTGAAACATTAGTACATAAAGATAAGGAGGGTAGATTTCTATTGGTAAATGGGATAATTGATGGTACAGCAGTATCCTTTATAAACGTATATGCGCCTAATGAAGATGTACCAGGGTTTATTAAGTCGGTTTACAATATGATTACAGAGTACAGCTCCGGTCTTTTGATTGTGGGGGGATTTTAATTGCGTGATGTCAAATCTAGATAGACATCCAGCTTCTCAAAGTCCCATATCTAAGATGGGTAAAATGCTCAAAAATCTATCTGTAGAAGCTGGGTTAGTGGACGTGTGGCGATCCAAATTCCCAAAAGGAAAAAAATTTTACTTTTTATTCAAACCGCCATGCCTCTTACTCACGAATAGATTATTTTTTCACTGCTAAAGCCGAATTACATAGAATTGAAGATATTACAATATTGCCCATCACAATTTCCGATCACGCACCTGTCTCTCTCCAGTGGGATATAGGCCTGACACCATCTTCTAAGCAATGGAGACTTAATACCTCTCTCCTAAATGACAAGGAATTCATTGCTTTCATTAAAGCAGAGTTTAAAAGTTATTTAGACATAAACAACACTCCAGAAACATCTCCCATCATGCTGTGGGATTGTGCAAAGGCCTATTTAAGAGGCAGTATCATCTCCTACACAACGGCAAAAAAAAAGACAAAAGGCAGCCAAACAGAAATATTTGGAGGATAGAATCAGAGACCTGGAACAGAAACATAAAAAGGGTAGGGAAGCCAGAATCTTGAATGACTTGCATACAACCCGTAGAGAGCTTCAAGATTTACTATCAGAAAAGATTGAGGGTAACCTTCGTTTTGCTAGACAGCAGTATTATGAAAATGGAAACAGAGCGAGCAGACTTTTGGCCTTCAGAATTAAAAAACAACAATCCTCAAATGTGGTTCAAAAGTTAAAATCAGGCAATAAAACCATCTTAAAACCAAAAGAAATAGCTGAAGCATTTTCAGAGTTTTATAAGATTTTATACCGCGACACTGATACTTGCTCTGATGATATTAGAATAGCAAGCTATTTACAAAATATAAATGTTTCTGAATTATCTGATACGGGAGCTAAACGACTTGATGACCCAATCCGTGAAGAGGAAATTAAAGAAGTTATCTCATCCCTTAAGAATAATAAATGTCCTGGCCCAGATGGCTTCATTAATGAATTTTATAAATGTTTCATAGATATTCTTACTCCCCTTTTATTGGATGCATACCGCTACAGTCTAGAAACCAAAACAATGGCGCCATCCTGGTCCGATGCAACAATAGTTGTATTACACAAAGAAGGTAAGGACCCCACTGATTGTGGCTCGTATAGACCGCTATCTATGCTTAATGGGGACGTACGTATTTTGACAGGTGTTCTAGCCAGACGGTTAAAAGTCATAATAACTCAAATTATACATCCAGATCAAACTGGGTTTATTGCTGGGAGGCATTATGCAAACAATTTGCGTCGCTTATTAAATATCATATCTCATCAAAAAGAAAACAAAGCCATAACGGCTGTAATATCTCTAGATGCCCAAAAGGCATTTGACCGTGTGTCATGGAAATACCTCATCCAAACATTAAGGAGGTTTCAATTTGGACCAAAATTGGCTACTTCACGTGCCAGTGGTTAAGGCTGGCTGCATTGCGGGGGACCTGCTGGCCTGGGGGACGCCTGGCCTGCTGCGTCCGGGGGTGGGGGGATGGGGGTGGTGGTGGGGGGGGAACGTGTTGGGGGCTTGGAGCTCGCGGCTCCTTCCCCGGCCCGGGCTACCACTCAGGAGGCACGAGGGCATGGGCAAGAGAGAGGTGGGTATGTGAGAATAATGAATGAGAGTGTGAAAGAGGAAATGTGGGAGGGAGGAACTTGGGCTGGAAGAGGGAGGAGATGTGGGTAAGTGGTTGGAGGAAAGGGGGGATGGAGGGAAGGAGTGGCATGCTCGTGAGTGTCTATTAGGGATGGTCATGAGGGGCTGAAGGAAGGAAGGGCGGGAGTGTGATAGGTCAGAGGGATGGGCGGGGCTGGACATGTAAGGGGGGACTGTATGGGGGTATTGGGGGTATAGGGGGAGGGGGGGGCGTATGTGTGGGGGGGTGGGGAGGGGTTGGTGCAGTTATGTGGGGGGAGTGCATGTGTGTGTTAGAGGGTATGAGGAGGTGGGGGTAGGTGTGGACGGTAGAGGGAGGAGAGTGTTGGGGGTGGAGAGAGGAGTGAGTGTGGGTATGTAAGGTCGGAGAGCGGAGTGGGTGGGGTGTATGTGTGTGTGGGGGGGGTACACGGAGGTGTTGGGTAGGGCTGGGCGGTGTGGGCGGAGGTTCGTATCTCGGTATCCGTGCCGGGCATCTTGGTGTCGGTGTGGTGCGGTGTGGCTGCGGGTCGGGTTGGGGGCCGGGCGCTTTGGTGGGGGGGTGCGGTTTTGTTTGTGGCTTCCGGGGCTTTTTGTGCGGGGGCGGGTGCAGGGGGGATCTGTATCCTGTATGTGGTTGCTCTTGCGGTATTGATGTCTTGGGTGCCTGTGTCTCGATGTGGGGGCGGTGACGGTATATCTTTCAGCCCTAGTGTTGGGGTAGGTGTGTGGGGAGTGTGTGTGCGAGCGTGGTGGCGGGGTAGGGGGTGGTAGAGGTGGTGGCGCCCTGGTGTCAGGTGTATGGGACAGGGACTTTGGGGTGGGGGCTGGCCTGCCCTGGGGGGCGTCGTCTGGGGGGTCCGGTCCTCCTGGGTTTCGGTTGGGCCGCCCGGGTCCGAGGGGGGTGGCTGCTCCTGGGCGCTTGGGCCCTGGGCCCGGCGCTGTCTCCGCTCCGAGGGACGCCCGGCGCCCGGTGGGGTCGGCAGCTGCTGGTCTTGGTCCGCTGGGGCCTGGGCCTCCAGACTGCGGGGGGCTCCGGCTGGGGCCGCCTTTGCCGCCCTTCGGGGGATGCATGTCCGCTCTTTGGGGGGGGGGGGCGTAGCTGGGATCTGGGCCTCTGGGTGGCTGCTGGGGGCCTGGGTCGTGAGCCCTGCGGGCTTCCTCCTCCTTGCGGAGACGAGGCTGCATCTGCATGACTGTATCACCACGGAGCACCCTTTATTATGCATGTTGACACTGTGACACTACTTCCCATTGCGATGACTAGGTTGTACCTCTTCTCTACTTCCCATTGCGATGACTAGGTTGTACCTCTTCTCTACTTCCCATTGCGCTGACTAGGTTGTACCTCTTCTCTGCGTAGTTCTGCGTGTGTTTGTATGATCTGAGGATATTTAAGCCACCTGCAGGTCCTCCTGTAGGGGATTGCTTGTTTTGTTTTCCAACAGAGACCTTGGTTGTTTAAGGATCGCGGTACAGATGTACCAGTGAACTGTGTAAGTGGATTCATGTTTTCTCTCCTCTCTCTCTTCCTCTTCCTTACTCCTCTCTCTCTGTTTCACTTTCTATCATTACCTCTGTTAACTTTCATTTCTCCCTTGTCAGGCCCAGCAGTATGAAATGGAATGGTGTAATAGACAAATGTTTAAATAAAGAAATAAAATGAATAAACATGATATCAAGTGGAGCCTTATATTCATAAAGCTCCGCTTGATAAAGCAAAACTGTTCAACAGAATAAAGCAATCAGATTTCCATTCTGCTTGCTTCGATGCTGGACAGGACAAGTAAAAGAGAAAAAAAAAAAAAAAAAAAAAAAAAATTTGGACCAAAATTTGTAGATTGGATACATACGCTATATTCATCACCACAAGCGGCTGTCAGAGTCAACGGCTTCAGATCAGCAAGGTTCAGGCTGGAACGCGGATGTAGGCAGGGGTGCCCTCTGTCACCCCTCCTGTTTGCAATTAGCATCGAGCCATTGGCCCAGCTCATCAGGGACAGCGTCGAAATTAGAGGGATTGCAACTGGCACAGAGGAACATAAAATATCATTATATGCAGATGACGTCCTGTTGTATTTGACCGATCCTGCATCATCATTACCACACTTGAAGGAAATAATTTCTGTTTATGGCTATTTTTCTGGTTACAAAATCAACATTGATAAGACAGAGGCAATGGATGTCAATAGCAATATCCCACTGGAGGTGAAACAACAAAGTGGTTTTAGGTGGCCTAGAGAGGGGATTAAATATCTAGGCATCAACATCCCTCTCTCATTAAATGATTTGTTTCATGCAAACTACAGTAAAACGCTGGGCATAATTAAGAAAGACCTAGAGCGGTGGTCAGCATTGCCCCTCTCCTTCCTCGGTCGCATCGAGACAGTTCGCATGAATCTTCTACCAAGATTGCTGTATTTGTTTCAGATGTTACCTAGTGGAATACCAAAATCCATGTTCACTGATTTGGATAAAATTATATCAAAATTTATATGGCAGGGCAAGCGCCCACGCATAAAATATAAAACTCTACAGAAAAGTAAGGCAGAAGGTGGGCTTAATCTTCCCGTTTTAAAATACTATTTTTGGGCATCACAATTAAAGCCTTTAATTTCATGGATCCAAGGGGACTCTCATACAAGGTGGCTTAGCATTGAACAAACTGGGTGTGCTGAACCATTAAAAGTATTGCCATTTTTAGACATTCCAATAAAGGACCTGTCATTATGGACCAGAACCACACTTAACGTTTGGAACAAGATACGAGTTGCATTTAAGTTGCCAAGAGGTTTATCAATATTAACAAGCATTGGACATATTAAATCTTTCACCCCCAACTCCTTAGACAAAAGTTTTTCGAAATGGGCTGAGCAGGGGCTTATGTTTTTACATCAGTTAATTAAGAGGAACAACCTTATGTCATTCGAAGAGTTGCACAGGCACTTTGATCTCCAGAAAAGTGATTTCTTTAGATATTTACAGTTGCGCTCTTTTTTGACTACACATCAGGACTGGAGAAGAGTGCTAAACCCTACACCACTGGAGAACATTCTGACTCAATTTCAAAAAGGTGAAAGGGATAAGAAATTGATAACAAAGTTATACAAAGTCTTTAAGTCAATGAATCCTAATGGGCCTACTCAGACTAAACAAAGATGGGAGGCAGAGACAGCCAAAATTATTTCTGACGAAGCATGGGAAGGAGTGTGGACCGCAGCACACCGGGTTACAAACTCAAATACATGGCGGGAATATAAATGGAAAGTCATTAGTTGATATTTCAGGACCCCGGACGTAGTCGCTAAGATGGATCCCAACGTACCAAGTTTGTGCTGGAGAAACTGCGGCTCAGCGGTGCCCAATCACTCACACATTTTCTGGTCATGTCCTAAATTAAAACATTTTTGGGATGAGGTGTACAAGTCTATAGATCAGGTCTTTCATGAGACCATACCAAAAGACGCAACAGTCGCACTACTTGGTATTATGCCAGCTGGTGTGCAAGGACGTGCTAAGTCATACCTTTTGAATGTTCTTTTTACAGCAGCCCTCAAATGCATTACAATCAAGTGGATGCAAGTAGAGCCACCTACCTACAGTGCTTGGGTTCAAAAAGTAAGGGAATTGTATCAAATGGAAAAGATCACATATTTATTAAGACTTCAAAAATCTACTTTTTGCCTACGGTGGGGCCCAGCAGAAGTTTTATTCACGTAAAGGTAAAATAGGTTGGAGTTTTGGATTCATGTTGCCCAACTCTTACACCCAAACTTGATCTTTCCTTTAGGATTGTATGATGAAGCTGAAACCACATGGATCTGTGAAATGTTATGCTGTAATGTTTTTTTTCATTGTTGTTGTTTTGAGACTCGGCACTGACATTTCTGTCCCCTGTTGCTGACATATGGCTATGTAATTGCTCTGTTAAAAATCAATAAAAATTTTAAGTTCTAAAAAAAAAGGTTCCTACAGTCTGAAAGCGCCTTATTTCACCTAGGGGTGGCACAAGCCTTTAAATGGGGTGAATATTTATGCAATAACTTATTTTGTGTTATGTATTTTAAACGATTGTCATTATTTTGCAGAAATCAGTTTTCAACTTGACATTACAGAGGATTTAAAAAAAAAAAGATTGGTCACAAAAGCAAAATGATGTTGAATATGATTGATTTATTAAGGCAATAAAAAGATCAAACTTCCAAGGGGGTGAATACTTTTTATAGGTGTCTTGTCACAGCAGTGAACCGGGTCCAACAGGAAACACTGATCCTCCTTATTTATGAAGTTTCTGATAGTTTTCAAGCCTTACATGTGGAATTTTTATCAGAGACAAAGTACCAACAAACACCAAAGTGTGATTTTGGGGTTCATACTGAACCACTGATCCCTGACACAGCAAACGCCTGCTGCGTTCAGAGCCCCCTCTCCTCGGAGGAAACTTCTAGTTAAACGGTTCTCAGATTGCTTGGCTCCTCTGTGCAGATGTCAGGTGAATAAATCATGGGTCACATGAATGATTAGCGGTGTTGATGAAGCTCTGTGTGAGTGTGTTTGGACAGTCGGGAGGATGAGCAGCCAGCGGGCTTATCTGTGGCTGTTGGAGGTATTAGCTGCCCTAAGTCCTGCCTGCAGAGAGAGCTGCTGCCACAGAAGAGTTACAAAAGGCAGACTCATGTATTTATCCGTAATCTCCGACCTCGGCTATCCTTAGACCGTCTCTGACCCACACAGCGTTATAAAAGAATGTTATTTAATAATGATGTGCAGTGATCACACAGCAGAAACGTTCTGGTTTAAGGTTTAACTCTGGAGACTTTTACGGGTCTGTGATGATAAAAGCTGCTTTTTGTGTTCTTCATCATTACTGATGAAAGAAATGAAGACGAGAGGAGATCCCAGTCTGGTGTAAGGGTGTTCTACCCTCCTCCCCCGCTCCATTTTACACAGAGGATTTACCTTATTCTCACCTATAAATAGCAGCAAATACTCACCAGAGCAGGTCTGGCAGACGGAGGCCGACCTCGCTCATGTCGCAGAGTCACATGTTACCGGTGCAGCTTCACATCAAACTTCTCCATCACGTATTCAGCCGTCTCGCTGTTCTTGTCTTATTTAGAAAAGCCTGAAGTTAACATCAAGGATTTAACGAAAGGTTGAGATGACACGTTTGAACATAACCAAAGAAGAAAAAAACCAAAGAAGATGCGTCTAAAAAAGAAAAGTCTTCTTTTCAAAAGGGAAGAAGCCAGCTTTTATTTAATCCCACCCCCGCAGCATAAAACTAGAAAATACGAATATTACTACATAATACCAATATAAAACTACTACTAATAAATAACAACAATAATAACAGGATTATTAATAATAGTAATAACAATAATAACTATTAAAGCAAAAACTGGTCATCACTATAAAATAATAAGAAAAGGTGATAATAGAATAAGAAAGAGTCCAAACCTGACAGTAAGAAGGATAAACACTTACTGTTGGGATTACATAACCAAAGCAGGGGGGGGGGGAATCAGGCTGCTTTATTTCCACAAATCTTCAATAAGATGCAGGTAGTTAACCCTCTTCAGCACGCAGTAATGCCAGCTACTGCAATATGTTTAGTGTTTTAATGTCTTAGAATAAACCAAATAATCATCATATAAAGAATTTATTCTTTGTTTTTACAGTTTTGGGGCTTTTTTGGCTGCAAACAGCGTCAATAAAAAAGATGCAGCATCTTTAACCAGTTACTATGCATATGATTTTACATGTCCATCATTGCCACTGATCCAGACGGCTCAACTCGTTCTCATCGTCGTCATTGGCTCAGGCCTGGGTATAGTTAAAGGGGAATTTAGCTTTTTTTTTTCAACCTGGGATGTTTATTCAGTAAGAAGTAAAAATACATAAACAAGTACAGTTTCTGTAGTAAATTTATTAGAATTATTTTTATTTATGTCCATCTGTCATAAGAAAATGGTCGCTTTTTCTTGCTACTTGCTGTCACATTTCTTAAGCTGAAAATCTGGACCAACTCAACAAGTAACTGAACAGTCCTGACCCTGATCGTCCTCTACTGCATGTATATTTTTTACTCAAGCCTTTTTCAACCTATGAGCAATGTCTGGTAAGTGGTTTGTAACAGAAGAACCCGGAAGTGATTAAAATGCTGCAATAAAATGTTTTGCGTATTTAAACTTTTTTTCAGAAATTGAAAAAACTAAAAATTATGATTTAAAAAAGATAAATAAAAAAGTTCTGGAAAAAGTCAGAATTCTGACTTTTTTCTCTAAATTTTAGTTTTTGTCCAACTTTTTATCATTGGATGTATTCATTATTTTGCTCATCTTTATTGAAAAGCTGAGGAAGTCCCAGCTCTGTCAGCCCGATTATACCAGCTGTCCATGATCAGGATGGAGGATGGTTGAGCAATCTGAGGAAAAAAGAACTAATCTGTGACGGTTTTATCTGAGTTTTTTGGGAGACGACTTTTTTTATCCTCCAACAACCTGAAATGGTAGAAAAGTTCTTCTAAAGAAAAAAGTCATTCCTTGTGGAGAAACACGGCCAGAACAACATTAGGTGAAAGGATGAAACGGTCTGTAATCAGCCATCTTGATCAGTGTTCCCGTTATTGGTCCGGTGGCGGTGAAACCTACACCTGTGCTGCGTTCACTGCACCGTACTAACAAGCCTCTGTTTTGTGCAGCTCCTGTTCAAGTACGACCTGGTGAAGTATGACATGGTGAAAGACGAGCCAGTCAGAGATCCTCACGGCTTCTGTCAGCGAGTGAACATGGGTGAGGTGTTTTCCTGTCATCCCTCCGTCCGTTGTCTTTGACTGAGGTCCTGACCCGGACGGTCCTGCTGCTTTCAGGAGAGACGGGGCTCCTGCTGTCCAAGGTGAGCGCCCTCAGCCCCTTCTTCGGCTACGCTGGGAGCAAGCAGCTGACCGAGAAGAAGCTGATGAGGAACGTGTTTGCGAAGGGCGACGCCTACTTCAACACCGGCGACCTGATGGCTGAAGACCTGGAGGGCTTCATCTGCTTCAGGGACAGAGTGGGAGACACCTTCAGGTACAAGCCGGTCCCCAGGACAGAAGCATCTTATCCCAGTTAGCTATTCAAAAATACTCACTTCACTCAGACCTAGTTTATGTATAAAGCACGTTTGCATGCAGGAAGTAGCAGAGAATGCTGCATACGAACGTCATTCCTGAGCTGCAGAAGGAAGAAACGATGATCATCAAGCTCCGGTCAGAGACTAGAAACAGCGCTGAGCCACGACTCACAGCGATCGTGTCGTTTCTGCGCGCGGTGCAGCCCAACATTTCAGCAAGACATTTCTAAACGAAAAATGTGCTCGTGCGGTTCAGGAACATGTTGCAGTTCGTGGTTGTAACAACCAGAGAAAGTTACATTTGTGGCTACAAGAGCGACGTGTAGAACACGCACCTCCGTCTTAAGCTGGGGGCACACTGCACCGTTATTTACCCGGTTTTACCCACGACGGTCAGTCGGGCGTAGTCGCCTCCAGTTGGGGCTGGTTGGGTTCAGTCTGCTTCGCCAGTCGGGGGAAAATCTGCTGGTGTGTCTGTGGAAGCGGCTCAGATCTCCAAGTGTGAGATAGGAAGCGACCCGACGCCGCCTCAGTCGTCGTCAGTCAGACGTGTTTGAAACTACAACTACGACCGGGAGCTGCTGCAGAGCACCAGGGGCCGCATGTGCAACGGACTTTTGCTGCTGAAACCCGGCGTACGATCAAATCCGGAAAACGTTGAATGCACAATAATTTTCAGATGTGATCTATGCGTACGCATGGATCCAAGCACGTTCTCTCCGTACATCCAAACAAACGTGGAATAGAGCGCGCACGTTGGAGTACCTGCACCGGGGATTCTCCTCTCTGCAAAATGTGACCGTGGAAGTGAAGAAAAACGAAGAATTTAACTGAGAACGAACTTGAGACCGTTTACGGGTGAAAATATGTTCTGCAGCAGCCGTGACGGGTCAGAAACGCGCACGCAAGTCCAAATACGAAGTGGTTCCACGTGAGGTTGGATGTGAAGCAAAAAACGGCTGCTCACCGTCACAGTGTGGGAGGGACGGGGGGACGGACGGACAGAGGGACAAAGGGAAGAGGACCCCAGACTCAGCAGAAGTCTCCACCACTGAGATGCTTTTCTTTTCTCTTTTTTCTTTCATGGTGGTGGGGGTACCTGCGGGGGACTCTTAACTGCTCCCGAGGTTATTTCATATTAGTGAAACATATTTGTTTATGGCTACAGCAGCGTCCTCACCGCCCCGTGTCACCGTAAATACTGTACCACATTTATCAACCGACACAGTTTGTTATTACAGCCTCGGGTCCCCCCCTACATTCATGACATGACGGGCATATACTGTAGTGGTGGTTGGTACACGCGGACCTCAGCCGGGCTGAACGATCTGGTCTGTGATCGGATGCAGTCGTTAAACGTGTCATCCCCAATCTTGAATGAATCTCCAGAATCTAGTCGGTTCATGTGAACACCTCAGTTTTTTTCTAAATCAGCAACAACTGTAGCAGTCGTGTAGCATAAGAGTCTGCACGACTCCAGACTGACACAAGCTGCTCATATTTTGCTGATGTTATCCCACCTCTTTCACCAAACCACAACCCACCTTATTACTACGTATTACTCTGCTCCCCATTGCTGGAATTGCCGCCTCCCAATCTCCGTACAGTGGACTCCTTCCCTCTCTTCAGATCCAGACTCAACACTGTACGGACGTCTTATTCCACCCAAGGCTATAAGCATCGATCAAATGTTGTTTTCTGTGTTATCTTTTCTGTTTTTAGTGTTTTAGCTGCTTTATAACGTGTCATTGAGCGCTCTAATAAGGCACTTTTCAAATAAAATGTGTTATTATTATTATTATTATTATTATTTAGGTACTGATAAGCCTTGGAGCTTTTAAGATTGTTCACTGCTTCAGTCAGACATGACGGAGCTAAGAAAGTAGCAAAAAATGCTACTAGTCATTCTCAAAATTATTCATATTCTCAAATTTAAAAAAGGCTAAATTCACAACAGTAATTCAAATAACAAGAAATTAATAATAGATAAAAATTTACAAAATTGCCATTTAGTGAAATATGATATTGCTTTTGAATTATGGTTGGAAATAATAATTTGAAAACACAAACAAAACTGTTCCAGACACATTAGAGCATCTTTCCCATGAACATGGACCAACATACCTGTGAACAGGTGCAGACGTCTGATTGGACGTTACAGAAAACACCTGAGTGTTGCTCAACAACATTTCAGCTTCAGAGCCCCATCATGCTTGTTTACTTGTTTTATTTTTGTGTGTTTGTTTTTAATATTTCTTTCAAATGACAATTCAAATCAATCTCATGATTTTCATAGAATTTTTATTTATTATTACTTTTGTCAATTTCAACTTATTTCACCGACAGCTGATTTTTTTCCTTCTAGGATAGGAATAATTTTGAGGACGACTGTATATGTTATTCTTGGCCAGATCTTCATCTCCTCCCTCCCTCCTCCTCTGTTGCAGGAGTCAGAGGGATGTGACGTTGTCCTGTCTGACTGTGACAGCTGATGTTCCCACATAGTTCACCTAAAAAGCTCCTAGAAAGGGGAGGAGTGTGAACATCTCGCATGTAAATAAATGTCCGTTCCAGTCAAACCGGAAGTCGGTTGCATGTTTCAAGCAAGGGCTCATGGGGGCTACGGATAAGATGAATACACACACACACACACACACACCCACACACACACACGCACACCCACACACACACAACGTACAGGACCCTCACACACAACAACCACCTATAACCCCCATCCTACCTAAATTCTAGCTTTTATTTTTAGCTGAATGAAAATATCCAGCTTGAAGCTGCTGTGAGGAAACCAAATCCTGGCGATGCATTCAGGTTCCACCAGGATTTTTAGCACATTTTTAGCAGCTGCTCCACTGGGCCTCTGACGGTGCAGAATCAGCCCAAAAATGCCACGTGTACAGACGGCAGGCCGTTATTGGACAGAATATGAGGTCTTGAGAACGACTCTTGACCCGCCATCTTCAAGCGCTGACCTCGGATAATATGGGTGGGTATCACCGGGTATCTCGCCACACGATACAGTCACGATATTTTGCCTACAATAGCAATAGTATCACGATACAGTGATTCTGCAATAATCGATATGTTGCAATAAATTTGATCTACGACACACCACAATGAAGACGTTCCAAACCAACCTGAATCTGTTTGAAATGAATTTCAAAATAAAACTCTCTACAAGCAGGACCAGCGCTGATAGAACAACAAGATCCCGTGTGATTTTGTTTGTAAAAATAGCAATACAGTTCTTTTTAATATTGATATGATATTGCAACATAATATACCACAATATTTCAGTGTATTGATATTTTCTCACTCCCCTGCTGGACAACAAGGTTGGGTTTGCTAACGTTAGTGGACGTTAGCAGCAGCAGAGTAGGACATCTGGATTTTTGAAGACCGACACCTCTCTGATTATCAGCTACAGACTGAGCAGCGGTTAAATCATGACCTCTGTCGACTCCTGCAGTCGCTGCTGGTAACGATCCTGTCTGCAGTTACTCTGCTGGATAAACAGCCACCAGCGTGTTGAGACTGGGACCGGTGCCGGTCTAAGCCGCTCCCTACAGTTCTAAACCCACTCGTTACGAGTCCTGGAGGTTCAACTTCGACACACAAACCAGTTCCAAGCGGTTCTGGAACCATCTTTTATGTTTTCCACTGGTACACTGTTTAATGCACATTACATGTACATGAAACAGGTGAAGTATCGTCGTACCTGAGATGAAATGATCGGAGCACTCTGGAGTATTTGGAGGGTTGATGCAAGCCATTAAGCCATAATGTTCGTCTTGGTCTTGATCTTCTGTTTTTTTCTTTGGTGGCACGGAGTCGGTGGAGGGACTACGTCCATTTACAACACACCAGCGAATCATTGTTAACCAAAGATTACAAACAACAATCTGCGGGTGGTCGCTTGAAGCTAGACCCCCAAAATGGCCATGTGCTCTGTGATGATGTCATGCAAAAACTCTTTATACTAACAAGCCTTTCTACAATGACCCCGCCCACTCTGAGGCGACCTCAGTTGTCCTCAATAGGCTCTACGCACATCTCCACTACTGCCTAACTTAAGCTAGCTCCTTTGTTTCTTGTCTATCATCACTGGACAAACTTAATCCAGGTGTATCTGGCCATTGTTGTCATGGTTACTGAGGTCAGACACGCCTGGATTAATCAGTTTGTCCAGTAATGAAAGACAGGAACAAAGGAGCCGGCTTAAAGGTACAGTATGTAAGAATTACTGACATCTAGTGGTAAAGATGGTATTTGAAAGAAAAGACGTTTTCTTTCAAGTGACTTCATATTCCAGCCCTGTTGTGAATGTACGGTGGTCGTTAGTGGCCAAAATTCTCCCAGATATAAATTTGTTTTCATGTGTGAGTGGACCAGTGGTCCCTGGTGTGACTGGACTATGAGGAACTACTTTAATGTCTTTTAAGGCATCACTGATCCCAAACAGTCTCTAACTCCCATTAAACAAAGCTGCTACAGCAGTTTTAGGGGGTTCCCAAGTCACACACATTGTTTTGTCCATTTAGGGACACTGTAGTAAAAATGGCAGCACAAATATGGCCGCCTCCATATGTGCACCCCCAGCAAGTAGATAAAAATGACTCATTCTAAGAAAATAAACATATAACAGCTGCTCTAGTGAAGCGATTACACATCAATAGAAACAGTTTGAATTATATATCACATTTTTCTGCCACTAACCTTTGATTTCTTTTTTTACATACTGTACCTTTAAGTTCAGGAAGGAGAGTTGATTGTAAAGGAATTTGTGAGTCTACGGACCCATGATATTTCATCATACAAATGTGTCTTTGCTATGGTAGAGCTGCTATGTTGTTGTGGCAATATCCAACTTGTTATATTGATATTGTGCAAATAAATCAAATCAGTCAATCAAATGACCAAACAGACCAGAGGCTGGTCAGAAACATGTCCCGCACACTTTACTCACACCTTAATCTGGATTTCTCTATGTGCTGATTTCAGGTGGAAGGGTGAAAATGTGGCCACCACAGAGGTGACTGAGATTCTTGGACTGGTGGACTTTATTCAAGAAGTCAATGTTTATGGAGTGGAAGTACCAGGTACTACTTCTGTCGTAGTATCCGATGAAAACAGAATGGAAGTGGACGATGATAGCACGCACTGACCCGTCTGGTTTACAGGACACGAGGGCAGAGCGGGAATGGCGGCCTTGATCGTGAGACCTGGACTCACCTTTGACGGGAAGAAACTGTTGGACCACGCGGTGAGGGATCTACCAGCTTATGCTCGTCCGCTCTTCGTAAGACTTCAGGTAATAAACCAGGAAATTCTGATCCTGATCTGATATTATCGCACACCAAAATCATACGGCTGAATGAATCATAGTTAGTATTTAGGTGAGAAATGATCAAATATATGTTGATTTGAAAATGCTGTAGAAATGTAACGGGAATGTAAATCAGTGGGTTGGTTAAACTCTTTGGGCTGTAGCTAACACTGCAGCCCCTGCAGTTCTGGATCAGGTCAAATGTCTCTGGACCCTGCTCAGGATGCAGGATCTGAGTGGACAGGAAGATGTCCGGACCTCACTGATGGCAGACGGATCATTTTGACTTTGATGGCTAGAGAGGGACCACGACGACCAGGAGCAGACTATCCTGCAGCATCATTTTCCATCCATCCATGTTCTCCAACTTATCCAGTCAGGTCACAGAGTCATGGAGGTAACGGGTCCAGGAGGGAGAGCCAGGTCCCAGTCTCCAGCTCCTCCTCAGGCACGCCCAGGCCAGAATGAATACAGCACTGTCCCAGCAGCAGGTCCTGGGTCTGCCCCAGGGTCCCTTCCCTGATCGGAAACCTCTGAGAGGTGACCAGGAAGCATCCTGATTCCTGACCCACCTCAGCTGACTCCTTTTAGAGCAGGGATCACCAACTCTGGACGTCTAGGGCCAATGTCCGGGAGGTTTTCAACATTTCCGTGCTCCAACACACCTGACCCAAATGAATGAGTCATTGCACAGAACTTCATAGGCTGTCGGACCCATTTCATTTGAGTCAGGTGTGTTGGAGCAGGGAAATGTTGAAAGCCTCCCGGACATTGGCCGTAGACGTCCAGAGTTGGTGATCTCCGCTGTAGAGGATCATCCACCCATAGCAGACATGTCTGGGCCTAATCTGGGCCACTTGTGTCACACTTACAGTCCTGTGGGCCACTCATGGTCCATGTTTCAGTTGCCTACCTGGACATGGGTCACGGCAGCTGTCCTGTGGACCAGATGTGGTGCAGATGTCTTTAGCCAACCTTGACTTTGGCGTTATTTTTCTGTTTGTTTTCAAAATTGATAGTTTAGGTCAGTCTTTAAGAAAATTTAAGATATTTATGAAGTTTTTTCACGTTTTATTTTATTTTTCCTGTAGATAACATGAATGATGTTATTTCAAACATCACTGCTCTCGTACTCCCATACGTCCCTTACAGTGCTATGGTAGTCCACCTCCAGGACACAACGTCAGATTTGGTGACGAGAGATCATGGTGATGCTCATTCTAAGAAAATGCAGCACAGTAGTCAGCAGTGATCTGGGAAGCGCTTAAAGGGGAAGTTCTTCTTTTTTTTTTCAACCTGGACCTATTTTGTAGCATGAATCCGTTCATTTCCTCACCCACACAGTTTTGGTGTAACTTGAATTCCTTCAGGAGATTTTTAGATCCACTCCAGATCAGCGTATGTCCGGTATAATATACAGTAAGTGATGCGGCAACCTCGCACAGCCTCTAAATAATCATTATCTGCCATAAACTCCTTCATTTCACCAATGTTTTGTTACCAAACATTAGTCGGACCCCCCCTGTGAGCTTGAAGTGGCTTTTTTTTTTTTGTGGTGATCCGTCCTTATTTACAGATATTTTTACCGCGGCAGCTTTGATGACGTCACTATTATGCAACACCATACACTCTCAAAAATAGAGGTACGACACAGGAACATTTCTGTACCTGTAGGTACATTTCTTACAAATGTTCTCTCAAAAGTACAATATTGGTCTTTATGAGGCCAGAAGTACCTATATACTATGAAAAAAGGGTCCAAAGTAATATAAAGTACAAATTTGTACCATTTCAACCCTAAGGGTACCTGCTGCATTGAAAAAGGTGTGTAGCTTGTACAATAACTATAAATAGCAGTACTTCTAAACAGTAGTATAATTATTAGTTATTATATCATGATTTTCATAATAATCATAATAATCACAGCAATAATTATATGTATAATTATATATGTGTTTGGCCTAATATTTATATAATAATTTTTCATTTATTATTAGCATCTTTGATTGTTGTCATAATCTCTATTTTATTGACTTTTATTCATCATCTTTAATTGGTTTAATTGTACTTTAATAGCTCATAGAGCTTGATAAGGTACAAAAATGGACCGAAGGGTACAGAAATGTCTTTCAGAAAGGAACCCCCCCAGCGACAAGCGTTGTACCCTTTTAAGTACAAATTGGTACCTGTGTGTATTCAACAATGAACAGAAGCGTAACTTGGTGAAGCATCAGCTTCACACAGGCCAGATGATCCGTGCACCCAATAGCTTTAGTCTCTTGTATGCTTTAATTCCTGTTTATTTCAGCTGCTGCTGTTTGCGTTTCCCTCTCAGGAGGTGATGGAGATGACGAGCACCTTCAAGCAGCAGAAGTTCCAGCTGGTGCAGAGCGGCTTCAACCCCTCCACCATCTCCGACCCGCTCTACGTGTTGGACTACCACGAGAAGAGCTACGTTCCCCTGACAGACCAGACCTACCAGAGCATCGTCAGTGGAGAGAGAAAGCTCTAGAACTCCCAAGTCCTCTCTGCGGGGCAGAAATAAGCTCGGCTTTCTGCTGTGGATGGATGAAAAGCCATCGTCTGGTCAGCGAGGAGAGGATGCTAATGAGCTGACTGGGAACACTGGAAAAGTCATTCCTCACTTTCCTAAACAAAAAGCTCTGATAAATACGATGAACCTGAATGTATATCTGTCAGACTGAAGTCCCCCGGACTGACTTTACGTTGATTCACTTTGTGTTAATTTACCTCTTGGAAAAAGACGGTGCTTGTTGTGGTGAATGAAGATCCAGCATATGAAGAGATGAAACAGAGATAATAAAACTTATTTAAAAATCCTGAATGAAACCAGTCAGGACCGCTTCAGGAATGTCGATAAACTGCTGATAGCTGAGATTATAGAGAGCTCCACTTTCACATATAATGGTCGAAATGGTTTCCAGTAGCAGCAGTTTCATCCTCCACTGCTCAACATGTCCACGTTAACAACTTTTAACAAAGTTTGGACACTTTGAAATATAGAAAACCTCAAATCCCCTCAGTATATTTTATTCCTAGTAGAACATAAACATATCAGATGATGAAACTGAGACATTTTATCATTTATTGGAAAATATTCACTGATTGTGAATCTGATGCAGCAACACGTCTGTAAAAAGTTGGAAAAGGAGCAACAAAAGATGGAGAATAATAATAGGAGGAGATTTTAATATCTAAAGAGGTTAAAAGGAGCATTTCAGAGTCTCTCCGATGGAAAGATGGACAGAGGTTCACCAATCTGAGACAAACTGGCTCTAAAAGTTGTGGAACAAGTTCAGAAAAATGTTCCTCAGACTTTGAAGAACCTCCATCCAGAATATCATCAGAAGATGGAAAGAATATGGAGGAATCTCTGGACAGGGGACCAGGCTGGATGCTGGTGATCTTCTGCATTAAAGCAGACATGATTCTCTACTGGAAACCAGTGATGGACTCAGGAAGACTCCAGAAATCTCTGTCTGTGAACACAGTTCACCCTGAAATCCACAAATGCAGCTTAAAGCTCCATCATGCAGAGAAGAAGCCACATGAGACCAGGATCCAGAAACACCACCATCCGTCCTCTCTGGACCACATACTGGATCCAGAACCACCACCATCAGATTCACAATCACTGAATATTTTCCATGAAATGATAAAATGTCTCAGTTTCAACATCTGATATGTTGTTTATGTTCTACTGAGAATAAAATGGGTTGATGAGATTCTGTTTTTGTTCACATTTCACACAGCATCCCAACTTTTGGGGATTTGAGGTTGAACTACAGTTTAACATTCTCATTAATCAGCTATTCAGTTGGTTTCACAGTTAAAGGCGCTATAGAAGATGTTTCAGCATTTCAGAAAGCAGACTGTTAGTGAGTTTTTGAGTATTGCGCATGTGCAAGACCAACCTGCTAGATCCACGGCTCCTCCTCCAGCCACAGAAAAACGTGCACGAGCCACTCCGGTGTTTATCAGACAGCAGCTACAGGTTCTCCATCATGTCACAAATGCAAGTAAACGGAATGTCGTTACCTGTCGGAGAGCCTCTCCGTCGTCTCCGGCTGCACGAAGTATGTTTTAAGTGTCCGTCACTCCGTCAAGGGACGACAGAGACGGCAAAGGCTGTGATTGGTCTACCACTACGTAAACACTAGCAGCGCCATTTTTAAGCCTAGCCTGGGTGGACGTAGATACGAGCCCAACCGAAGAACGCTTGGCTGAAGAAGTGAGGAAATACCAAAATCGCCCCATGGTCTTTATTTTGCATCAAAAGTATCTGTTATTCAGCTGCAGCAGCAACAATAGTCCTTCTCTCTCGGACGGCATCATATGAGTAGGTCAGTCTTGCGTAGCGACTCGTACTTCTCGGGCGGGAAATTGCACTGCGTGTCCAGCAGCATGAAGGAGAACTATGAAGGCTGGAGGGGTCTCCATCGTTACGCAGTTGGATAATGCATTACGTAGTCGCAGAAGTATAATGTAGCCTTTAGCTACCTGCTGGAAACGTCAGATGAGTATGCGCAGCTTCCGCAGCTCGCCAATCAATCACTCTCATTGATCAGTCTCCCTATTACTCGTTCTTACTACGGTAGTAGAAGTTACTGATGAGCCAGTAGACAAATGAAAAAGTTAAGGAATGCAGAGATGATTGGCGGATGTTTTTTCAGCCCCATTACTTTCACAGCTGATGTATAATAATATTTATATATTTAAAACTTTTAATTAATCATAGCGTATGGAGTAGTGAACCCAATTTTACCAAATGTTGCAAAAATTGTTGGAAGAAACATCTTCTATAACGCCTTTAAGAGAAAAGTGGTATACAGCACTTTGTGAACTTGTTCATCCCTTTAGGTATTTTCCTGCTATGTTGCCTAGAATATTCAAGAATAAGAATGGACTCCCATGGGTTTGAGCCATTTGTTGATTCAAAAGTATTTGTATGTGACACACCAGAGAAACAAGACTTCCAACAGAACTACCGCAACTCCTGCAGAGTTGATGGTTTCTGCTAATAGACAGAAATATTTCAAATCCTGCCACAGATTCCCAATCAGAATGAAGGCTGATTAGCTCATTCCAGCACATTTAAACTTTACAGATTTACAGTTTTTACAATAAAAAAACTAAACATTTCACGGGGGGGTGAAAATAGTTATTATGGCTGCAGAACAGGATGACCTGTCACTGAAGTTCATGACATGCAGTATGTCCAGTACCAGTTCCGTTAAATCTAACGGGGAAAGTGGGTCAAACTTTTGACTGGCACTGTATACATACACAGTTTTTGGGATTGATTAATGGGAAAGTGACCCCCAAACTTGAGCAGTGTAAATTATATATATGTACATATATATATATATATATATATATATATATATATATATATCTAAATATATATACACATATATATATATATACTATTCCTCCTGCAGTGCCTTAATTTCACCAGTATCATCAGGTAGATTTCATCCTAAATTTTTCTTTTTTCTTTTTTTTTTCGTGTGATGCAGTTGGATAAAATCAGGTTAATGAGGAGTTTTTGGCTGCTTCAACTAATATCTATTGGCCGTAACATTAAAACCACTGGCGGGACAAGATGAGGCTGATCATCTCAAAAGAATGGCTCCTTTGAAAATGTGGAATATGTGCTGCAGCGAGTCAACCACCTGGAATATAAGGCAGGGGAAACGGGCCGATATGAGAGTTTGAATTATTTAGACAAGAAATAAACTCTGATCAGGAGCTGACTGAGTCAGTGACTCAGAACCAGCCAGTTATTGCAAACCAAAATCTGTCAGAGGGAGCTAAGAAGGACAAGGTCATATTTCCTGTCATAACCCAAAGGTTATGACAGGAAATAGTCAGAACACTGAGTGCTTTGCTGCTGAAGGCTCTTTCAGTGGGCCCCAGAATATTCCTGGGTGCCCCTAAATGTCCCTGGATGCCCCTAAGTGCCCTGAATGTCCCTGGTTGCTTCTGAAAGTCCCTTGATCCCCCCGAATATCCATGGATGCCCCTGAATGTTCCTGGATGCCCCTGAATGTTCCTGGATGCCCCTGAATGTCCCTGGGTGCCCCTTAAATGTTCCTGGATGCCCCTGAATGTCTTTGGATGCCCCTAAATGTTCCTGAATGCCCCTGAATGTCCATTGGTGCCCCTGAATATTCCTGGGTGCTCCTGAATGTTCCTGGGTGCCCTTGAATGTCCATGGGTGCCCCTGAATGTCCATGGGTGCCCCTGAATGTTCCTGGGGCCCCCTGAATGTCTTTGGTTGCTTCTGAAAGGCCCATGATGCCCCTGAATATTCCTGGTTATCGGGCCCTTAAGCCTGGGGCCCCTGATTCGGGGCCCCTATCCCGGATTGTTAAAGCCCCTGAATGCCTCTGGACCACAGAACAATAGCGGTATCCTGAATTATGTTTTGTTTTTTATCTTTCTTCCGGCAGCATGTGGTTTTCCACACAACAAATCAGGAACTGGTCACGTCCCAGAAATCCTGCTCCCAGAACAGTCCACTGACTGGAACGCTGTCCAGGCAGGCCTTAATGAGCCAGCTCCACCAGACGTGGATTACATCAGGTTTTACTTCATCACCATTTACAGCAGGACATTCAGAAAGTATAGAGATTCCAAAGCTTGGATCACTTTCTGCATCCTGGTCAGTGTGAGTGGAACTGGAGTCAACATGAAAGATTTTCATTTCTTTATGTTTCATTTAGATTTGTATAGACTGTTTATGATCAGCATTATTTGCTCATTTAAATCAGATTTCTGGAACTTCAGGCGTGATCTTGGTAAATGTGTTCAGTCCTGTGACGACCTGCACAGAGTCCACACATTCCTCTTCCCCACGTCTTCTGAAAATCCCCAGAAATTCCTGTCCCTCAGAAAACCCCACCACTGGTGACCAGGTCAGCTGATGAGATGGTCTTTTACAGTCCATCCACCATCCCATCCATAATCTAACCCGGAAGAACAGCTTTAGCTTTGATGTCCAGGTTCTGGAGCCCAGCCCATCATCCTCCACCACCGTGCCGACAGCTGCTTTCAGGTGCTGGTCTTTGGTTTTCGGTACTTTCTGACCAACCGGGTCCAGTCTGGTCTGGTCTGTCCAGCATTGTCCGAGAAGTCTGCTGGTTTGTTCACATAAAACTGTGTTTTTTATAACCCTTCCAGACCAGCCATACTGGTCCAGTCTGGTTCTAACTGGACTGTCATGCATTCTGACTGAGACCTGGAATGTCTGAGATGCAGATCTTAAGCTTTTTTGCAGTTTTTTGGGAAGATGAGCAGCTGTCTGGTGGATAATCCTCCTCTCTGCAGACTGATGGACTCCAGATAGTCTGGAAATAACCTGATAACCCTCCCAGACTGATGGACAGCAACTGCTGGCTCTCTAAGAGCATGGCTGATGTCTTTCCTCCTTGGCATCGTGATAACTCCCGACAGCTACTGACTTTCATTTTCTGGATTTTGCTTCAGTTTCTGCAGGAAATAACGGTTAACTGCTACTTCAGTGCGTTCTGCGTCATCGCTCATCAATATTCTGGCTACAAGCATAAAATCTGCAGAGTTTAAACTGTGAAGGATGACATAACGCTCGATGTTGATCTTTTTTCTGATGATGACTGAATCTGCAGCTCGACACGCTGACGGGACACGGATTACCAACAGGATGCCGTAGCAGATAAACTTTAACTTTATGTCTGAGTAGCGAGGAATATCTGCGTGGACCTGAACCTTCCCGAAGCAGCCGAGCTGGGTCGCTGGTCTGGAATGGCGCTTTGTAACAGTTAAAGTTTCTAGAAGCTAAAGTTTGTCCTGAAAGATGATTGATCTCCACCAGTCTTCATCTAAACATGTTTATATGGATGGAAACAGACCACAGATACTTATCTAGAAAATTGAAGGATAATAGGATCATTTATTGATGTCAGCATCTCAGTTACTGAGCAGAGGAAAACAAATCAACGATGACGTGGTTGTCGTGACGACCTGGAGCTCCAGCTGCTGTGTGAAACTTTTCACCGTAACGTTTGAAGTGAACTCAGAGTTTTCTCTTCACTGTGAATAAAATCAGCCCTGAGCTTCTCTGAGATGATTAGTCGACATTTCTCACATCAAATCTGAGCTGCTTTAACGTAACCTCAGTCACATTAAAAAGACTTCCTTTTAATTGTTTGTGTTAAATTATTCCTCTTTTCAGAGCTTAAACACACAACCTGACAGGTCTGATGCACTTTCTTTTCATACTTTTTTTTTTCTTAAATGATTTGTTGTGATTTTCTTTTTGCTATTAAAGAAACTGTTAGAATAAAGAAACAATTCTACACCTGATTGACCTGGCTGGCCGCATTATTATTAACCCGTCAACCCCGTACTGCACCGTGTTGCATTCAAGGGACACACCACCCTTTTGCCCTGTTTTTTTCCAACAACTTACTCACTACAACATGAGTAAAGCTTTATTTCTGATCACTTAATGCAAGTTGTGTGTAAATTTGTTCAAATCCAGCTGTTGCTCAGAGGGAAAGTTGCCTGAAGGCAACACTGAACCATGATGGAATCATTTTGGCTGCAGGAAGTGCTGGTGTTGTGTGTTTAGGTTTAGTGATTAAAATCAGGTCATTCATCATCATTTTGTTCTGATTTTTATGAATTAACAGAGATAAATGTGATGCTAACATCTGTAAGACATAGTCAACTATATCTGTCTTTTACTCTGAATTTCTACATTTTCCTTCATATACAGAATGAATTTGGCCACATTCTGTTTCTAGAAGGAAGAAACTGCAGGAAAAAACTGCTTCATGCCGCTCTATAAGCACTGATCAGCAACATGACAGAAGATAGCAACGCCTGTCAGGAAAGAAACATATCGGAACACAGTCATTATAAATCAGACTAATGTGGATCATAATGAATTGTTTCAACTGGATTACAATTAGACCACAGCTGTCACATTTACTGACAAGTAAAACTTAATCTAATTCAACTGAATTGATTAACAAATGAGTAAAATGTATTTCTGTCTGTATTGGTCCAAGTACAGAACCCTGAGGAACTCCATAATTTCCTCTGGTGTGTGAGAAAGACTCTTTGTTTTCATGAACAAGCAGGAATCTATTTAATTTAATTTCATTTATATTGCATAGATTTCTGCATCGAGCTGGATGCCCAAAGTGCTTTACATAGCAGGACATTAAAACAAGGTTAAAAACATATAAACACATAAGACCCACTTAAAAAGAGAAGAATTAATAAAACAATATAAGAGAAAAAAAAGATTAAGCAGGAAAGGCCTCCGCCAAAAGATGGGATCTGAGCATGGTTTTAAAAGACGTACTGTAATAGACTGAGTTGACCTGAGTTCGAGGGGGAGTGCGTCCCAGAGGCGCGTGGCAGCAGCAGAGAAACTCCTAGCACCCCTGGAATTGCACCTGTCTTGGTACCTCCAGAAGGGATAAGGAGGATGACCTAAGAGATCTGGTAGGGACGTGGCGGGACAATAACTCAGAGAGGGAACTGGGATCAGAACCGTGCAGCGCTTTAAAGGTCAGCAACAAGATCTGGAACTGTACCCTGTAGCAAACAGGGAGCCAGTGAAGACCGGCCAGGACGGGGGAGATGTGCTCATAGCGTCGAGAGCCAGAAAGAAGGCGGGCTGCAGCATTCTGAACAGCCTGAAGACGCTGTAAGGAGGATTTACTAAGGCCGGCAAAGAGAGAGTTGCAATAATCAAGGCAAGAAAAAATCAGGAGCTGAACAAGTTTCTCAAGGTTGTACTGGGGAACGTCTGATTTTACTTTTGCAAGCATCCTCAAGTGAAAAAAAGAATTCCAGCAAGAACGGAGGGGGGGCCAAAAAAGATAATCTCCGTTTTATCCTGATTAAGATGCAAAAAGTTAATAGACATCCACGTTTGCAACTCCTTAAGGCAGTTTAACAGTTGGGACATAGAGCCATCACTAGTATGTATGGGAAGGTAAACTTGATATCATCGGCATAGCATTGATAAGATATATCATTTTTCTGGAATATCTGACTTATGGGAAGTAAATAGAGGGAAAACAGAAGGGGACCAAGGATTGAACCTTGAGGAACCCCACAATCAAGAGCAGACCGGGTGGAGGTGAATTGTCCTAGCTGTATCTATAAATGATAACTATAAATGATCTGTGTGTTAAATATGACCGGAACCAGTTTAGCACAGTACCCTTGAGACCCACATGGTGTTCAAGGCGAGAGATCAGAATATGATGGTCCACAGTATCAAAGTAAGATCTAATTAAATCAGAGCCGCTGATCTTCCTGCGTCATTGGTTAAATAAATGTCATTGAATATTTTTAGAAGAGCTGTTTCAGTGCTGTGAGCCTGTTTAAAGCCGGATATCAGAAATGATGTCTAGTAGTAAAGTAGAAAAAAAAAAAAAAGAAATGATGTCTAGAATGATGGCATTTTAAGACCCTTCTCACGTGTCGTTGCTGATCACGTGACAGTTACGGTGACGTACATGGGTGGCAGAAAGATCAACACAGCAGGTTTACTGCTGCGGGTTCGGCTGCTGCAGCAGCATTTTAACTTCATAATAAATACCGGTACCTTCGTGCTTTGTCTTTGGATGCTCCAATCGACATTCCAGGATGGGATTTAATTTTCCAGGCTGCCTGCTGACCCTGATCGACAAGTTAAATGTGATGCTGTCATAAAACGTGATGAATTTAACTATCTGGGCTGCAGCAGCCGGTAGCAGCACTGCTGTCGGTGGTGAGTTTCCTACTAATTCTGTTTTTGGTGAGCTGGTCTCAGTTTGGTTATATTTATCTACATAAGAATAATGACGATGCAGCTAAAATGCAGCAAACTGCAGTTGTTTTAACGTTTTTGCGACCAGACGCTTCACGTTTGTCAGTTATTCAGAGACAAACAGACGTCTGATGGAGGATTATTCTGTCTTCCCTCAGGTAAACATGAGACACCCCGTTGTCCCCAGCTTATGTCCCGTCCATCTTCGTGTTTTTCTGCGATCCAGATAAAAGAAGACAAAAGGAAGATCTGGAAACGTCTGCAAGAACACAGCAAGCTAACGGGAGTTTTCAGTTCTCAGTGTTAATAAAACTTACGGACTTTTATTTTCCTTTGTGGTGCCAATAAACTAAACCGTCATGAAACAGCAATTTTCTCTCAGTTTATGTAACATTAACTCATAAATATAATGTGGAGACGTCCATAATGTTTACATGGTGTTAACGTTATCTGGTCTGCTGTTTTCATCTCTGACATGAAGAGAAAATACTCTTTGGGAAACTTTTCACAGTTGAAGGTCCGATACCGTCCTGCACCAGATATTTAGAAGCTTCTACCAACTTGTAATCTTTTATTTCTGCTCCTGTGAAATGTGACTGTCGATGGACGAGGTTGTAAATGTCATGCTAAGCTAATCAGGCAGCAACATCTCTGTCTGGTGGCAGTTTTGGAGGTTTGTAAACCAGGATTTGGAAAATCGTAACGTCTTGAGCACCAACAAGTGCAAATTTATGAAAATATGGCTTTCTGAGCTTCCCACATAAAAGCTGAACTGGCTCTAAAAGTGTGAAGTCATGTAGAACCGTCATTAATGAAACAGCTCACAGCAAATTTGCAGTCACTACTGAGTCCTGCAGTGGTCCAGGCTAGCTTTTAGCCACCTAGCACGGCTGAGTGACCGAATAGTCACGTGACTGAGAGGGGTCTATATAAAAGTACATTTGTCTGGACAAATATAATGATAACAACAAAAATAGCTCATAAAAGTTTATTTTAAGAACTGATATCAGCCATTTTCATGCTTTTCTTGATAAGTGATTTTGGTTAAGTTCTTACATCAGTATCTATGGCATTGTTCTGCCAAAAACAGCTTTTAGACATTCTAGATTTTCTTTTCTGTCTCTTTTAGTCACATGATTCACACCACAGTTGGTACTCAATTGCATAACCATTATTTTTGATGACTAAGTTGGTTTCTTTATTTATTCCATGGCTGTATATCCTTCCCTTGATCTTTCATGGATCAGCTTCTGGTTCTGGGGGCTGATCTGGATCCTGGCGCTGACAGTCCAGAGCAGAAGCAGCACCAACATGGTGGAGGATGCTTCACATCTACAACACGGGGAATATCATCTCATGGCTTTAATCCCAACAACGTGTGGGTGCCTCTGTGACACTGTTCTGATCCATGGTGTCACATGCAGCACTGAGGTCCAACACAACTAGATGCACTGATCTGATACCTGGATCTGATATTGGCTCCGATATTGTCTAATTAGCTGGATGTGATGAATGAGGCTCATGTAGTCATTTCTCATTAATATCATTCACAGCAACACAGTTACAGCCAGTGATGTCATCACGCAGAGCAGAGACGTGATATTTACTTATTTTTACTGCTAATATACACTTTATTTTTTTAATGAATAATATTAAGTAGATTCATATCTACAGTATTAATTTATTCCCTTTTTTAACAAGGCTAAATGTTTATGTCAAACATGATGCCTTCACTCACACGGCGAGGTGTAAGCTTCATTCATTCAACAGTATAAATCGGTATCGACAGCCCAGGTATCGTACAGGTATCGTACCTGGATCAGTGCATCTCTAAACAGAACCAGAACAGACAGGAGGCATTTCTAAGGGGAACCCAGAAGAAAAGCATCCCAAACATAAGTCAGACTCTACAGACGCCTTTAAAGCTGCTGAACTGGATCATCATCATCATCATCATCAGTGACTGCAGCTGAGGCTGCTGCTGTAGCTGAGCGTCACCCAGTAAGACTGGAGGGGGTGAATAATGGATTCTTCTTGCAAAGCTCTATAAATGTAATTCATAGAGATTATTGTTGTTGACAGTGGGAGGTATGTAAACATTCTAACTGCTACATTACTGCAGTGAAGTGTTGTTTACACGGTTGTTTACAAAGCTCGTGTCACTGACCTGTGAATGACAGGTGTAGCTGTCATTCCCGAAGCTGACCAGCAGATGGCAGCATCACACAGAGAACAGCTGGGGTTGTAGAGAGGATGAAGAGGAGGAAGATCAGCTCCTCACATTTCCCTCAGACCTGTTCAGCGTCAGAGTTTCCTTCAGTGGATACAGGATTCATCCTCATTTTATTCCATTTATTGTAGATATATTGTAGATAAACGATGTACGCGACGTGTTTGGGTTGTTCTCTCTCATTTGCTTTGTATTTGTATACTTATTTGCATATTTGGTAAATGAATAACTTAACTTAATATCGAACTTATTTTATTTATAGGTAAATAAATAAATAAATAAATAATGATTTATTTATAGGTATATAGATAGATAGATAGATAGATAGATAGATAGATAGATAGATAGATAGATAGATAGATAGATAGATAGATAGATAGATAGATAGATAGATAGATAGATAGATAGATAGATAGATAGATAGATAGATAGATAGCTAGCTAGCTAAGTAATATATTTATAGGTAACTAACTTAATTAACTCATTTAACTAAATATTCAACTTAATTTATTTAGGTAAATAGATAGATAAATAAATACATAAATAAATGAATGAATAAATAAATAAATATTTATAGGTAAATAAAGAACTTAATTAACTTATCAAAATTATTTAACTTAATATTTAATTTCATTTATAGGTAAATAGATACTAGATAAATAATAATTGATAGGTAAATAAATGAATAAATACATAAATAAATACACAGATAAAGAGATCAACAAATAGATAAATTGAAAGATAAATACATTATTTACAGATAAATAAATAGGTAAATAAATAAATAGCTTTTCGTTGAAAGCTATATTTATTTTCAAGTAAACAACCCCTGACAGTTTGTTTTTGTGTAACCAGTGTGATGCAGGGTCAGGATCAGGATCGGGGTCAGGATCGGGGTCAGGATCAGGGTCAGGATCAGGATCAGGATCAGGATCAGAGAATCTAACAGGAGCTGAGAGCAGGAACCGCATCCTCAGAGATCTGGACCGACGCAACCAGAAGTGATCCGCCTGCTCTTCCTGAGGAAGACCTTCTCAGTGACTTCTGGCCCAAAACCTTTCAGAAATGTCTGAACTCAGTCGGAGGAGAATTTCCCGCCTGCGTGCTGTAAATGTGTGTACAGGTGTGTGTGTGTGTGTGTGTGTGTGTGTGTGTGTGTGGGGGGGGGGGGGGGTGTAGGTGTGCAGGTTCAGGGTACGGTGGATGCAGGGGAGCTCAGGTAGGACACCGCCAACATTCCTGACCACACCTGGAGGAAAACTGACTTTATAAACTAGTAATAAGCACCAGGAAGCCGCCTCTGCAAAGCATGATAAAAAGGTTCCCATCATGCACCTGTGCCCGTACGGACGCTCTGTCATTCACATCAGGATGAGTTTGATAGAAGCTGCAGGACGAGTCGGAACAGTGAATCTGCTCTCTGGAGGCTTTCTTGACATTTCAGTGCCTTCGGGGGAAACTGTCAATATTTACATCCATAATGTTTACTGTGATTGACGGCTCGGTCTCGAGGCTGCACGCTCCAGCTGGAAGAATAAATGCTGGCTGTGTTGGCTGACAACAAGCAGCAGCGTAGTAAAGTTTCCACGCTGCCGGCTGGAACTGACCTTCCTGTCCTGATGTCACACTTCTGTCAGGGGTCCAGTTTGCATGTTGAGACGTATAAATCCTGTCTCTGCCTTCCTGTTTCATGTTGCTGTTTCCACGGGAACTCTATTCATACGAAGGACGTGACACCAGTGACCCAGGTCGTGGACCAGTATCTGAGTTTTCCTGTTGAGCTAGAGTTTAGGAACAGATGGTAAACAGTCGGAATGAAGACTTTCTGACCTCCAGCTTCAGTCTGAGTCAGAAAACACTGTCTGATTCCACTTTGGTTGGAAATGAGGAGCATTGTCGTCCTGGTGCGCCTGGTTTTAATTCAGAACGTCTGTTCTTAGTTCGTGAGGAAGTGTGTTCCACAAGGTTCGGTTTTAGGCCCACGCCTTTTTATTATTCACATGATAATTAAAACAGGACATCAATCTGTATGTACAGTCGTCCTCAAAGTTATTCTTACCCTACAATTAAAGAAAAGGATAAAATCACAATAATAATTCAAATAATAAGAAACCAAAGAAACTAATAATAAATAAAAATTTACAAAATTATGAATCAGTGAAATAAAATATTGCTTTCAAATTGTGTTTGAAAATAATAATTAAAACAAATAAATAAAACTGTCCCAGACACATTAGCGCGCCTTTCCAAGAACAGTGGACCAACATACCTGTCAGCAGGTGCAGACGTCTGATTGGACGTTGCAGAAACACCTGATTGCAGTGATTGTCTCAAAGTGTTGCTCAACAAGAGTCCCATCATGCTTGTTTACTTGTTTTATTTTTTGTGTGCTTGTTTTTAATATTTCTTTCAAACCACAATTCAAAATCAGTGTCATCATTTTCATAGAATTTTTATTTATTATTACTTTTGTCAATTTCATCTTATTTCGCTGACGGCTGATTTTTTCCCTTCTTTAATTGGAGCGTAGGAATAATTTTGAGGACGACTGTATCTTTTTAAAATCTCACATATTCCAGTTGTTCCTGCTACAATGAGACCCGAGGTTCTGGTGCTGTTTTCAGTCAGTCAGGAGTGGTCCACATCTCCAGGAGTCTCCTCACAAAACGTTGGAGAAATTACATCAAATCTCCAAAACAAAAGTGAGAGCACCTCTGGCATGTCGGTCGGTGTTAAACATTTTCCCACTCTGGAGAATATGACACCTGGACACGAAAGACACCAGAGTAAGAGACAACGCTGAGGATGAAATGTGCAAAGTTTCTGAGAACCGTACGAACGTCCAGAAAAGGACTTTCGGATCGATTCTGGGAAACAGTTCTGGGACAGTTTGACCTGCTCAGCCTCCCGTCAGAGAAGCTGAACCAGATTCAGCTGAGACGGGACCTGAAAGCGGTGTCCAAACCCCTGTGGCGGACCAGGTTCCCCAATCTGGGGAAACCCAAGCAGCTGGATCCAACATGCCTGCAGACCGGTCTGTACAGACCTCCACCAAACCACCACTGGACAATCGGACACCGGTTGCTGAAGAAATCAAGTTTTTTATCAAGGAAGCAGTCAACCAACCAACAGGAGGTCAACAGGGAATGAAACGACGCAAGAAAAAGAAACGTTCGTCTGGGGAGCCCAACTATCATCTTTTCCTAGAGTCGTTGGACCAAACCTATGAGGGTTTCCTAGAGGACTTTCCTGAGCTACCAAAGTAGTCCAGGAGAAAGGTGAGATTAATGCCTGCCGCACACGAGCGCTTTCTGCTGAGCTAAAAGTCATGGAGGCCGTTTCCTCAGCAGATTGTCGCCATGTCGCCTGATTTTTGGTGAGTTTTCTGCTTCACGAGGCCTTGAGGTGAAAACAAAACACGTTTGATATTTTTTGCCTCGCGAGGTGAAAAACTCACCGTGTGCGCTCAACTTGAGCTCTGCTCAAGCACCGCTGGTCCTTCGTCTCCTTCCACCAGGAATCGGTGGAGGACGGCGGGATCGTACAGGTGTATTTTTTATCACCCATTATCACGTCCTCTGCAGAGGGAGGGATAGTGGTTTCCTGCTTCCTCAAGACCTCCTGGTTCCAGTATGTTATGTTTTGTCTGCTGTCTGTCTGATCTTGGACGGTTTGTACTTGAAAGTAATTTAGTTGTACTGGGACGCTGATTACAATGACAATAAAAGCCTCTTCTATTCTATTCTATTCTATTCTATTGTAGGATCTAGCGACCAATCAAAACACATCCGCAGATCACATGATTTCAAGATGGCAGCCCTCTGTCATCACGTTAAAAGACTTGATTGACATTTTGCCAAAAGATCCAAAGACTGAAGGCAGAAAAGTTTTGAGGATCTTTTTGTTAGACATTGAATTGTGTTATTGTATTTAATTTTATTTATTTTGACGTTTTATTTAGTAAATTGTATGCGACTGTACTATTGTGTAATCATTCCAGTTGGTGGTGGTGATGCTCCTTTGTTCACCAACTGCCATTAAACTGCAAAGAAGAAGAAGTCATGTAAGAAAAATGAATGAAACTGAGACAGAGACGATCTCTGGATGGAAGTTTTTGAAGTCCGACGAAACATCACATAAGCAGGTCCAGTCTGGCCGTATTTCCACCAATTTATCCTCTAAAATGTAACAGACTACGTCGCCGCGAGCTGCCATCTTGTAATCATGTGATCTGCGGACGCGTTTTGATTGGTCACTAGATCTTCTGCCCTCAGCAGAGCTCAAGTTGAGCACACGGTGAGTTTTTCGCCTCGCGAGGCAAAAAATATCAAACGTGTTTGATTTTCTCCTCAAGGCCTCGTGAGGCAGAAAACTCACCAAAAATCAGGCGACACGGTGACTATCTGCTGAGCAAAATACCTCCGTGACTTTTAGCTCAGCAGAAAGAGTTTGTGTGCGGCAGGCAGAGTCTGACTCCGGCATTGACATCTGCAGACCATGAGGCATCTTACTATCCCGACTCCAATACCTCTCCCACATAACCGGTGACGCCCTCTGTTGGCTAGCTTCATATCTTGCAGACGGGAAAGTGTTCATCTCCATCAATAACTGCTCCTCCTCAGTTGCCCCCCTGTCCCAAGGAGTCCCCCAGGGTTCGGTGCTGGGTCCTCTCCTCTTCATCCTCTACATCAGAGGTGTCAAACTCATTTTAGTTCAGGGGCCACAAACGACACGATTTGATCTCAAGTGGGCCGGAGCGGGAAAAATGATCACACAATAACCTATAAATAACAATAACTGCAGATCTTTCCCTTTATTTTAGCACATTCTAGAGATGTTTATTTTTAATAAATGTTACTTTTAGAAAAGATGAACATGAGATTTATTGAGAAACGTAATTGGTTCAACAATATTTTGCCTCATTTGATTATATTATATTTTATTTATAAATTTTATCTATTAATTTCAGTCAACATTTTATTTATATTTTTATATAACAAAATATTTATGTACATTTTAATACAAACTCATATAAATCTGAATTTATAAAATTATTTTCTGTTAAAAATTCCCAAATATTGAATATTTTTGATATATGTATCTTTACAGATCACAATGGTTTTACAGAATCACTTTAATCTTGAATGGTAGCTGGAACTAAAAAATACAATATTTGACATTATGATTGGGGACTTTTTAAGAAAAATAAGATTTCCACATGTGTGAAGTACTGACCTCATAATATTTACTATGAAGTCAGATCTGTAAAGTATTATTGAAATACTTCATATTTAGACATTTAAAGAGATTCTAAGCTCTGGGGGACCAATTAGAAACTAGAGTTTGTTTTATTGTTTTAAATATGACATTTAATGATTCACCTCGCGGGCCAGACTGGACCCTCTGGCGGGCCGGTTTTGGCCCCCGGGCCTTATGCTTGACACCCCTGCTCTACATCCTCCCCCTCGGTCAGATCATTCAACACCTATGCTGATAACATTCAACTCTCCATGACTCCTCAAACCCACACCCTAACCCTAACCCTAACCCAAACCCAAACCCACATCCCCCTATCATACGTCTCTGATATCAGCCACTTCATGCAGAACTATTTTCTTAAGCTTAACTCTAGCAAATCAGATGTTCTCCTCATCGGTTCCCTCACCTCCACTCTCCGTGATTTCCATCCCGTCACCCTCGTCCCATTGCCGTAACTTCGGTGTCATCTTTGACCAAAAACTCACCGTCACCCACCACATTAAATCTGTCACCAAAACAGCTTTCCATGACATATTTTCATAAAGTTTCACAATGTAGTATATTTATTTTTAATTTATTTAAATTTTCATTCATTTTGATCATTAATAATTGTATAAATAGATAACTATCATATAAGACAAACTAATCAATTTTTCCCCACTAAATTTAGACATATTTGTACATCTATACACTTTACATGTTACATATATTTATGTAAATGAGGTCAAATAGAGTTGAAACTTCTCTTATTTTCTCCAGAAATATCAGTTTGTTCCTGTTCATTAAATGTAAACCTGTTAATAATGTACTTGTACTTCTTTGTACTACAACGTGAGGTTATCATGCTGTTATCTGACCTACTGAATGTACAGGACCAGTTTGGACCTGGTCTCAGAGGGTGTTAGGATGGTGGGGGAGTTATTTTGCGGTGCTTATTTGGGTGTCTGAGAGGTCGACGCTTTGACCCCCGGTGAGGCGTCAGCCCCTCACTGCCCCGTAGAAACGAGGAAAACCTGAACCTTGAGCCTGATCAGTGCAGAGCTTCTCTTCATTACCCGTTCTTGTGTATCCTCAAACATCATCTCGGGTCCTTCCTTCACCTCCGTGTGACCTGCGGACTCTCAGATCCTGGTCTCTGATCCAGCCTGCTGGTTATTGCACTGGTTTCTGGGAATGTGAGCCGCCTCCCGCTCGGTTCAGCTATGTGCTAATAGACTTACACTGATCTGAAAGGTCGGGGTGACACCTGAGCCTGATGTTTCTCTCCTCCCTGAAACATAAACCAACACGGACTTTCCCTCACATTTCTGCATTTCTGCAGCTTCCACTTACAGTCTCTGCAGCTCATTTATGCTCTAAATGCCAAAAACAGGAATGTTTTACAGGTCTGGGTCTGAGACCGGGACCAGGTTTCAGCTCAGCTCCTAAAACAGATCATCATTTCCCTCCCAGCTTGATTTTCTATCAGCTTTGATTCATTTGAACCTCCAAAGGTTTGTTATTCTTTCACAGGTAAATTCTGAATTCATCCGTTTTTCATTTTCTACGAGTGTGCATGAAAAATATTTTTCACCTGCATGAAGGTTGTGATGGTAACACACTTGTTTTGTGTGTGAATGCATGTCCCAAGATAAATGTGAGACTCAGCAACACCAGCAGCTTCATGGAGAGTCAGAGAAAGAGTAGAGGATTTTACTCGTTCCTCAGCATAATTAATACTTTTCTTCCCCCCAATGCTGGAAAAAATTGGAATAAAATAGGACAAATTAAACAAAATAATATAAGAATTAATGCTAAGTTAAATTGAATTAAATCAAATCATTTTCGGGACTAAATCAATCAATTAAAAAATAAAAGAAACAAATAAAAAAATAAATATAAACAAAAATATTTAAGAAGAAAATGATAAGATAAACAATACATCCCCAAAAAGAATGTATAAATAGAATAAAACAAAATATAATAAAATAAATGAATAATCAAATTAAATTATTTTTGGGGATGAAAGACAAAACAAATGAATAAAAGTAGAAAGAAATTAAAAGAAAAGAAAAAATTAAAAAAAAATTATATCAAAGAAAATAATAAGATAGTCAATACCCCCAAGATAAAGATAAATAAAACAATATAAAATAAAGTAAAAACAAAAATACAATAAAGTGAAACTTAAATTAAATAAAGTAAAAATAAAACAAAGTATCATAAAAATAAAATGAAATAAAGTTAATTAAAATAAAATGAAATAAAATGAAATGAAATAAAATAAAGATGCAGCATGCCATCTAGAGAAACGTCATCAAGGATTTTTCACATTCAGCTTCTTCACTGTCCCTCGCCTGAGCTGGGATTAGCTGGGATAGGCTCCAGCAACCCCCGCAACCCTGAACTGGATGCGCGGTACAGAGAATAACTGACTGACAGATTCTTCACAGACCCGGTCCATAACGTTCCACCTGCACTCCCGCAGGAACAAAACAAACTGGGACGTCATCTCCTCACTGGCTGATGCGCGTACTCATCGTTGTGCAAAACCCATCTGTTGTAACCTTCAACCAGTAGAGAGATCGGGTCATCTCCTCTCCACACCTCCCAGTATGACCGCCACCCCTCTGGGACCGGACCTGTAAGACCGCCACCCCTCTGGGACCGGACCTGTAAGACCGCCACCCCCCTGGAACCGGAGCTCCCTTCACCAGGTGAATCTCAGATCTTTAAATCTGCTTTTAACTAACATTCGGCCGGTTTTTACATCCCACCCATGAGTGGATCCCTGCTGTGGATGCAGGTCGCTCAGACTGAGCCCAGAGATGAACTGAACCTGCAGGAGTCCCGATCGGTAACATCCACCTGCAGCTGCAGCAGTTGGATGAAAGTCACACCACCCTGCTAACCCAAAGGCCACAAATATGGTCAAAACAAACACCACACTGATGATACATAAACTGCACCACACCTCCATCAAACATCGCACTCTGCTGGAGAACGCGTCTGATTGGTCCAGCCGCAGAGCCCAGATAACACACACTTATCAAAGCAAGAACGCCAGGCACACACACTCATCTTCATCAAAACTGGAGTATTCTGATATTTCCAACATTCCCATCTATACGTTTGCATCTGCTAAGATAACATAATCCACCCAGTCCAACCAGTTCCTCTCCCAGTCCAGTTTCACCTGAACAGATTCATCATCAAAAAATAAAAAAAAACTCCACAATATTTCTGGATCAAACTGCAGCTCTTCAAGCTAGGATTTGTTTCACATCTGCATTTCTACCTGGTTTCAGCTGATCCATGTTTTTTTATGTTCATGCTTTCATTTATCCGTTAATCTGCTCCAGCATTTTAAATTTCCCTTTTAGATTATAGAATCATTGTTTTATTTAGAAGCGAATTATGTCCTAATCTGCATCTCATCTGCTCTGCTTCAAACTGAGTCAAATCTAAATGTTTGAGTTCAAAAGTTCATTTAACATCATCTACAAATAAGACAAACTTTAATATATTCTATATGTGGCAGTTGACGATCCTGTCACTATGCCTCCGACTGATCATGTGTGCTGGCTACTTGGCCACAAGGATGTCCTTTTGGCTGAATGGTCAGTGTGCATGACTTTCACCTGGGAGTCTGGGGTTCAAAGCCCGCCTGGGCCCTCTGTTGCGTACCTTGCCACATATACTTTGCAAATTTCATTAATAACATAAACATTGTGGACCGAAAACTAAGCCTTGAGGTACGCCGCAAGTCCTCATTCTAGACTAGTGCTGAATTCAAACTGTTGCTTAAGCAGTTCAGATCAACACCTCAAAGGCCATTCGTCTCCATTCCTATGATAAATCATGTATGTCATGATTGATGGTGCCACATGCTTTTCTCAGATCTAGGAATAGTCCAGATAAAAAACCTCTGTCTCATCAGTACATTGATGATGTGATGGAGGAATAAGAAGCAAACAAGAAGTAATGCGAAGTTATCGGGACCTGGGAGCAGTTTCCACGGTGAGGAATGAGCCAGGCTGAGTCTGGACCAGCACTAGTCTGGTTTGCTCTTGTCTGTATCAGCTCAGAAAGACCCTTTGTGACTTAACTGGAGTCAGAAACGATCATCCATGCCTTTCTGTCCTCTGTTTAGCTGTCTGTCTCTTTTACAGGTCTGAGCAGGTCGTGTCTGAACCGCCTGCAGGTGCTTCAGAAATCAGCTGTTGACTGACACACAGTAGATCTCACATCATTTCATTTCCTGCACTGGCTGTTTAAAATCATAGTTCTAACCTGTAAGGCAAGTTTATGTACATCATGCTTCATGTGCAAGACAATTCAGAGTGCTTTACATAAAACATTCAAAGCATGACAGCCACAAACACATATACAGTACATACAATATATATATATATATATATATATATATATATATATATATATATATATATATATATATATATATATGTGTGTATAAATATATATATACATACACACACACTGGCCACTTTATTAGTTACACCTGTCCAACTGCTCATTCACACAAATTTCTAATCAGCCAATCACACGGCAGCAACTCAACGCATTTAGGCGTGTAGACATGGTGAAGATGATCTGCTGAAGTTCAAACCAGCATCAGAATGAGGAAGAAAGGTGATTTAAGTGACTTTGAACGCGGCATGGTTGTTGGTCTGAGTATTTCAGAAACTGCTGATCTACTGGGATTTTCCTGCACAACCGTCTCTAGGGTTTACAGAGAATGGTCCCAGAAAGAGAAAATATCCAGTGAGCAGCAGTTCTGTGGGCACAAATGCCTTGTTGATGCCAGAGGTCAGAGGAGAATGGCCAGACTGGTTCCAGCTGATAGAAAGGCAACAGGAACTCAAATAAGCACTTGTTCCAACCGAAGTATGCAGAAGAGCATCTCTGAATGCACAACACATCCAACCTGGAAGCAGATGGGCTACAGCAGCAGAAGACCACACAGGGTGCCACTCCTGTCAGCTAAGAACAGGAAACTGAGGCTACAATTCACACAGACTCACCAACATTTGACAATAGAAGATGGAGAAATGTTGCCTTGTCTGATGAGTCTCCATTTCTGCTACCAAATTCGGATGATAGACTCAGAATTTGGTGTCAACAACATGAAAGCATGGATCCATCCTGCCTTGTATCAACGGTTCAGCTTGGTGGTGGTGGTGTAATGGTGTGGGGGAGATTTTTTTGGCCTACTTTGGGCCCCTTAGTACCAACATGGCGGTTTAACCACCACAGCCTACCTGAGTATTGCTGCTGACCATGTCCATCTCTTTATGACCACAGTGTAGCATCCTCTGATGCTGCTTCCAGCAGGATAACGCGCCATGTCATCAAGCGGGAATCATCTCAGACTGGTTTCTGGAACATGATGATGATGAGTTCATTGAACTCAAATGGCCTCTACAGTCACCAGATCTCAATCCAACAGAGCAGCTTTGGGATGTGGTGGAACGGGAGGTTCTCATCATGGATGTGGTGGAACGGGAGGTTCTCATCATGGATGTGGTGGAACGGGAGGTTCTCATCATGGATGTGCAGCCGACAAATCTGCAGCAGTTGCGTGATGCTGTCATGTCAATATGGAGCAAAATCTCTGAGGAATGTTTCCAGTACCTTGTTGAATCTATGTCACCAAGGATTACGGAAGTTCTGAAGGCAAAAGGGGTCAAACCCGGTACTAGCAAGGTGTACCTAATAAAGTGGCCAGTGAGTGTATACATATATATATATATATATATATATATATATATATATATATATATATATGTATATATATATATGTGTGTGTATATATATATATATACAATATATATATATATATATATAGTGGGTATATATATATGGGTACGGCATTTGCCAAAATAAAAAAAGTTCATATTATTTCTCATTAATGTCACTCAGCACTCCATCTTGGCAGAAAAAAAACAGCAATGTAGAAATTTTTGCAAAAGTATTAATAAAAGTAAGTATATAAAGTATTCAGTACTTTGCTCAGTACTGAGTAGAAGTACTTCTGAGCTTGTACAGCCATGAGTCTTCTTGGGAATGATGCAACAATGTTCCACACCTGGATTTGGGATCTTCTGCATTCTTCTTGCAGATCCTCTCCAGTTCTGTCAGGTTGGATGGTGAACGGTGGTGTTCAGCCATTTTCAGGTCTCTCAGAGATGCTCAGTTGGGTCTAAGTCAGAGTTCTGGCTGGACCGGTCCAGAATGGTCCAGAGTGGTTCTGATCCACTCCTTTGTTATTTCAGCTGTGTGTGAGGGTCATTGTCTTGTTGGAAGGTGAACCTTCGTCCCAGTCTGAGCTCCTGAACTCTGGAAGAGCTTTTCTTCCAGGATCTCTGTACTTGGCAACATTCATCTTTCCTGATTCAACCGTTTCCAGAGGTGTCAAAAGGAGAAGTAAAAGTAGTTTTCAAGTACAAATCCTGCCATGTTTTTGGATCTGCCAGTACATTTAGAACAGCTGTTTTCACTAATGAGCTCATGTACCTGGGAGAGGAGCTAATTACACCCAGCTGGTTCAGTGATTGGTTGGAAAAACGGGTTTCTACTTTCTACTTCTACCCAATTTTTGACACCTCTGACCATTTCTGAACAAAGACACAAAGCTGACCATCCATGAACAGATTGATTCTCACTCTGACATTCACATGGCCTCATCAGTGCACATCAGATCACATTATACCCCCAAAACCACAGAGAAGGGGCATTTGATGTCATGGCCCCTCTAACAGCTAATCACAACAGCAACGTGGTGAAGATGACTCGCTGAAGTTCAAACAGAGCATCAGAATGAGGAAGAAAAGGGATTTAAATGACTTTGAACGTGGCATGGTTGCTGGTCTGAGTATTTCAGACACTGCTGATCTTATAGGGTTTTCACATACACAGGTTTTAAAGAGAATGGCCTGAATTTCCTTTTTATTACACGTTTTAAATGCTTCACAATAAGATGAATACTGTACATATACGTAAGCATACAATGGATACAAGAACTTAGAAACAGCATTAAGAACTGAGGAAATGAAACACATATATATATATATATATATATATGAAATGAAATAAAATAAATTTGATTTGATATATATATATATATATATATATATGTATACAGTACATGAACTAGTTTACACTGCGGTGTCATTACTGCTGTAACAGGGAGGTGAACAGGGGATGAGGCGGGTGAAAATGGTCTGTCTGTGATGTTTCTGGTCTATCGGCAGCATCTCTGAAGCGTTGTCCTGGTGGAACGGTCCATCTCTTCCACCTCACAGCTCAGTCTAACAGAGCTTTCCAGAAATGACAAACAGATGAAAGAACTATCTGAGAGCTGGCCTGAGACCAGCGCAGACATTCCCTGGCTGTGTGATCATTTAACATGTCTCTGTGGACTGACACGGAGGGTCGTGAAGCTGTCCGACTCCACGGGGGTTCTTCTGCAGACCTGCTGACTGAGACCTGGTCTGGTGTGAAGCCTCGGGGGGGTAAAAGCTGTGGCAGGCCTCTCATCTTACAGCGACCTGAGAGGATGAAGCCAGAGAGCAGAACCAGGAAGAGGCTTTCGGCTTGTTTGACACGAGAGACCAGAACTGAAACAAATCCCCAATAAAATCTTCTGCCAAATGTTATCTAAAAATAAAGCTGCATGAGGTCAGCAGCTTAGGAGATAAGCTGAAAGTCCAACAAGATGTTTCCCAGAAAAATACACTCTTATGTTGAATCAACAAAGCAGCAACTCATCAAGTGATTCCAGGTTCACGTTTCCCACTCTGCAGCATCCCTCGATCCTAAAACCTGGACCTAAGCAGACCAGCTGCTGGAGTTTCAGTGAAACATTCTGGTCTGATCCAGGATGTCACATCCCTCGAAGTACAGCTGTTATATTAGTAATTTTAGTAAAAATAACAGTAACATTATTATTATATGGAGTATAATATATTAGATCTTCTAATACTACCGGTTTCTTACACATTAATAATAATATATTACTACCAATTTTACAAACTGATTAAGAAGAAGATTAATCTAGAAGATAAATTATCTCTAATAATCCGGTAAATTAATTATGTCTGAAAATCTGATAGATGATTCATGGTTGATGATCTTGTAGATGAAATGAAATAAAATGAAATGAAAAATACTTTATTTATCCCAGAAGGGAAATTCAACATTGCAAGAAGCTCACTCTTTTTTATTTGATTGTTTGTTTGTTTGTTTTTAACAATATAACATTGATATGAAGTAAAAAAAAAATCACAATAATAAGTCAGCCAGTCTTGTTCTTTAGGGTGATGCTGCTGGCATGAATGAATTTCTGTATCTCTCCGTCCTACAGCGAACTTGACGCAGCCTCCCACTGAACACACTCTGCTGATTCTTCACCGTGTTGTGGAGAGGAGGAAGAGTCCTCCATCATCTTCATCAGCTTGTGAAGCATTCTTTTTTGAACGATCAGCTCCAGCGGCTCCAGAGTTATTCCCCAGCACAGAACCAGCTTTCTTGATCAGCTTGTCTAGTTTCTTCAAGTCTCTGGTTCTGATGCTGCTTCCCCAGCAGATGCTGCAAAGCTAATTGCACTTTCCACAACAGACTTATAGAAGATCTGCAACATCTTGGTGCAGACGTTGAATGATCTCGGCTTCCTTAAGAAGTAGAGTCTGCTCTGACCTTTCTTGTAGATGTAGTCACTGTTGCATTTCCAATCGAGTCTGTTGTCCAGCTGAACTCCAAGGTATTTGTAGTTCTCTACCACCTCCACCTCCTCTTCCTGGATGTAGACAGGACTATGCTGCTTATTCTTGCTCCTCCTGAAGTCAACAATCATCTCTTTAGTCTTGCTGGTATTTAAGATGAGCTGATTGTTACCATTTCACAAACTGACTGACAAGTTCCCTGTACTCGGCTTCTTGTCCATCACTGATACACCCCACAACTGCAGAGTCATCAGAGTATTTCTGCAGATGACAGGATCAGAGTTGTACTGGAAGTCTGAGGTGTACAGTGTGAAGAGGAATTTAGTGTGAAGAGTGTGAAGCTCCATAACTTCCACCTGGAAGTTATGGAGCTTCTCACATAGCAAAGCAGGCTGAATAATATTAAAGGCACTTGAAAAATCAAAGAACATGACCCTCAAAGTGCTGCCTGACTGGTCCAGATGAGAGTGGGCTCTCTGAAGCAGGAAGATGATGGTGTCTTCAACCCCAAGCCCATTACGATATGCGAACTGTAATGGGTCCTGAAAGGTATTCACTTGCTTGTTTAGGTGAGCCAGTAAGAGTCTCTCCAGGACTTTTATGATGTGAGATGTCAGAGCAACTGGTCTGTAGTCATTTGGTTCAGCTGCAGGGTGACAGAGTGGAGGTGGGACAGGAAAGCTGTGGGCTCATGGAGGGTTGTGGTGTGTTGGGTTGTCGGTGGAGGGGGGAACTGAACCTATTGAAGAACATGTTCAGTTCGTTAGCTCTGTCCAGACCTCCGTCAGTCTGGTCCCCCTTTAACTTGAAGCCAGTGATCTTCTTCATTCCCGACCACACATCCCTCACATTGTTCTGCTGGAGCTGCTCTCCAACTTCTTCCTGTCGTCCTCCTTACACTTCTTAGTCTGTGCTTTCAGTTGTTTTTGTGTGGTCTTCAGTAACTCCCTGTCTCCATCCCTGAAAGCTTTCTTTTTGATGTTCAGCAGCTTTTTCAGGTCACTGGTGATCCAGGGTTTGTTATTGGGGAAGCACCTCACTGTTCTTGTTGGAACGATGTTGTCCACACAGAAGTTTATGTAATCTGTCACACACTCAGTCATGGTGTTGATGTCATCTCCATGAGGTTCACAGAGGACATTCCAGTCTGTGGCCTCAAAGCACCCTCTCAGAGCATCTTCAGCCTCAGTAGACCAGGTTTTAATCGTCCTCCTAATGACTGGTTGCTGCTGAACGATGGCCTTGTAGGTGGAGGTGAGAAGAACCAGATTATGATCTGATCTTCCTAAAGGAGGCAGGGCAGAGGAGCTGTATGCATTCTTTGTATTTGCATAAAATAAGTCAAACATCTTATTTTCTCTGGTGGAGCAGCTGACAAACTGCTGGAAAGTTGGCAACGTAGCAGAGAGGGAGACGTTGTTGAAGTCTCCAGAGATCGCCATGAATGAGTTTGGATGCTGTGTTTGTAGTTTAGCCACGACGGCGCTGATGACATCACAGGCTGTCTCTGGTGCGGTACCTGGTATTATATAAACCGCTACCAGAATAACACAGGCAAACTCTCTGGGTTAATAATATGGACGGAAACTCACAGCTAACAGTTCAATGTCTCTTGTGCAGATCGTCTCCTTGACAGTGACGTGTCCTGGATGGCACCAACGCTGATTGACCAGCACTGCAATTCCACCTCCCTTTAGCTTCCCGCTGAGCTGTTTATTTCGGTCTGCAGGGACCGTCTTGAAGCCGTGTACAGACGCATTACAGTTCGGGATGTGTTCATGCAGCCATGTCTCAGTGAAACACATGATACTGCATTCTCTGTACTCTTTCTGAGACCTTGTTAGCACTTCAAGCTGGTCCATCTTGTTAGCTAGCGATCTCACGTTACCCATCACAACAGTTGGAAGAAACAGTTTAAATCTCCACCGTTTTTCTCTCTGCCTTACCCCTGCCCTGCATCCTCTTCTCTTTCTCCTTAACTCCACTGGGATTTGATGTGTTATTTCACCAATAATCTTGATTTGGGAGAGTTTTAACAGTTGATCCCTGTGGTAAACAATTTTTCCGTTGCCATGGATACACATCATAACAAGTCGTGAAAAAAAGCCAAATATATGAAGAAAAATCTCCTGAATTGCACAGCCTTCAAACCAGCATAAAAAATCCTCCCAGAAAAACCTAATCTGACAAATAATGTCAATAAAAAAGACAACTATATTTGAAAAAAACTCAAAAGCTTAAAAAGAGCTGTTACAAACTGCAGCCACCTAGCAGCACATGCAAGAACAACCATGATTAATGTCTGATAAACTTGTAGATTATTGTCTGATAAACTGGTAGATTGTTTTAATCTCTGATAATCTGGCTGATTATTAATGTCTAATGACTGACATATCATACATGGAAGATGGCGTGGTGGATAATTATTGTTACACATTATTAATCTTCTAGATTATTAGACATGAATAATCTACCAGATTATCAGACACAATTAATTTACTAGATTATCAGACATTAGTAATCTTCTGGATTATTAGACATGAAAAATCTATCAGATTATTAGACGCCAATTAATTTGCCATATTATCAGATGTTATTAATTTATCAGACATCGATAATCTTCTAGGTTATTAGATACAAATAATCTACCAGATTATCAGACATAATTAATTTACCAGATTATCAGACATTAGTAATCTTTTAAGTTATTAGACATGAATAATCTACCAGATTATTAGACGCAATTAATTTACCATATTATCAGATGTTATTAATTTATCAGACATCGATAATCTTCTAGATTATTAGATACAAATAATCTGCCAGATTATCAGACATAATTAATTTACCAGATTATCAGACATTAGTAATCTTCTGGATTATTAGACATAAATAATCTACCAGATTATTAGACGCAATTAATTTGCCATATTATCAGATGTTATCAATTTATCAGACATTAATAATCTTCTAGATTATTAGACATAAATAATCTACCAGATTATCAGATATAATTAATTTACCAGATTATCATACATCAATAATCTACTGGATTATTAGGCATGGATAATCTACCAGATTTTCAGACATAATTAATCTTCTAGATTATTAGACATGAATAATCCACCAGATTATCAGACATAATTAATTTTCCAGATTATCACACATTAATAATCTTCTAGATTATTAGGCATGGATACTCTACCAGATTATCAGACATAATTAATCTTCTAGATTATTAGACATGAATAATCTACCAGATTATTTATCAGACATAATTAATTTTCCAGATTATCAGATTATCTGGATTATTAGGCATGAATAATCCATCAGATTATTAGATGCAATTAATTTACCACATTATCAGATTTTATTAATTTATCAGAAATTAATAATCTTCTAGATTATTAGACATGAATAATCTATTAGATTATTAGACGCAATTAATTTACCATATTATCAGATGTTATTAATTAATCAGAAATTAGTAATCTTCTAGATTATTAGGCATGGATAATCTTCCAGATTATCAGACATTATTAATCTTCTAGATTATTAGACATTAATTATTAGACATCTCACATCATGAAAGTCCTGGAGAGACTCTTACTGGCTCATCATGCTCATCATGACACCATGTTGTAATCACTTCCCTGATTCTCACAGCTGTCCTTCACCTACCGTTGCCTCCAGGCTCCTCAACATCATCTGGACATGTGTTCTCCACCACTGGAGACATAGAGGACACTCTGTCCAGAGGTCCTGGCTGCAGCCTGAGAAAATAAAAATGTTTTTCTGAGTAAAAACTGTTCAGGCTAAATGCTGCAGAAGTGCCTGCACTGTTCTGTTTGCATAAGGTTTTCTATGATCTTCTCTTCTGAGAAGCCTTTCATAGTAAGACTAGTTTCTGTTCTGATTTTAATATCTTCTAATTTATTGTCCACTTTAAATTACATTGTAGTATCAATAAGAGTATCAATAAATATTGCAGATTGCTGCAGATCTTCATCCATAGCAGTGATGAGGCTCTGCAGGGAACAGGCCAACAGCTTTATGTTTAACCCAATGAGCCTTTTTGCAGGCCTCTGCTCACAAATATGACCCCCACAAAAAGAAAAACACGAATCAATCACTTTCAGGATGACTATGTTTGTTTGGAGTGAAGCTGTGGCCCATGGCAGATTTCCTCTGACACCAGATGTTTATCTGGGTGTGAGAAGTTGCTGGTGGAGAGAAGCTGTAAGTGGATTAGTGCTGCTGATAATGAGCGGGAGAAGCTGCGTGGGTGGGGGGTATGACCTTCCTCACCGCTGAGAGGAGATGCAGCAGAGCTGTCACAGTGTGAATATCAGCGTGACACCCTGCTGGAGCTGCAGCAGCAGCCCCGAAACTTTACACCTGATGCAGGATGTCAGGAAGCAGCCAGGACTCTCGTTCTGAGCTTTTCTCTGCTCACATGACATTTGAGATATTCTAAATGTTTCCTCTGCTGCTCCATTTCCCACATTTCTCTGTTACACACTGGGTGTGTATCAGTCTGACTATGGACAGATGGTGAAGGACTCAGCGGGCTGTAGATTACTACAGGTATTCACTAGATTTTCTTCCTACACAGACAGCAGAGGCAGGTTTATATGACAATCATCTTCTATATACAAGAAACTAAAAAACTGAATCCATCCATCTTGTGTCTGATCAGTTTCATTTCTCCTTAAATGAGATTAGAAATCTTTTAGAAATGTCTTTTCCTGGAGTGACCTGATCAGGAAGGCAGTGCAACCAATAAAACACAGCCAGTAAAACAAAACAGAGCATGTGGTGCATGAAGTCCAGAAAGTATCACTGACCAGGAGAGTTTCCTCCAGCATTAAAGGAATAGTTCACCCACAGAATGATGTAACTTTATTTTCCACTTCCCCTCATGGTGAGCAAGACTCTGGAGCACTTTTTTATTATCTCAAATGCAGCCAGAGATCAGGAAGGCTTCTCGTTTCCCCCAACTTTCATATAATGGAGTTTGATCCGATCCAAAAAGGTCCATAAAAGTCCACAAAAACTTGTCAATATTCCTCCATACTGCTCGTCCAACGTAATCCAAGTGTCCTGAGTGGGTAGCGTCCAGAATTTACTGGAAACCACATCATTTAGTAGATTTTTAGAACCAGTACTACATCGCATCTCCTGCGAGCACACCGATGCATGTTCACGAAACTACAGAAGCCGCAGCAGACGAGATCGCGCGTTCTCTTTTTTTTTTTTTTTTTTTTTTTCTTTCTTTCTTTGTTTTAAATCAATATCAACCCTCTTGGACCCTCTTGTGTTTGTCTCAGTTTGTTTGCAGCTCTGTCACTCTTAGCACAATGTAAACGGCGAATTTCTTCTTCTACGCTTGTATTATCGGCACAGTAGGCTCTGAACGCCGCGGGTTCTGTAATTTCATGAACGCACATATTCGCGCTTCACGAAAGTAAGATGAACTTCTGTTTAGGCTGTAAAAAATATACTAAATGATGTGGTTTCCAGTAAATTCTGGACGCTACCCACTCAGGACACTTGGATTTCATTGGACGAGCAGTATGGAGGAATATTGACAAGTTTTTGTGGACTTTTATGGACCTTTTTGGCTCGGGCTCAATCGAACTCCATTATATGAAAGTTGGGGGGAAACGAGAAGCCTTCCTGATCGCCGGCTGCATTTGAGATATTAAAAAAAGTGCTCCAGAGTTTTGCTCACCATGAGGGGAAGTGGAAGATAAAGTTGCATCATTCTGTGGGTGGACTATTCCTTTAAAGGCATATGCCACCTCTGGGTGAAACCGAGCCCCCCCCCCCGCAGTCCCCTGAGTTGGACAAGTGGGCAGAAACGTTTTTCTAACCCACCCAGTCGTTCTCTGAATCTGGCAGCACTGACTTTAGCTTAGCTTAGCATAGTTGCTGTAATCTGGTGGTTCCAACTGGCACCACTGGACAAAAGTGAACTAATTAACTCAAGATTTTTCTCCAATTACGTTTCATGACCCGCACATTCTGATCGAGTTCAAACGAGAAGCCGATTTCACATCAAAGGACTGACTAGGCGGCATTCAATAAGGAACTATGCTGCAGAAGTACAGGCCAATCACAGGGAAGCGGATAGTAGCAAAGGCAGCACGCATGCACAACATACCCAACATCCACAAACAGGGTTGCTGCCGGATGCTAGTGTGAGTAATGTGCTTTCTTCTGCATTTTTGACTGGTTTTAGGGCATCCGGGTATTTTCAGAGCTCTGAATTTAGGTGACTACGCACTTGTACTCAAAAGTAGTGTACCATGTAAGTGCAAGACTGAGACAGACCCATGTCTGGTGAATGAGCTCCTGCCTGTGGGGAAAAAAAAATGTCTTTTCTAATGTAAATATCAAAATATTTCATCCTTTACTGTGTGTGAAATAATTAGTGAAGTTTGCCCAGCTACTTGGAAATATACTTTGAATATTAAAATTAAAAGCGTTTGAATGATAAAACTTGTTAGTTTACTGATAGAAGTGCTATATTGAAATTTTTTAAAACACAGGTAAGTCCCATTAAGATGCAGCATCTTTTGCATCAGAGACCTGTTTACCTGACATACATGTTTTCATGGACATTCTACGCTAACAGTCACAGAGCAGACAATTAAATCTTTATTAAACATCTAATTTAGAATGTAAAACAAACAGTTATTTAACCTGTACTGGTGAAATTATACAGACACCTACATAAATTAGTTCAGTAATTCATTTATTTATTCATTAAACACATGTGGCTTTTATAACATGTATTTTACAAGAACAGATGAAATGAACTTTATTCAGTTTCGGTGTGAAAATGACGTCTGTTCACCAGGAACAGAGATGAGGCTGAGTTTGTAAGCAGTGACATGAAATGATGGAGGAACCATAACTGTCTTGTAACTTGTGGGGAAGCTGCATGTTCTTGTTCGTCTGGCTGCGCGGCGGCTGGTGTCGTGTTTTCCACCTCCATTACCCTTTCCTAAAAGAAGTATTCCTTAAGTACATGTCATTAAGTATTCTAAAATATACTGAAGTAAATCCCCCAAGTGTACTTTTATTTACCAAGTACACTGCTATCAGTCTACAATCAGTCTACTACCAGTATACTAACAAGTGTACTTCTTGGGACTAAATTGGCCCAACTTAAGTATTTAAAAGTATACTTTTAAGTATACTTAAAGTAATCTTCTGTGAGTGCATTCGTACTAAAACTTTAAGCTTACTTTTAGAAAGTACACTTTGAAGTATGCTTCTAGGTATACTGTTAGTTTATTCCATTATTTTTTTAGAAACTGTTATGATCTCCAAGGGGAAATAAGGGTTCTGTATTTCACCCAATTCTGAAAGTATCAGAGAGCAGGGGGCGGCTACTTAGCGCCCAGGGAGCAGTTGGGGGGGGGGGGTAGCATATTGCTCACCTGAGTGGCGTGACAGGGACTCAAACCGGGGTCCTCTGCGCCAAAGCCCCACAACATTACCACCAGGCTACCCACTCTGCCATACGTGAACTATCACTTTAAGGTTTCTTTTACTCTTACAAAGTACACTTTTAAGTATACTAAAAGTATTCTTCTATGTTTACTGTTAGTTTTCTAGCAGTAAACTTCTCAATGCCCTTTTAGTTTAAGAAAGTAGACTTAAATATACAGAAAGTAACCTTTTAGGTTTGCTATGAGTTTACTGATAATACACTTATAGTACACTGTTTAGTGTTTAAAAATACATTTTCAAATATACTGAAAATTGCCTTATTATACTTCTAAATCATATCTAATCAAATTTTATTTATAAAGCACTTTTCATAGAGGAAGTAACACAAAGTGCTTTACAAAAAAACAATGTTATGTTAAAAACAGGTCATTTGTAAAGACTTAAAATGAAACAAGGCACACACACAGAAGAGGAAAAGAAAGCACATCTGATCAAAAATAATGTCTCTTACTTGCATCCATTCATGCACACACACACCCATGTTGTGTTTTCATTCCTTGTGGGGTCTTTCCATTGACATAATGCATTCCCTAGCCCCTAACCCTAAACCTAACTCCCAGAACTGATTGCCTAACCCTAACCCTTGTCCTAAACCTAACCTAAACCTAACTGTAACTTAGTCTCTAAAACCTAATCTTGACCCTCAAATCGGGGTTCATCCCCATGGGGACCGGGAAAATGTCCCCACGAGGGCAAGAAGTCCCCACAGTCAATTCAATTTCAATTCAACTTTATTTGTATAGCATCCATTCATGACAGTGTCACCTCAGGGCGCTTAAACAGACAGAAAAGTTCAGGTCAGATTCATAATAGCCTAGTTAAGGAAACCAACAGATTGGATCGAATCTTGACTTGACCCGGTCCAATCCCCCATCCTGAGCAAGCACGGAGGGGTGGCGACAGTGGGAAGGAAAACACCCTTTTAACAGGGAGGAAAAACCTCCGGCAGAACCCGGCTCAGGTAGGGCGGCCATCTGCCTCGACCGGCTGGGGGGGAGAAGACAGAAAGGGAGACCAACAAACACTGCAACGTTATCCAGCCAGATCTGCTGAGAGAGGAGAACACAGTTAATGATGCAATGCTGTCACAGGTTTCTACATGGAGAGACAGAGATGGTGGGAGAGAAAGAGCCCAGTGCATCATGGATGTCCAGCAGCAGTCTAAACCTATAGCAGCTTAACTAAGGGAAGGCTAGCCATCCCTAACTATAAGATTTATCAAAAAGGAAGGTTTTAAGCCTGATCTTAAAGGTAGAGAGGGTGTCTGCCTCCCCAACCTGAAGTGGTAACTGATTCCATAATAGGGGGGCTTGATAGCCAAACGCTCTGCCTCCCATTCTACTCTTAGAGACCCTTGGAACTACCAAAAGGCCTGCAGTCTGAGAGCGAAGTGCCCTGCTTGGAATATATGGAACTATGAGATCTCTAATATATAATGGAGCTTGGTCATGGAGAGCTTTATATGTGAGAAGAAGAATTTTAAATTCTATCCTGGATTTAACAGGGAGCCAATGAAGAGAAGCTAGAACTGGAGAGATATGATCTCTCCTGCTGGTTCTAGTCAGAACCCTAGCTGCAGCATTCTGGATCAGCTGGAGACTTTTCAAGGCATATTAAGGGCAGCCCAATAATAGGGAATTACAGTAATCCAATCTGGAAGTAACAAAAGCATGGACTAGTTTTTCTGCATCGTCCTGAGGGGGGATGTTCCTAATTTTAGCAATATTACGTAGGTGAAGGAGGGGGTGATAGTAAAAATCCAGAACACAGTCCCCACAATGTTGCAATTACGCGCCCACACACACACACACACACACACACATACACTCCTACCCTACAAACAGGGGACTATCGTGCTAACCTGCCAAGAGGGAACTTCTGTTTCTGGTCATTTTGAAAAAAACAAAAACCCAAAATAACATTTACTTTTAAGCTGTGTTACCATAATATAACTAAAAATTTGACTTTTAATTTTTTAAAAAGAAATTGCCAAGAGGGGACCTGGATCTCTGAGTGTCGTCTACATATCAAAGTGGGGACTACCTCCAACAAAAGGAAAATGCATGACAATGACATTCCAATGAGTGAGAGGCCTGCAGCCTGTCAGACACAGGATAAAATAATGTTTAAAGATTCATTTCATCAGTTCAACAAAACATTTAAATCTTGATGTGACAAAGCCTAAAGTGATCTAAAAACATAAAATTGTATTTGTTTTTTTCTCTGAGAAAATTTCCATCTGCATTTTTATATGTTTATTATTTGCCACTAGATCATGTAAAGGCTCTCTAGCCAAATGTTTTTTTCCCTCTAAAAAGACACAGACCAAAAAAATGTACAAAATAATAAAACTGAGAAAACACTAAGTAATATTTTTCTATCAGACAAGGTCCCCACTTGGTTCTTATAAAATGACAGGGGTCCACTGTTGGCTGGTTCAGAATGACACAAGTCCCCTCTGAGATTGTACAGAGTGAAACACACACTCCAGATTAGGTGAATAAAAAATAAATTAACAAAACTGATTGTTTTTAAGACAAGTAAATGATACATGAGTGCTGGGAGGTCAGGGCCAGCAACACCTCCTCTGCTGGCATAAACACGATCAGAAGCACTAACTTACATTTACAACCTAAATTCCAATTTTATTTACTGCAACTGTATTAATTTATTCCCAACAATCCATTTTCTCCATTTCTTAACGTTTCTCTTGGCTGCGGTGCTTCCATTACATGTATGTGGTTGCAAGATTTTTTTGTCCAATCAGATTTCAGCCTGTGTGTTGCCATCTAACCTGCCCAGGGCCTTCAGAATCAGTAGCACTGGAGGATGCAACATTAACAATATTAGAAATGGACTTTTTCTTTAATTAATCAAATTTTAAATTTGCCTCACGTGGCCAGCTAGAAGGTATGTACATCAGCATTTTCCGTCCTCTGATTGGTTGGTTAGAGCTAAACATTTACAGCCAAGTTCAGCTAGCATAACATGTATTACAGTGATCTGCACTCATCATTACACTTGAGTTAAAGCGTAATGCCACAGATCCACAAAGCAGCTGCACGGAGGAGGAGAGATGGACTTGGTCTCGGACTAAAAATATTTTCAAGGCGAACTTTTCCAGAAAAGCTTAACATTATGTCAAGAGGCCGGCCAACTCCAAAGCTGCCATAGAGAAGGATTTAATTCAATTCAATTGACCTTTATTTGTATAGCCTCAATTCATGACAATGTCACCTCGGGGTGCCTAACAGATAAATTCAAGTCAGATTGATAATAGCCTAGCTATAGAAACCAACAGATTGGATCAAATCTTGACTTTGCCCGGTTCAACATAACATGAAGTAATACTTTTCTGTCAGACAAGGTCCCCACTTGGTTCATATGTAACGACAGGGGTCCACTGTTGGCTGGCACAGAATGACATAAGTCCCCACGAAGATGGTGCAGGGTGACATGCACACATACACAATTCAGATTGGGTGAATAAAGAAGTTAACCTAACATATTTTTAAAGACAAATTCCTATTCTTTTTTTTTTTTTAAATAAGATGCACAACAACTTATACTGGAAAGACACCAGTTGATTGGAAGGTAAGACACAGCCACATATATTTTAATAAGTATACTCCTACCCACTTCTTTGACACACACACACAAACAGCTCCAAACCTCACTGATTTAAAAATGGATACTGTGAAACCAAAAAGGGTTCTGGGACATATTGTGCCGTATGTGGTTGCAGAAACTTGTGGAAACAAATAAATATGTACGTTGTAAAGTAAGTGATCTTAGCATAGGACGGCAGCTGGAGGCTGCAGGACCGACCAGGTCCAGCTTTACAGGTGCAGTCTCCACCTCTCCATCCTCCATAACCATCACCCACAACAATGCTTTTGACAGGAATCATTCAGACAGTGGCTGGTGGAACATCCACCTTCATGGACACTAAACTGACGTTTTTGTCTCGGCTATCAACACACAGCCGACTGTGTCATGATGTGAGTCTATGGTGCTCCTGTTTACCACCATGGACTCAACAAAGTAGGAAAATATGTTGCTGGTTGTAACTTTAGTCCATTTCATCATTTTATCCTCCCAGTTCAATGTCGTAGCAGAGTGAGGAAGAAGTAAAACACCTTCTTTTATATGAAATACATGAGAATGTTCCCATTTTAAAGACATCACTATTGAATGTAAATGAACTCAGATCTTACTAGAACAGAAGTGCTGAGCAGAAAGTGATCAAACGCAGAAGTAAACCGGAAATGTCTGTGAAACTCGTCTATAGGAATTAGGGATGTTCCGATCCGATCACGTGATCAGAAATCTGGCCCGATCACGTGGTTTCAGACTTGATCGGAATCGGCTGTTACATCCTGATCAGGTATCGGATAAATGCTTCCTTCACACTGACACTGCAGCGGGCGGCCATGGCCGACGTTGCTTCTCTCTTTGGCCAGAGATGCCCCAATGGCAGCATCTCTGTTTCCTCTGCATGGTTTTCCTTCATTTACAGTTTTATGAGCAGCCGTTGGTTTGATTCTGCCTCATATGAGCCGCCAGAGTCCTGCAGCAGCTCAGAGCTGTATGATGCAACATCACCGGGCAGCACAGGGTTAAATGTAACGCAGCAGCAGCTGTTCATCCAGATGCTAAAGTGAAGGAGGCTGTAACGTTGAACTGAGCCGAGCTCAGAAAGTTTGATCCATTTGTCAAAGCATACAACGATAAATTCATCATAATATGTAACACACCGTTCATATTTGGCGAAGCAACGTGACAATGTGCAGGTTTAACGTTACTGGTACAGCACGTGCACCAGTGCTGGTTTAACGTTACTGGTACAGCACGTGCACGTGCACCAGTCCAGTGCTGGTTTAACGTTACTGGTACAGCACGTGCACCAGTGCTGGTTTAACGTTACTGGTACAGCACGTGCACCAGTGCTGGTTTAACGTTACTGGTACAGCACGTGCACCAGTGCTGGTTTAACGTTACTGGTAAAGCACGTGCACCAGTGCTGGTTTAACGTTACTGGTAAAGCACGTGCACCAGTGCTGGTTTAACGTTACTGGTAAAGCACGTGCACCAGTCCAGGTTTAGCGTTTATGGTACAGCGTGTGCACCAGTTCTACAAGGCTTGCTGCTGCTGTGTGACGTGACCTGCGACAGGCTCAGAATGACAAAAAAAAAAAAAGAAAATGAATGCTGGTTAAACTTTGTTTGCCGTTACTTAGTGGGTAAAATCGAAGTACACATCACATTATTGTTGTTTCACAGTTTATTTAAAATCTACTGTGTTGGTTTTATTTGCTGTCCAGCAGAGAAAGAACTGAACGTTCCCATTATTCAGAGAAATGGAGAAATAACCAAATACTTTCCTTTGAGATTTAGCCCACATACAATTGATCACAAATGACCAATTCCTCATTAATTTGGTGTTAGTTGGTGTATAAATGTATGCTTAATATTTTGTTTTAAAAATGTGATTGAAAGAATGTAATTGATTAGAGGAGGTGTCATAATAAGGTAAAATAAGAATAAATCAAAGGAAAAACAAATGTGATGCCCCCTGACTCCCCAATTCCACCTTCAAGCTATGATTTAAATTAAATAGTATTCAGAATCAGATCAGGCTGGTGTGTTGATGACCCCCCTCTCCGACCAGTGGTATCACCACGGTTACAGCATGCTGTAGGGAAACACTGTATCTGTCTTTTTATGTTCAATTTTTATTTTATTATAGAAGTATTGGATCAGGATTTGGTATCGGTTGATCCTCATAATCTAATGACTCGTACTCGAAGTCGGGGGCAAAAAACCCTGATTGGGACATCTGTTATAGGAATGTATTCTATTTGTAGATTTGCATTACAGAAAAAAGGTCCACTCTTGGTCCATGTGGAACGACAGAGGTCCACTATTGGCTGGTATAGAATGACATAAGTCCCCATGGGTGACATAGACAGTCCAGATTGGATGAATAAAGAAGAAGTTAACCAAACTAATCTAATTTAAGACAAATTTATGAATTAAATCTAAATTGAAAATGTAAAAGCCTGAAAAGTCTTTATCTTCCCTTTACACACCAGTTGATTGGAAGTTATGGCACAACCACACATATTTTAATAAGTATACTCCTACCCACTCCTTTGAATATTTCTCATGAATTGTATTACTGTTACATTTATTTGTACTTTATAACGTACAATAAACAATGAATGAATATGTACACTGTAATCTTTATAATGGCAGTTTAAATATGTCTGCTAAGGATTGAAAAGAGCCTGGAAGATGTTTTACCAACTGCTCAGCGACCACTTTCTCCACAACCTTTGAGAAGACAGGAAGTATACTTATTGGTCTATAATTGCTGATGACTTGTCTCCTGTTTTGTAGATTGGAGTTATAATAGCCAGTTTCAAGATACTGAGGAATGTCCTGGAATGATCTGTTAATTATTATGGTAATTGGCACCGTTAGGTACTTATTATATATGTTATTTGGGAAATATTGTATCAAGTCCATGGACATGCTTGGCTCTGGAATTTGACATGGACAAAAGAATTTAATCTCAAACTCATTTATAGGTTCGAGATGGACGAAAGTTTCCTCACGTGTTAAAGTTTGATGACAGTGTTTGATATTAAAAGCCTCACCTGATTTTAAGACATTGTTGATAACATACTCATTAAAGGGACTAGAGGCAGGAATTTAAAAAACAAACATGCTTGTCCATTTTTTTAAATACTAATGGGTGATGAGGCGCTAAATACCAAAAATAACGTTTCCACCACGTTTCTCTCCGTTGCCTTGAACAAGCTGTGTGCTGCATAAAGCTGCAATTCAGTGTCCGAATTTTCTGCGCTGCCCTGCAGACGTGACGTCAAATGACGCTACATCCGCAGTTTTGAGACAGGAAGAAGACGGTCGCGGTAAATTTAAACACTGTAAGCGATAGTTATGGATTCTTCTGCCGTCAGCAAACGATCCAGATCAACTGAAAGACACTAAAAAGTGGAACTACGAAGAAAAAGCGTATAAACAACATTATAGCTTCAGTTTGTGCTCCCGTGACGGCTTGGCTGGTGGCTGCAGTTATCTGAAGCGCCAGTCACGGCAGTCGTGAGTTTAGTTTCTTAATCTTGCCGTCCCTTTAAAATGTTCTGCTATGACCAAACTATCACTTTGATGTTTTCCATTTATATTTAGTTGTATGACATCATTGGCTGATCGTCTCTTACCTAAAAGTTTATCTACATCTTACCTTAATACTCTATTGTTTCCTTTTGCTTCTTTAATAATTGTTAGAAAAAAATTGTTTTAGCTGCCTTAAGTTGTGACATGACCATATTCCTGTAATTTTTGGATATGAGACAGTCTGCGGGGAGACCAGACTTTAAGGATTTTTTGAGGTGAGAGTTCATTTTCTTTAACAGAAGCCATAAAGATTAATCAAACCAATTAATTTGGTTTTAATTTAATTCATTTTCAAACTATGCTGCTTTGTTTCTGGGCATGAAAGGTACCAGTTTTCTATGTGTTTATTTTTATTTTGTGAGTTAGGTAATCTTCGTGCAATTAAAGATAACTTATGATTGGATAAACCAGTAATTAGATTATAGATTTTTGGTATATGATCTGGTTTATGTGTAAATATTAGATCCAATAAGGTTTGAGATGAGCTAGTTGTTCTTTTTGGGCTGTTTATTAATTGCATCAACTGAAACTTAGTTGTAAGATCCTTTCGTTTTTTTTTTTCCTTTGAGTTTTGTCAAGCCAGTTTAAATCAAAGTGCCCCATTAAGATTAATTCTTTGCTGACATACTTTTTGAGCACCTCTAATAGGTGATAAAAGAATACATCTTTGGCAGTGGGTGGTCTATAAAGTGACCAAACAGAAAAAGACATTTCAGCAGATAAAATGATTTTGACTCCCAACAAATTCCAAAGAGTTTTCAGGAATGTCAATCTGTTTACACTGTTGGCCAGGGATCCTAAATCCTGGTCCTCAGGGGCCGGTAACCTGCATGTTTTCATGGTCTACCTGCAGAAACCCCATTGAGTCAGACTCAGAGTTGGTTGACGTTTATCCATCGATTTGACTTAGGTGTGTTACAGCAGGGAAACCATGAAAACACTCAGGACACCAGCCCTGGAGGACCTGGATTGAGGATCCCTGCAGTCTAGGCCTTCTTTCACATAAATCATGACTCTCTACCATCAGCCCTATCTTGCCTATATACATTATAACCTGCAATATTAAATATTCCCACAGGTTCTGTTGGAGACAACCACATTTTTTGAAAAACATAAAAAACCAAGATATGTGTGTTGGAATTTGACGACAATTGCTCTGATTTAGATAAAGGCCGAATGCTTCTTATGTTTAAATGGCCACCAAATAAACCCTTATGCTTCACCTTCCGTTCCTATAAGACTTTTGCATGGTTTACTGTCTGGAATATTTTTGTTGCTTGTTGGTTTCCCAGTGCGTATGATTTCATAATATTTTCCTATTTCATAACAGTCTGACTGCCTGGAAGGATCTAGCCTGGTGGTAGCTGTGCTGGAGCCTGTGTCTGATGATGCCTTCTCCTCTTTAATGGTGGAGGTAGCCAGCAGCAGATGTAATCCAGATAGGCGTGGGGGAGGCCCAGCCAGTGGTGGGGAGGGCCCAGTTAGTCTGGGAGGAGGCCCAGCTGGCAGTGAAGGAGGCCTTGCTACTGTAGCAGTGAAGGAACCCCAGGTAGCAGTTGGGGAGGCCTGGCTAGCAGTGAAGGAAACCCAGGTAGCAGTTGGGGAGGCCTGGCTAGCAGTGAAGGAAACCCAGGTAGCAGTGGGGGAGGCCTGGCTAGCAGTGAAGGAAACCCAGGTAGCAGTTGGGGAGGCCTGGCTAACAGTGAAGGAAACCCAGGTAGCAGTGGGGGAGGCCTGGCTAGCAGTGAAGGAAACCCAGGTAGCAGTGGGGGAGGCCTGGCTAGCAGTGAAGGAAACCCAGGTAGCAGTGGGGGAGGCCTGGCTAACAGTGAAGGAAACCCAGGTAGCAGTGGGGGAGGCCTGGCTAACAGTGAAGGAAACCCAAGTAGCAGTGGGGGAGGCCTGGCTAACAGTGAAGGAAACCCAAGTAGCAGTGGGGGAGGCCTGGCTAGTAGTGGGCCAGTTTTGGTTAGCAGTGGAGGAGACCCAAGTAGCAGAGGGGCAGGCTTGGCTAAGCAGTGTAGGAGGCCTGTAGCAGTGGGGCAGGCCTGGTTAGCGATGGAGGAGGCCTGTAGCAGTGGGGGAGGCCTGGTTAGCAATGGAGGAGGCCCAGGTAACAGTGGAGGAGGTCTGGCTAGCAATGGAGGAGGCCCGTCAGTAATGGGGGAAACCTGGCTAACACTAGAGAAAGCTTAAACTGCAGTGGAGGGAATCTATTAAGCTCTGTGTGCATCATAAGCCCCGTTTCCACCAGTGGGTCTGGGTCGGGTCGGGTCGGATCGGTCCACGTTTTTTTGCGTCTCCACAGATAAAAACTGGGACGGGTACCCTTATATCCGACCCGACCCGGCCTACTTTTTTGGCACCCTTCGGTAGGGGTACTGATCTAACCGATCCGGACCAAAGAGGTGGAGCTAACACAAAGCAATACATTGATTTGTTGAAAAATCTCACTTCCCTCGTGACCAAGCGTAAAAACAAAGCCGGGGTGACTCCTTTTGTTTCTGTCATGTGTGGTGCGGTGTTTTGGTTAAACGGTGTTGCACAGCGATGATGTCACGCGATCACGTAGCAGCGCTGTCCAGCTAATTCTCCGCCTCCAGAGTAAGGGTACAGGTTGCTGTGGGGACGCAGCGTGAAATCAACAAATCCGTACCAAAACCCACCCGATCCGGCCTGGCCCGACCTGACCCGACCCAGACCCGCGGGTGGAAACGGGGCTTTAGTTGGCATTAGGTGTTGTCCAGGTAGTAGCTGCAATCCCTTTGTTAGTACTTGAGATCCAGCTAGCTGACAGTGTGTTGAAGTTTGCTGTGACTGTATAGCATCAATGTGTTTCAGTGACACAGGACCAGGCTTTATCTCAACATCACCAGCCAGGAGCAATATCATCATGAAGTGCACAATTCTTGAGCAAGATTTAGATTTGGATGATTGTCCATTTTTACGTGGAGGTGGCCTTGCATGTCCATCATCCTGCACTGTTGTGAGGGGAAAGTTCTGACACAGCTTGGCTGAGAAGAGGGTCTGATTTTCTACATTTTGTTGAGGACTAACTGAGCACACCAGCAAGTATAGATACGAAAGCAAGTAACAAATAGATTGATAGCATATGATATTTTAAAGCTTTTTGTGGTTTTAAAAAGCTTTTGTGGGAAACACATAGGATCTGCCAAACTGTGTGTCTGCACCACGGCAGCCATCTTGCCATCCTGAAGGCCTTCCTCTTGTGGTTGAGAGCTTTCAGGTCACATGTGATCCAGGATTTATTGTTAGAAAGCAGTAAACAGTCTCAGCTGGCAGGGTGGATGTCTGCAGAATTTGACATATTCTGTGATACAGTCAGTCATGCTGCAAAGATCTTCCCGTGTGGATCACACTTCCCAGTCTGTAGCCTCAAAGCAGTCTGCAGTGCCTCTTTGGCCTTCTGATTCCACCTCCTAACTGTCCTTGTAGATGCAGGCTGCCATCCAACATGAAGAACATACTTTGGTGTCTGGAGGACCAGGCTGTGATCTGACCCACCAAGTGGGGGGAGGGCGGTGGCTCTGCATGCGTCCTTAGCATTTGCATACAGGAGGTCCAGTGTTCGGTTGGCTCTGGTAGGGCAGCTAACTGGTAAAAGATTGGTCAGGTTTTCTCTAGTGTAACATTGCTAAAGTCCCCAGTGATGGTGATGAGTGCATTAGGGCAGGGTTTCCCAATCCTGGTCCTCGGGGACCCCTGCCCTGCATGTATTCCAGGTTTCCAACTCCACCACATCTGATTCAGATCATGTGAACTGATCATCAAGTTCTTTGCAAGCTGCTAACAAGCCTTTCATCTGAGTCAGATGTGTTGAAGTAGAAACATTTTGAAAACCAGCAGGACAGGGGTCCTCGAGGACCAGGACTGGGAAACACTGCATTGGGGTGCTGGGTTTATAGCAGTGATACAGTGGATTGGATGGTGTCATGCCCTGCCTCTGCGTTGGCTGATGGGGGATGTAAACCGCTACAACAATGGCGGACTGAGGGATGTAACATCAGCACACTCTCCTTCCACAACCAGCTTGCCAGGTGAATCTCTGGCTGGACTGCCCGGGTTTGCTACAGGATGTTCTGCATGACCATGAGGTGATGTCTGGTGTGGGTGGGCGATAGCTGCTGGTGGGATGTGAGGAGGCCAGCTGTGGGCATGCTGGAGGTGGTCGGCATTTTATCCGCTGGTGGCTTATGCGGTTGTGGCACCATTGCTCTAGAGAAAGTTGCCATCATGTCCTGGAACATTTGGGAGTTTGAACGTTGCTGTTCCTGCATCATCTTGAGTGATTCCTGCTGCAGTTTCGTAATATTCTCAGATATAGTTTTCTCCTCCTCCGTACGTTTTGGGTCTGTCTGGTCAACTTTTCCTGTGTAAAATGTAGGGATGTAACGATAACCGGTAAAATGGTTAATCGTGATAAAATTCCCAACAATTAGTAATACCGCTTCAAAATGTAATTATCGTGAAAACCGTGACTGATTACTGCACTTTGAAAAACTCCCAGTGATACTGCTTATTGGCTAGAAAAGCAGCAGCAGTCCCAGTTTGCGGTGTTTAATTTATGAAAACATGGCAGAAGGCGACGAAGGCACCCACGTGTACAGTAATTTTGAGATTTTTCCCCCTTCAAAAAGGACAAAGTATGCATTTAGACCCATTTTGGATATATTTAAAGATGCTGGGGGGTATTTCTATAATACCATGATTAAAATGATAACCGTGATCATTTTGGTCACAATAACCGTGATATGAAATTTTCATATCACTACATCCCTAGTAAAATGTGGTTCTCCAGAAGACTTGCAGAAACATCACTGCTGCTTTTTCTTTGCATGCTTGTGCTCCAGGAATTGCCCACTGGAGGTTTCAGATCAGGTTCAGGTCCAGGCTCAAGCTGGTGGAGCCTTTGTCCTCTCTCATTAACATAACGATGGTGTCGTTCACACCTGAGTTAGGATGTCAGCTCAGAGCTAATCCAGCCACCCAGAGTCTCTCGGGGGGAGGGGGTTGAGTGGGGCTGTGTTCTTCCTGAAGTCCACAATCATCTCCACTGTCTTCAGTGTTGAGCTGCAGGTTGTTCAGCCTGCACCAGGACACCAGGAGCTCTGTCTCCCAACTGTAGGTGGACTCATCTCTGTCAGAGATTAGACCAATGAGGGTGGTGTCGTCCACAAACTTCAGGAGTTTGACAGACTGGTGACTGGAGCTGCAGCTGTTGCTGTACAGGGAGAAGAGCAGAGGGGAAAGAACAGCCCTGAGGTGATCCAGTGCTGATGGTCCAGATGTTTCTATCCCAGCTTCACGTGCTGCATCCCTTCAGACAGAAAGTCTGTGATCCACCTGCAGGTGGAGTCCGGCACATTCAGCTGGGAGAGCCTGATCTGCTGGAGGGATGGATGTTGGTACTGAAGGCAGAGCTGAAGTCCACAAAGTTTGACCTGACGAAGATCCAGTGGGATCGAAACATTGGAATTAATGCAGCTGGGAATAAATGTGCAGGCCTTTTTCACTTTCCATGCAACCATAGCAAGACAGAAGAAGCTGAACACACTGGGACATGAGATAAAGACAACCTGAGTAACATCACAAACAACAGAGGAATACATTCAGAGATGGGGGGCATTCCCCATCTATAGCCTTATTTTAAAAACTCCCTCCATGTTGTTGGGTCAAAGAATGATCAGTGATGAATGCACTGCCGTTTGTGCAATCTAAACTATCCTGGTTGAGATTTGGTTTGAAGAAGAACTAGACCACATCAGTATTTTTTACATCTCTATACCAACACATTCAGTGCAAAAGAAAAAAATATTTACTTTGTATGACTAAAACTTCAGACTTATTGAAAGTCATTTTGTATTATTGAAGGTGACAATTACCTTTCACTTTTTGTACTTAAGTACATTTCAAAACATTTTTACTTTTACTTAAGTGAAACAGTTTGACCGAGTATCTGTACTTTTACTTAAGTAGGAAATGTGAGTACTTTTGACACCTCTGATTTCCAGATGATTTTTTTCATTCAATCCCTATAAGACATATTTAAACCGCCATCATAAAGATTACTGTGTACTTATTCATTAATCGTTTGTGTGTTATTAAGTACAAATAGATATGACAGTAATACAACTAGAGATAAATGTTCAAAGGAGTGGGTAGGGGTATAAACTTAGTAATATACAGCATGTGTGGTTGTGCCATACCTTCCAATAAACTGGTGTCTTTCCAGTACAAATTGTAGAGCATCTTTGTCCAAAAACAGGGAATAAGATTGTTTGTACTGCAATAAATTGAGTAATTTGTGCACCTGAATCCAAATCTCCCTCAAATGTAACATAACAGAATTTGTGATTTCACCTGAACTCAGAAAGGGACACACAACTGGTGTGTAAAGGGAAGATGAAGACTTTTCAGGCAGTGTGAAAGTCGTCCTACGCTATCTTTGTGGGGACTTATGTCATTCTATACCAGCCAATAGTGGACCTCTGTCGTTCCACATGGACCAAGAGTGGACCTTTTTCCTGTGATGCAAATCAGCAAAATAAAATACATTCCTATAGACGAGTTTCACATACATTTCTGGTTTACTTCTGCAGTTGATCACTTTCTGCTCAGCACTTCCGTTCTAGTAAGATCTGAGTTCATTTACATTCAATAGTGATGTCTTTAAAATGGGAACATTCTCATGTATTTAATATAAAAGAAGGTGTTTTACTTCTTCCTCACTCTGCTACGACATTGAACTGGGAGGATAAAATGATGAAATGGACTAAAGTTACAACCAGCAACATATTTTCCTACTTTGTTGAGTCCATGGTGGTAAACAGGAGCACCATAGACTCACATCATGACACAGTCGGCTGTGTGTTGATAGCCGAGACAAAAACGTCAGTTTAGTGTCCATGAAGGTGGATGTTCCACCAGCCACTGTCTGAATGATTCCTGTCAAAAGCATTGTTGTGGGTGATGGTTATGGAGGATGGAGAGGTGGAGACTGCACCTGTAAAGCTGGACCTGGTCGGTTCTGCAGCCTCCAGCTGCCGTCCTATGGGAAGTTCACTTACTTTACAACGTACATATTTATTTGTTTCCACAAGTTTCTGCAACCACATACGGCACAATATGTCCCAGAACCCTTTTTGGTTTCACAGTATCCATTTTTAAATCAGTGAGGTTTGGAGCTGTTTGTGTGTGTGTCAAAGAAGTGGGTAGGAGTATACTTATTAAAATATATGTGGCTGTGTCTTACCTTCCAATCAACTGGTGTCTTTCCAGTATAAGTTGTTGTGCATCTTATTTTTTTTTTTTTATCTTCGTGGGGACTTATGTCATTCTGTTCCAGCCAACAGTGGACCCCTGTCGTTACATATGAACCAAGTGGGGACCTTGTCTGACAGAAAAGTATTACTTCATGTTATGTTGAACCGGGTAAAGTCAAGATTTGATCCAATCTGTTGGTTTCTATAGCTAGGCTATTATCAATCTGACTTGAATTTATCTGTTAGGCACCCCGAGGTGACATTGTCATGAATTGAGGCTATACAAATAAAGGTCAATTGAATTGAATTAAATCCTTCTCTATGGCAGCTTTGGAGTTGGCCGGCCTCTTGACATAATGTTAAGCTTTTCTGGAAAAGTTCGCCTTGAAAATATTTTTAGTCCGAGACCAAGTCCATCTCTCCTCCTTGTGCAGCTGCTTTGTGGATCTGTGGCATTACGCTTTAACCCAGGTGTAATGATGAGTGCAGATCACTGTAATACATGTTATGCTAGCTGAACTTGGCTGTAAATGTTTAGCTCTAACTAACCAATCAGAGGACGGAAAATGCTGATGTACATACCTTCTAGCTGGCCACGTGAGGCAAATTTAAAATTTAATTAATTAAAGAAAAAGTCCATTTCTAATATTGTTAATGTTACATCTGCCAGCGCTACTGATTCTGAAGGCCTCAAGCAGGTTCACCCAATCTGAATTGTGTATGTGTGTATGTCATCCTGTGCCAGCCAACAGTGGACCCCTGTCATTATATATGAACCAAGTGGGGACCTTTTCTGACAGAAAAGTATTTCTTCATGTTGTGTCACTTTTATCATTTTGTCCTTTTTTTGCTGTGTCCCTTTAGAGGAAAAAAATGAGGGAAAAAAGTGAGGTCGGGAGCTCTTTGTGTGTGTGTTGTTAATCTGTGTATGTCCTCAGTGTAAAATATCTGGTAACTACAGTAATCAGAACATGGCTACTCCCATGGTTCTGGCTGTGAAACTTGTCTGTAAATGTATTTTGAGGCAAAACAAAAAAAGAAAGTAAATTGACTGCAAAAAAAAAAAAAAATAACGTGTAAAAAAAGTAGACTTTTGGTTATTTGTTTCACACAGAATCATAATGTATATTAGTGGCCATAGAGGAAATGTTTTCCCATAATACAAATTACCAAATGAAATGCACTCCTTTGAATAAAGATGAAGGACAAATGTTAATTTTAAAATTGACTGAAACATTTTTTTGAAGTAGTCAAGTTTGGGAACTTTAGAAAAAGGATAAATTAGTTTTAATTGATTAATTAAAATACAGAGAAAGAAAGCACCTTATTTATGATCATTTTATTTAAAATTTTATTTATATTTTTTTCAAGTACTATATCTAAGATACCTCCTTAAACAAAGCTTTTATATGTTGTTACAAATAAACTGGTCAAGACACTGGTTTGCTCACTAGATAGCCTTTCTGTCAGTCTGTCAGCCACTCTACAGTCTGAAAGGCCTCTATTGGCATGCTAATTGGGGTGTGTAAAAAGCGACGTGTGTGAATGGGTCGTTGAATTTTCTTCCCCAGCCGGCAGTGGTGCTGCTGAACACTGCCTCACACACACACACACATCCAGGTCCCCTGTTGGCAAAAGTTAAAAAAATTCTCCAGATGGTTTAAAACATGTTTTTGACATGATTTAAAGCATGTCCAAGAGGGGACCTAAAAATGTCCCCTGTTGGTTCAATGGTCCCCTGTTGGTGAATGTGTAACGACACAACAGTCCACACTTGGATAGGTACACAAGTGCACACACACACACACACACACACACACACACACACACACACACACACATCACCCCTTCCACCCACACCCCCCATCCTATCCAAAGTCGAGCTTCTGTTCTGTTTCACTAAATAAATATGCTAAATAGATCTACTCTGGCCCTGACGCTGCTGTGAGAGAGAACGGTAGCTTGGGGATCCAGTTCACACCAGGAGCCAGCCCCCCCCATGACCAGAGACATACCCACCCACTGGAGATCACCAAGATCAGAGCAGGCCAGGGGTCCCCCGCAGAGAGAGGAAATCCTCAGCCACCCCCGAAAAAGAATCCTGAGTACTTGCTTACTGGCCAAGAAAAGAAGGCTGACACGAAGGCTCCCCATGAGGAAAACACTGGAGTTAAAGAATGTTAAAAGTAAGAAAAGTAAATGAAAATCAAATAAGGCGCACAGCCCAACGGTTGAAGTGAGAGCCCTCAGCCACCCGAAAGAAGAATCCCACGGTACGGCCCGTGAGAGCAGAAGGGGCGGGGCCGCCGGGAAGGCGGCCCCCGCGGGAGGAAAAGAGTTGAGATTGTTATATTAAAAGAAAAGGAAAAAAAGAAATTAAAAATAAAGATGGGGGGGGAGGTAAAACAAACAAACAAACAAGCACAATAAATATAAATAAATGAACAAACAATAAATATAAAATAAATAAAAAAGCCAAGTTAAAAAGATCTTGAGCCTCTTCTTAAAAACATCAGCAGTGTCTGCAGCCCTGAGCTTCTCTGGTGGCTGTTCCACAGACGAGGACCGTGATGGTGGAACGAGGCTTCGCCGTGAGTTTTAGCTCCGCCTTTAATGCTGAGTAAAAATATCACAACATTTCTGTCAGAAAAAGATTCAGGTGTTTTATTTGTCTCCACCAAATGTTCCAGTTACATTTAAACTCTTAGTATCAAAGAAACAAGTTTGTTTGAAAATGTACTACTATTATAGTATATTGTTCAAAAGTTTAAATATAAGTATAGGCTAAATATGTTAAAGGCCTCCTTCCACTGAAAACCCGTTTAACTTGCTCCTTCTGAAATACGGAGGGTTTCCCCTTGTTTACTTACACATGCTGACTTGCTAGCATTGCGTTCCCCCCAGTCGGCTGTGCTTCCTCATCAGAGAAACAATACGAAGAAAAGAGCGAATCCGGAACAGCCTCGCACTTCTACGTCACATTGCAAATAGCGTATCCCACGTGGGGGTTTCTATCTGTCCATTGGAAGGCAGGTAACCCCTCCACTACACACTAGAAGTGAAGACGGCACGACTGTAGCTTCGGAGTTGAGAAGCTAATTAGCTAACTGTTTGTTAGCATGGTGGAACAAACTTGTTTGTCGGCTCTATTTCCTGCCTGTAACGAAATAAGAGCGGAGGGAGGAGCTTCCTTCATACACTGATGGGAGGCAGCCAATCAGACGGAAATTCATGAGAAGGACCCGAAGAGCTGCCGTTGGACCACAAGCCTCTCTTCTAGTATACAAATACAGCTGGATACAAAGATACCAGAAGGTTTTTTTAAACAGAAACGATGCAGAATGCATTCAATAATAATGGAGAACACAGAAATATTAATGAAATAACCACAGAAGTACAACTTTAAACTTCTAGTATTTTTATTAGTAAATGCCAAGTACACTTTAAGTATATTTCTGATAAGCACATAAATAGTAAACTGAAAGTATACTGTCTTATTTAAAGTTTAAAATTAGTGTACTTAAAGCATGCTTGCATATACTACTTTTTTTTAAGGGTAGCGAATGTCAGGACAACACTGCTGCTGCTAAAAGATGGGGAACAGGAGCCTCTCAAACCCGACTCAGTATGCAGTGAGAGAAAGAAGGAAATTTTTGTCCTGAGACGAAAGAAGCAAACTGGAGTCTGACCGGAGTAAGATTGGAGGGATCTCTGGTCCAGTATGGGAATAAAACAGAACCACAGTTGGCTTTGTTCTCACTAACAAGGTAAATGTGATGAAAGGTGGAAATAAGAAGACAGAATATTGCCAAGGTAAGGTTTTTGCATCAAATGCAGCAGCATGACAGTTATATGACTGTTCCAGGGAAGACAAAACACACTGGCCACATGTTAAATTTAGCCTCAGCCTGTGAATTTACAGTAGATATCTAACAGCGTTAGCATGTTCTTACTGTTAGCATACAGGGGGGCAAAGCACCGTTTTCCTTCTGGATTTTTAT